>SJXQ01010521.1:73817-199568 GCA_006408695.1 Aepyceros melampus | reverse complement strand
ATTGAGTGCAGCACTTTCACAGCATCATCTTTCAGGATTTGAAATAGCTCAACTGGAATTCCATCACCTCCACTAGCTTTGTTCGTAGTGATGCTTTCTAAGGCCCACTTGACTTCACATTCCAAGATGTCTGGCTCTAGATTAGTCATCACATCATCATGATTATCTGGGTCATGAAGATCTTTTTTGTACAGTTCTTCTGTGTATTCTTGCCACCTCTTCTTAATATCTTCTGCTTCTGTTAGGTCCAGACAATTTCTGTCCTTTATTGAGCCCATCTTTGCATGAAATGTTCACTTGGTATCTCTAATTTTCTTGAAGAGATCTCTTGTCTTTCCCATTCTGTTCTTTTCCTCTATTTCTTTGCATTCATTACTGAATATAATTTATTTAAGCTTCTGTATTTAGAATATTAAATTAACCAAAACAAAATATAATCAGCAACCATTAATTAAAGGATAATGGCAAACTGTAACATTTGTAATAACATCGATAAAAATAACAGTAGTGCTAGTAACAATTATGCCTAATTTTTTTGAGAACTTACTTGTTACCAGATATTTGTACTTTATATACATTCTTTCATTTGAATCTTTTAATATCACAAAGATCTAGTTTTGGCATCTCTATTTTATAGGTAACATAAATAATACAAAGATTTAAAACAGTGTATTATACAGCTAGTACACTGCAGAAGGGGAGTTGGCTACAAAGCTATCTGGTTCCAAAACATTACTCTCTAACCACAATTTATGCTTGCTTTTACCCTTGTGCCAACCCTCAAAACTTCCTAAATTAGTCTTCTGCAAACAAGAAGAAAGTGAATGAAATTTTATTTTTTTTATAACTTGTGAAGGTAATATCATAATATTGAATAATAAAGATTTTAAATGAGCAAAATGAATGCTGAATGTGATCCAAAGTCTACTAGATATTGCCTAATTTCTATCTAAAGATCTTAAAATTAAAAAAATGATTCAAGCAAGTTATACTTGATAATAACTTACTTGAAACTTACAGTTTTTTTTTTCAATATACTTAAAATTCTTTATAAAATATTTCAGTGTATGTGAACCTATGCTGGAAAGGACCAAGTCTTCCACAACTGAAAACAACATTTATTTATATATGGATCATTTATTCCATTTGCCCAGATATGACTATTGGCATTGTTTCTCTATAAACAACTGGAAATAATTTGCCAATCTCAAAAAAAGTGGTTAATTTTTTTCTTCAAATGATAAATCATCTTTCTACCATGTTTCTGCAAGTAATATAAATATCTTTTAATGATACACAGAGCAAAATAACCACCACACACACAAAAAAAAATTGGTAGGTTAGCAAGCTAGAGTCTGAGAGCATTTAAAAATATTTGGGAAAATATTTTTTACAGTCACAAATAAAAATTAACTTGTGTAAGTTTTTCAAAGCCTCAGATATGCAGATGACACCAACCTTATGGCAGAAAGTGAAGAGGAATTAAAAAGCTTCTTGATGAAAGTGAAAGAGGAGAGTGAAAAAGTTGGCTTAAAGCTCAACATTCAGAAATCAAAGATCATGGCATCTGGCTCCATCACTTCAGGGAAACAGATAGGGAAACAGTGGAAACAGTATCAGACTTTACTTCCTTGAGCTCCAAAATCACTGCAGATGATAATTACAGCCATGAAATTAAAAGACCCTCCTTGAAAGGAAAGTTATGACCGACCTAGATAGCATATTAAAAGGCAGAGATATTATTTTGTTAACAAAGGTCTGTCTAGTCAAAGTTATGATTTTTCCAGTGGTTATGTGAGAGTTGGACTGTGAAGAAAGCTGAGCACCAAAGAATTGATGCTTTTGAACTGTGATGTTGGAGAAGACTCTTGAGAGTCCCTTGGACTGCAAGGAGATCCAACCAGTCCATCCTAAAGGAGGTCAGTCCTGGGTGTTTATTGGAAGAACTGATGCTGAAGATGAAACTCCAATACTTTGGCCACCTCATGCAAAGAGTTGACTCACTGGAAAAGATCCTGATGCTGGGAGGAATTGGAGGCAGGAGGAGAAGGGGACAACAGAGGATGAGATGGTTGGATGGTATCACCAACTTGATGGACATGAGTTTGGGTAAACTCTGGGAGTTGGTGATGGACAGAGAGGCCTGGCATGCTGCGACCATGGGATCGCAAAGAGTAGGACATGACTGAGTGACTGAATTGAACTGAACTGAACTAATGTCCTAAAGGTTCTGAGAGATAATTGTAGCTATGATTTATTAGAAAGCAGTTCAGTGATTATGTTAAGGACTTTGGTTATTACATAAGGGTGAATATCTGTGTGTGTGCTAAGTTGCTTCAGTCGTGTCCAGCTCTTTGTGACCTAATAGACTGTAGCCCACAACACTCCTCTGTTCCTGAGATTCTCCAGGCAAAAATACTGGAGTGGGTTTCCATGCCCTCCTCCAGGGGATCTTCCCAACCCAGGGATCGAACCTGAGTTTCCTGTGGCTCCTGCATTTAGGTGGGTTCTTTTACCACAGAGCCACCAGGGAAACCCTAAGGTTGAATAAAAGACTTCTCTATTTAGGAAAGGAACCAAAGGAAATAAAAGATAAGACTTAACAACATGTTTCCACCGCATAAATAATGGAGGGCTACAAAAGTATTCATAGCAGAATTCACATCTGAGAAAAGTCTTAAAGGATAAGATTTCAAGAGCTGGACTAGGTATGGAAAGAATATTTTATGGAAGGTAAAAAAGAAAGTCTTGTAGGAGCACAGACAGATTTAAATGCTATTGAAAAAATGGTTAGAAAAAAAGATTAAGTCAATTAAGAAGGTATTTTGAAAATATGAGAGGGTAATATTACTTGCAAAAAAATAAACAAAATCATTTACTCATTGAAAACTGAAGTTATTTCAGTTAAGTGTCAGCCATGGCAGTTATCAATCACAATGTATTGCAGACCATTAAATTGTCCTTTAGTAAATCCTACAGTAAATGGAATTCTTTTGAAGGCCATAGGAACATATGAGAGAGTCACTATTGTAAGATATTCAGAAGATATAAAGGAAGTTACAACTAAGCTCATATAAATAGCTTGAAAATATTATTCAAAATAGCAGAAACAGCATATGCAAAGTATAGAAGCTAACAGTGATCATGCTACAGGAAAATATTTATATATGCCAGAAAACTGAGAATAAAAAATAGAGAGTGCTTTTGCAAAAAAGAAAATTAAATGGATGGACTTTGGTATTAGATAGATCATGATCCAGACTCTATGACTTAATAATTAGTGTTAAACCTTAGCCAAGTTAATTAACTTCTCTTAACTCACATTATTCTTTTGTAAAATAGAGATAATAATTAAATATGGAAATAATAATTAAAGATTTACTGAGCATGTCTCCACAAATCAGAACAAGACTCAGTATCCCCCTCAGTCAGTCTCTCCCAATAGGAAGCTTCCATAAGCCTCTTATCCTTCTCCATCAGAGGGCAGACAGAATGAAAACCACAATCACAGAAAACTAACCAATCTGATCATAAGGACCACAGCCTTGTCTAACTCAATGAAACTATGAGCCAAGCCATGTAGGGACACCAAGACAGAAGAGTAGTTGTGGAGAGTTCTGACAAAACATCATCCACTGCAGAAGGGAATGCAAATCACGTCAGTATTCTTGCCATGAGAACCCCATGATCAGTATGAAAAGGTAACAAGTTAAGACACTGAAAGATGAACTCCCAAAGTCGGTAGGTGCCCAACATGCTACTAGATATCAGTGGGGAAAAAATCCAGAAAGAATGAAGCAATGGAACCAAAGCAAAAACAAAATCCAGTTATTGATGTGACCAGTGATGGAAGTAAAGTTCAAGGCTATAAAGAGCAATATTGCATCAGTTCAGTTCAGTTCAGTCGCGCAGTCGTGTCCGACTCTTTGCGACCCCATGAATCGCAGTACGCCAGGCCTCCCTGTCCATCACCAACTCCCGGAGTTCACTCAGACTCACGTCCATTGAGTCTGTGATGCCATCCAGCCATTTCATCCTCGGTCATCCCTTTCTCCTCCTGCCCCCAATCCCTCCCAGCATCAGGGTCTTTTCCAATGAGTCAACTCTTCGCATGAGGTGCCCAAAGTACTGGAGCTTCAGTTTTAGCATCATTCCTTCCAAAGAAATCCCAGGGTTGATCTCCTTCAGAATGGACTGGTTGGATCTCCTTGCAGTCCAAGGGACTCTCAAGAGTCTTCTCCAACACCACAGTTCAAAAGCATCAATTCTTCTGCGCTCAGCCTTCTTCACAGTCCAACTCTCACATCCATACATGACCACAGGAAAAACCATAGCCTTGACTAGACGGACCTTAGTCGGCAAAGTAATGTCTCTGCTTTTGAATATACTATCTAGGTTGGTCATAACTTTTCTTCCAAGGAGTAAGCGCCTTTTAATTTCATGGCTGCAGTCACCATCTGCAGTGATTTTGGAGCCCAAAAAAACAAAGTCTGACACTGTTTCTACTGTTTCCCCATCTATTTCCCATGAAGTGATGGGGCCAGATGCCATGATCTTCGTTTTCTGAATGTTGAGCTTTAAGCCAACTTTTCCACTCTCCTCTTTCACTTTCAACAAGAGGCTTTTTAGCTCCTCCTCACTTTCTGCCATAAGGGTGGTGTCATCTGCATATCTGAGATTATTGATATTTCTCCCAGCAATCTTGATTCCAGCTTGTGTTTCTTCCAGTCCAGCATTTCTCATGATGTACTCTGCATATAAGTTAAATAAGCAGGGTGACAATATACAGCCTTGACGTACTCCTTTTCCTATTTGGAACCAGTCTGTTGTTCCATGTCCAGTTCTAACTGTTGCTTCCTGACCTGCATACAGATTTCTCAAGAGGCAGGTCAGGTGGTCTGGTATTCCCATCTCTCTCAGAATTTTCCACAGTTTATTGTGATCCACACAGTCAAAGGCTTTGGCATAGTCAATAAAGCAGAAATAGATGTTTTTCTGGAACTCTCTTGCTTTTTCCATATTCCATTATTTCTTTATGTACAACTTGGGGTATATAAGCTGATTTTGAAAAATAAAGTTTTTGAAGTCTTACACCAATGCTGGGCTTCCCCATGTCCTTCTTTTCTCTCTTTTTTTGGCTAAATTCCCATCTGGAGCGGAGAGGCTCACCACGTCTACTTACTTGCCCTGGCTGCTAAGATCGACGTGAAAGGCAGCCTAAAGCGGGGCACCCTTCAATATTCAAGTGGGTGCCAGTGGCCTAACATAGATAGTGCAAACCTCTTGTCTCAAGATTTTATTGGTTTTCCCCATAAACCAAGTTATTCAGCCTCAGCCTCCTTTTCTCTGCCTAAATTTCCTACCATACTCTTTCTTCCTAATCTAATCTTATATCTCTAAATAAATAAGTTTTTCCTCACCAACACCATCCCCGCTTCGAATTCCCTGGATCCACCGGGGCTGGACCCCAGAAACATTGACTTATTTAAAAAGACCCTGATGCTGGGGAAGACTGAAGGCAGGAGGAGAGCAGGACGATAGAGAATGCGATGGTTGGATAGCATCACCAACTCTATGGACATGAGTTTGAGTAAGCTCCGGGAGTTGGTAATGGACAGGGAAGCCTGGCATGCTGCAGTCCATATCATAGCGTGAGCGACTGAACTGAACTGAAGTGCTAGAGGAATAAGTGTGGTAGTGGTGGTTGTTATGAGCTGTCTACGCATGGAGACCTTGTCTATAGGCCATTGCATTAGTAGTTTTTTGAATAGTACCTGTCACATAATAAATTATTAATGGTTTTGGAATAATTTAATGTTAAGTTATTTTTACAGAATCGAAGGAAATAAACTTCTGATAAAGAGAATGGCTAAGTCTTTTAAATGTACCCATATGAGAACAATTCTTAAATATCATTTTCTTGGATTAGGAAACAAGTAAGTGGGACTTCCCTGGTGGTTCAGAGGCTAATATTTAGCTTTCCCAGTGCAGGGAATTTGAGGGATTGAGACAAACTGTATTTATTTAACCAAATAAGTTTATTATGTTAATGTTACATGATAAAAAGAGTTACTTTGCTGGAGTTGTGAATGTCAAGAGAGAGCGGATATGACTGGGATTTGAATGGCTGAGATCAGTCCATGGGGTCCAAGTACCAGCAGCAATGTATGAATCATGTTTTTCATGCTGTACCAACCAATCTGTTATTCTCTTCTCTAAGATTGAAGACTAAGGATGTAGTCCATCTTTCCCTTAGAGGAAGATGTGTGCCATATGACTCAAAGGGACTAGATAACTAAACACTGCTAACTTGCTGAAGTCCCATACTCCTAAGTCTATGCATAATTGAAGCTGATTCAGTGAAGAAATTGCTTTACAAGCAAAACAATATGACAATAGTTTCACAGAGAAGTAGAAGGTACTTATGGCATGAGTTCCTATATTCTTGATCAGGAGTCAGCAAACCTTTTTTTTTTTTTTTTTTCCCATGAAGAGCCACATAATATTTTAGGCTCCGTGAGTCAAAAGGAATCTGTTCTAACTATTTAATTCTATTATTTTAGACCATGGATTATCAGTCCTGGGGCCATGAACTGGTACGGGTCCATGGACTGTTGGGAAACAAGCCTCACAAGCAAGAGGCAAGTGGCAGGCAAGCAAGCAAAGCTTCATCTCTATTCATGGACACTCACCATTGCTCACATTGCTGCCTGAACTCCACTTCCTCTCAGGTTAGTTGGGGCATTAGATTCTTGGAGGAGCAGGAATTTTATTGCACTTGAATCATCCTGAAACCATCAGCCCCACTCCTACCCTGGGTCATGGTAAAACTCTTACATGAAACCAGTCCCTGGTGCCAAAAAGGTTTGGGATTGTTACTCTAGACAGAAAGTTGCAAAAACAATGCATATGCAAGTAAATATGAATGTGTTTCAATAAAAATGTATTTACATAAAAAATTAAGTAGAGAGAGGACTATGACTCTTGCACTGGATAAAGACCAGGTACCTTGGTTTCTTTGGCCAGACATTAGACACTATTTGTGCACTATCTCATTTAATGTTCATATCTATAGGAAGTAGATATTTGTATTCCTCTTTTAAAATAAGGAAAGTGAAGAATAGATTGGTTGAGCAAAATGCTATTCAGGTAATAAAAGTAAATCTAGAATTTGTAACCATATTTTCTTGACATTCTAATCATATTTATTAGTCTCCTGGTCAAGTGCTTATATTAGTCAAGATTAATTTCATCTCTGAATAATCAAGATCACAGAATAATAACAGTTTTAAAAAAATTACACATAAAGTCAGAAGTTTGCCCCAAGACTGAAGTGGAAACTAACAATGACAAGAGTTAAACATTTCTTTCACCTTGTCACTCTGTGGTCCTCATCAAGAACCTTCCAACTTGTAATTCAGAATTCCTACTCAAGTTCCAGCTATCATACCCACACTACAATCAAAGGATAAGAAAAAAGGGGAAAAGAGAGAAGGGCAATGCTACTTGTACTAATGAATTTTTTCCCATGGTATATACAATATTTCCATTTTCCTATGATCACAACCAAGAAGCCTGGGAAATAGTCTTTACTCCACACAACTATATATTCAGATTAAAAACACACATTATGTAGCTATAAAGAAGGGAAGACTTGAAAAGGGAGAACTGGCAGATGATGAAGGTGCTGTATGTGAGTTTTACACAGGCCCTGTTAACTACTTTACACCTTAGTCTGATGAAAAAGACTCATCAGTTCAGTTCAGTCGCTCAGTTGTAGCCACCTCTTTGCGACCACATGAATTGCAGCACGCCAGACCTCCTTGTCCATCACCAACTCCCAAGTTCACCCAAACTTATGTGCATCGAGTTGGTGATGCCATTCAGCCATCTCCTCCTCTGTCGTCTCCTGCTCCTGCTGCCCCCAATCCCTCCCAGCGTCAGGGTCTTTTCCAATGAGTCAGCTCTTCATATGAGGTGGCCAGAGTATTGGAGTTTCAGCTTTAGCATCAGTCCTTCCAAAGAGGTCCCAGGGCCAATCTCCTTTAGAATGGACTGGTTGGATCGCCTTGCAGTCCAAGGGACTCTCAAGAGTCTTCTCAAACACCACAGTTCAAAAGCATCAATTCTTCGGCACTCAGCTTTCTTCACAGTCCAACTCTCACATTCATACATGACCACTGGAAAAACCATAGCCTTGACTAGACAGACCTTTGCTGGCAAAGTAATGTCTCTACTTTTGAATATGCTATCTAGGTTGGTCATAACTTTCCTTCCAAGGAGTAAGTGTCTTTTAATTTCATGGCTGCAGTCACCATCTGCAGTGATTTTGGAGCCCAAAACAATAAAGTCTGACACTGTTTCCACTGTTTCCCCATCTATTTCCCATGAAGTGATGGGACCAGATGCCACCATCTTTGTTTTCTGAATATTGAGCTTGAAGCCAACTTTTTCACTCTCCTCTTTCACTTTCATCAAGAAGCTTTTTAGTTCCTCTTCACTTTCTGCCATAAGGGTGGTGTCATCTGCATATCTGAAGTTATTGATATTTCTCCTGACAATCTTGATTCTAGCTTGTGCTTCCTCCAGACCAGCATTTCTCATGATGTACTCTGCATAGAAGTTAAATAAGCAGGGTAACAATATACAGCCTTGATGTACTCCTTTTCCTATTTGGAACAAGTCTGTTGTTCCATGTCCAGTTCTAACTTGCTTCCTGACCTGCATACAGATTTCTCAAGAGGCAGGTCAGGTGATCTGATATTCCCTTCTCTTTCAGAATTTTCCACAGTCTATTGTGATCCACACAGTCAAAGGCTTTGGCATAGTCAATAAAGCAGAAATAGATATTTTTCTCGAACTCTCTTCCTTATTCTGTGATCCAGCAGCTGTTGGCAATTTGATCTCTGGTTCCTCTGCTTTTTCTAAAACCAGCTTGAATATCTGGAAATTCACAGTTTACATATTGCTGAAACCTGGCTTGGAGAATTTTGAACATTACTAACGTGTGAAATGAGTGCAATTGTGACTCATAGATGTGTTAAATAATTTTCCTAAACTTGCCTAGCTAGTAAATGGCAGGCCCTGGAACCAAACCCAGCTAAGTATCATCTTCATTCCATATACTTTTCACTAGTGGGGTAATTTTTAAATATATAGAAGTTTTGAAAGTGACCTGAGGATCTGACAAAAGCTATATTCCACAGATACTGTATTTATTTAACCAAATAAGTTTATTATGTTAATGTTACATGATAAAAAGAGTTACTTTGCTGGAGTTGTGAATGTCAAGAGAGAGCGGATATGACTGGGATTTGAATGGCTGAGATCAGTCCATGGGGTCCAAGTACCAGCAGCAATGTATGAATCATGTTTTTCATGCTGTACCAACCAATCTGTTATTCTCTTCTCTAAGATTGAAGACTAAGGATGTAGTCCATCTTTCCCTTAGAGGAAGATGTGTGCCATATGACTCAAAGGGACTAGATAACTAAACACTGCTAACTTGCTGAAGTCCCATACTCCTAAGTCTATGCATAATTGAAGCTGATTCAGTGAAGAAATTGCTTTACAAGCAAAACAATATGACAATAGTTTCACAGAGAAGTAGAAGGTACTTATGGCATGAGTTCCTATATTCTTGATCAGGAGTCAGCAAACCTTTTTTTTTTTTTTTTTTCCCATGAAGAGCCACATAATATTTTAGGCTCCGTGAGTCAAAAGGAATCTGTTCTAACTATTTAATTCTATTATTTTAGACCATGGATTATCAGTCCTGGGGCCATGAACTGGTACGGGTCCATGGACTGTTGGGAAACAAGCCTCACAAGCAAGAGGCAAGTGGCAGGCAAGCAAGCAAAGCTTCATCTCTATTCATGGACACTCACCATTGCTCACATTGCTGCCTGAACTCCACTTCCTCTCAGGTTAGTTGGGGCATTAGATTCTTGGAGGAGCAGGAATTTTATTGCACTTGAATCATCCTGAAACCATCAGCCCCACTCCTACCCTGGGTCCATGGTAAAACTCTTACATGAAACCAGTCCCTGGTGCCAAAAAGGTTTGGGATTGTTACTCTAGACAGAAAGTTGCAAAAACAATGCATATGCAAGTAAATATGAATGTGTTTCAATAAAAATGTATTTACATAAAAAATTAAGTAGAGAGAGGACTATGACTCTTGCACTGGATAAAGACCAGGTACCTTGGTTTCTTTGGCCAGACATTAGACACTATTTGTGCACTATCTCATTTAATGTTCATATCTATAGGAAGTAGATATTTGTATTCCTCTTTTAAAATAAGGAAAGTGAAGAATAGATTGGTTGAGCAAAATGCTATTCAGGTAATAAAAGTAAATCTAGAATTTGTAACCATATTTTCTTGACATTCTAATCATATTTATTAGTCTCCTGGTCAAGTGCTTATATTAGTCAAGATTAATTTCATCTCTGAATAATCAAGATCACAGAATAATAACAGTTTTAAAAAAATTACACATAAAGTCAGAAGTTTGCCCCAAGACTGAAGTGGAAACTAACAATGACAAGAGTTAAACATTTCTTTCACCTTGTCACTCTGTGGTCCTCATCAAGAACCTTCCAACTTGTAATTCAGAATTCCTACTCAAGTTCCAGCTATCATACCCACACTACAATCAAAGGATAAGAAAAAAGGGGAAAAAGAGAAGGGCAATGCTACTTGTACTAATGAATTTTTTCCCATGGTATATACAATATTTCCATTTTCCTATGATCACAACCAAGAAGCCTGGGAAATAGTCTTTACTCCACACAACTATATATTCAGATTAAAAACACACATTATGTAGCTATAAAGAAGGGAAGACTTGAAAAGGGAGAACTGGCAGATGATGAAGGTGCTGTATGTGAGTTTTACACAGGCCCTGTTAACTACTTTACACCTTAGTCTGATGAAAAAGACTCATCAGTTCAGTTCAGTCGCTCAGTTGTAGCCACCTCTTTGCGACCACATGAATTGCAGCACGCCAGACCTCCTTGTCCATCACCAACTCCCAAAGTTCACCCAAACTTATGTGCATCGAGTTGGTGATGCCATTCAGCCATCTCCTCCTCTGTCGTCTCCTGCTCCTGCTGCCCCCAATCCCTCCCAGCGTCAGGGTCTTTTCCAATGAGTCAGCTCTTCATATGAGGTGGCCAGAGTATTGGAGTTTCAGCTTTAGCATCAGTCCTTCCAAAGAGGTCCCAGGGCCAATCTCCTTTAGAATGGACTGGTTGGATCGCCTTGCAGTCCAAGGGACTCTCAAGAGTCTTCTCAAACACCACAGTTCAAAAGCATCAATTCTTCGGCACTCAGCTTTCTTCACAGTCCAACTCTCACATTCATACATGACCACTGGAAAAACCATAGCCTTGACTAGACAGACCTTTGCTGGCAAAGTAATGTCTCTACTTTTGAATATGCTATCTAGGTTGGTCATAACTTTCCTTCCAAGGAGTAAGTGTCTTTTAATTTCATGGCTGCAGTCACCATCTGCAGTGATTTTGGAGCCCAAAACAATAAAGTCTGACACTGTTTCCACTGTTTCCCCATCTATTTCCCATGAAGTGATGGGACCAGATGCCACCATCTTTGTTTTCTGAATATTGAGCTTGAAGCCAACTTTTTCACTCTCCTCTTTCACTTTCATCAAGAAGCTTTTTAGTTCCTCTTCACTTTCTGCCTAAGGGTGGTGTCATCTGCATATCTGAAGTTATTGATATTTCTCCTGACAATCTTGATTCTAGCTTGTGCTTCCTCCAGACCAGCATTTCTCATGATGTACTCTGCATAGAAGTTAAATAAGCAGGGTAACAATATACAGCCTTGATGTACTCCTTTTCCTATTTGGAACAAGTCTGTTGTTCCATGTCCAGTTCTAACTTGCTTCCTGACCTGCATACAGATTTCTCAAGAGGCAGGTCAGGTGATCTGATATTCCCTTCTCTTTCAGAATTTTCCACAGTCTATTGTGATCCACACAGTCAAAGGCTTTGGCATAGTCAATAAAGCAGAAATAGATATTTTTCTCGAACTCTCTTCCTTATTCTGTGATCCAGCAGCTGTTGGCAATTTGATCTCTGGTTCCTCTGCTTTTTCTAAAACCAGCTTGAATATCTGGAAATTCACAGTTTACATATTGCTGAAACCTGGCTTGGAGAATTTTGAACATTACTAACGTGTGAAATGAGTGCAATTGTGACTCATAGATGTGTTAAATAATTTTCCTAAACTTGCCTAGCTAGTAAATGGCAGGCCCTGGAACCAAACCCAGCTAAGTATCATCTTCATTCCATATACTTTTCACTAGTGGGGTAATTTTTAAATATATAGAAGTTTTGAAAGTGACCTGAGGATCTGACAAAAGCTATATTCCACAGAAAAACACTTATACTAGTAAGACTTCTCTCAAAACTCCTGAGGGCACAATCTTTGAAACCAAAAATAGGATATTACAGCAGTGATTCTTACAACAGTGTGAAAAAAAGAGTAACTTGTTTCCTAGAGGTTAATCAGAAGTTGTATTGAGACACTGGAGATGGATATATCTACATCTATCTATTCCTAGGCTGCAGGTCTCTAGTAGCAAGTCTCCAGGTGATACAGAGATTATTAAAGAACTATCAAGAAACCTGAACTCTATCTTGCTCCTAAAATTCCTTCAAATGCAAATGATTTAAAACATGATATCATATTTCATTGTACCTGTTTCTTTAATGCTTTTGTGCAATTTTAAAAAATGTCCCTAATATATTCCATTTTAAGTGTGTAATGTGTATGTGTATTTGTATATGGAATGTGAAAAGAACTAGCCCTCTAACTTTCAAACATTTCTGAGAAATAAAAACATTCTAATTATTATCTATGTTTTTAAAATTAGGAAATTGAAGAAGGTGTAGATGGAAAGAAATAGCTTACCTTTGAACTCTAAAGTAAATGAACCAATACTAAATTTTTAGCTCAGTCAATGATTTGCTTCTACATTAAAAGCAGGTCAGATACTAAATTGTCATACTTTCCCTTAAGTGATAAACTATTTAGAGATATTCAAGAAAGCATGTAAGCAGTTAACATTAGTCTATGCTAGGGGAAAAAAACTATATGCAAATGAGATATTTACAGATAAATTTTATTGTAAACACTGTAATTATCTTGGTAACATTCTACTATATCCATTTTAAAACTAGGTCATAATGTTTCACTGAAGCATGAAAGCATTGCTTCCTTTTCCTTCCTTTAGGATACAGATTAGTTCAGTCACCATTTTCTGACACTGCACTTACCCAGAGAAAATTAATGGGAATTAAGTGTAAAAGCTTTCCCACCCACCAACCCCTTCACCCAATCCCCTGGAGTTCTTCCTTCTCAGAGAAAATCATATGAAATTAAATAATGCTGGGGTTGGAAAGAGCCTTAAATGTTGCCTACTTAAACCACCTTTCTGAAGCATGCATTGAATACTTGATTATAAGGAATGACAATTGTAGCAAATACAATTTAAGGAAAAAAATAGTTAAGATTCTAGGATAGTTCCCATGTATAACAATGAAAGTAGAGGAAATATCATTAAAAAATTAATCTGTTAAGGCCAGGAGAATACCACAACTTTCCTCTCCCATTTAAAACTACGGAGAGATTTTGGCACACAATTAAGGATGATGATGAAAAGAAAAAGCCAAAAAGCCTTGGGAGGCATCTGCCGCCCACTTAAGAGGGAATGATTTGAAATCTCACAAGAAATACATATTTTACATAACTTGCCCTATGTTGTTTATTTATTTTTAAAATGGTGCCGGTGGTAGTAGGGGAGAAAGTACAAGGAAGGTAAATCAAGACACTGACAAAATAATAGTCAGAAAGGTAGATCGGGCCTTTTATGCTGGTAAATTATATGAGGGCAGTTTTCTCCTTCTTGTAGAAGGCTTCCTTTATAGCTCAATTGGTCAAGAATCCACCTGCAATGCAGGAGACACCGTTTCAGTTCCGTGGTTGGGAAGATCCCCTGGAGAAGGGATAGGCTACCCACTCCAGTATTCTTGGGCTTCCCTTGTGGCTCAGTTGGTAAAGAATCTGCCTGCAATGTGGGAGACCTGGGTTAGATCCCTGGATCAGGAAGATCCCCTTGTAAATCAAGACACTGACAAAATAATAGTCAGAAAGGTAGATCGGGCCTTTTATGCTGGTAAATTATATGAGGGCAGTTTTCTCCTTCTTGTAGAAGGCTTCCTTTATAGCTCAATTGGTCAAGAATCCACCTGCAATGCAGGAGACACCGTTTCAGTTCCGTGGTTGGGAAGATCCCCTGGAGAAGGGATAGGCTACCCACTCCAGTATTCTTGGGCTTCCCTTGTGGCTCAGTTGGTAAAGAATCTGCCTGCAATGTGGGAGACCTGGGTTAGATCCCTGGATCAGGAAGATCCCTTGAAGAAGAGAAAGGCTACCCACTCCAGTATTCTGGCCTGCAGAATTCCATGGACTGTATAGTCCATGGGGTCGCACAGAGTCGGACATGACTGAGTGACTTTCACAAATCTTATAATTTATCAATAAATATCATAGTCTCACATCTACATCCTAAAGATATTTGAATGAGAAATAAGTATACTTAGAGGGAATTAAAAATATATATTAAAAGTAATAAGAGTGCAAGTTTGTTATTGCCTTCTTATACCTGCCTTCTTCAAAGAGTGCAAATGTACAATTTAAACAGAGTAACTGTCATATTCAGGCTTCCCTGGTGGCTCAGCAGAAAAGGACCTGCCTGCCAATGCAGAAGACACACGTTTGATCCCTGAGTTGGGAAGACCTCCTGTGGGAGGAAATGGCAACCCACTTCAATATTCTTGCCTAGAAACTCCACAGACAAAGGAATCTGAAGGGCTACAGTCCATGGGAGTCTCAAATGCGTTGGACATGACTTAGTGATTAAACAACAACAACAACTATCATATTCAGCTGGTAGAATCTTCTGACAATACTTTTACTCCCTAAGATAGAATTCATACATTCTTCACTCTTATGTTACAGTATTCAAGTATGCGATTTCTATGTTTCTGTATGGTGCTGTGTTGTGCTTACTCACTAGTTATGTCTGACTCTTTGTGACCCCATGGACAGCAGCTCACCAGGCTCCTCTGTCCATTGGATTCTCCAGGCAAGAATATTGGAGTGGGTTGACATGCCCTTCTCCGGGGATCTTCCTGACCCAGGGATTGAACCCACATCTTTTAAGTCTCCTGCATTGGCAGATGGGTCCTTTACCACTAGCACCAACTGGGAAGTCTGCTTCTGTATGGTAATTGTCTGTATTTGAGGATGGCTCTTTCAACAGATCAGTGGGTGTCAGCACCTTATTTTATTCAATAAAAAAATGAATTTATTCACCACCCTCACAGGTATCAAGAACACAGCAGAGAATGATCAGCACTGAAAACCTTCCAAAGAAACTCTTGAAATTTGATTTTAAGATGCTTTGACAGATTAAGGAAGAGTAATAGAACATGAGAATTAGCAAAGATTTCACTGTACTAATTTTTTGGTTCCAAACTTTTGCCTGAGCCATACTTATTAAACAGAAATCTTAATGTGTCAAAGAATTCCAAAGTTTCAGACAAATTTGTGATTATCTACTCTATTATATATCAGTTCCAAAAATATCTGAATAATGTAGTTAAGTAGCTAAGCTTAAAACATACAAAAAGTGTTGGGGAATTATATTTTTATACCTCTTCTTCTCTCTAATTATCTACCAAAACTTTGATTCATGCAGGTGCCTAAAACCTGATCCTGTACCCATTCTCAGTTAATTCTGTCTAGAATTTCTGTTAGATTCTTTCTTCTACTTAGGCAAATTTTTAATATCTATTACATCTAATAAGTCTGTTGTAAGGATTAAATTATATAATCTCTATAAATACTTAGCCAAGTATTTGGAACATTAAATAAATAAATAAATAAATAAATAAATAAATAAAGCTTGCTATGCTGTGCGCTTAGTCACTCAGTCTTGTCGGACTGTTCACTATCCTGCAGACTGTAGCCTGCCAGACTTCTCTGTTCATGGGGATTCTCCAGGCATGAATACTGGAGTTGGTTGCCATGCCCTCCTCCAGGGGATCAAACCCAACCCAGAGATTAAACCCAGATCTCCTCCGTTGCAAGAGGATTCTCTACCATCTGAGCCACTAGGGAAGCCCAAGAATACTGAAGTAGGTAGCCTATCCCTTTTCCAGAAGATCTTCCCGACCTAGGAATTAAACCAGAGTAACCTTCATTGCATTCCTTACCAGCTGAGCTACCAGGGAAGTTTCCAATGAAGTTTATTTCTATTCTTCCTACTGGCATCAATACAGCTGTTTCTGCTGCTGCTGCTGCTGCTGCTAGTAATAATTTTTGAACCAGAAAATAGGCACAGTTTTAGTCTCCAGGTTTGGAGGTGGAAACTGCAATATTTATTTTCACTTATTTATTCTCTAAACCCTTCTCTTTGTATCTCTTTTAGCTTTCCTCCAGGTTGAACCATCAAGATCTATGAAATAAACCTTGGCTTCAAGAGACTTCATAGGAAAAGGAGGAAAGAATGAGAAGACAGAGAGAAAAGGTGGATAAAAATTATTGGCAAGGTGGTGGAGGGAAAGATTCACCTTTCTCTTTGTCCCATATCTCACCTTCAAGAATGCTTTCTGATTGTTTCAAAGTCCTGGAATGAGGGACCAGAACTCGGTTGGAATGTGCTTTATCAATGCCTAGTTGTCTGAGGCAGCATTTGACTTCAGACAATGGAAAACCATCTCTTTATTCTGGAGAATGAATACCAACAATATTTGAATTCAAGCTCAATCACATGGGCTCTTGATTCTTTCTACTTGTTCATGTGTACAGTGGGTCTCCTTCTTATTTTTATCTACTACCAACAAAAGAATCAAATTTTATTGATATTTATAAAATATCTGTTCAGTAATGAGGACCCCTAGGACCTTTTCCACTTCCAATTCTTCTAAAATCCATTTTTTTGGCCAGGACAACTCATATTCTATTGGATGATATCCAATAATATAGTCCCTCTTAAATGTGAGAAAGGAAGATAAATGTTCAGTAGCTATAATCCCACAAGGAAAATGAATGATAACTAGTGATCATCTAGTAAACTAATTGGTAACATATTCACTGACAGTGGAATCTATTGAGGATTAAATATGTATGTCAGGGGGTGGTGGTGCCCATCAAAAGTCTCCTACTTACAGTTTCTGCCCAAACCCCAAAATTTTGATTCTAGTATTATGTCTGAATTATTTCTCTCTCTCTCTCTCTCTCTTTCTCTTGTAAGGTGATGGTTGTGATGGGTTTAGTTCCTAAGTCATGTCTGACTCTTGAAACACCATGGACTGTAACCCCACCAGGCTGCTCTGTCCATGAATTTCCCAGGCAGGAACATGGAAGTGGGTTGCCATTTCCTTCTCCAGGGGAATCCTTCCCCTGGATCCTTCTATCTAGGGATTGAACCCCATCTCCTGGATTGCAGGTGTTCTCTGGCATTGCATCTGGATTCTTTACTGACTGAGCCACTGATTATATATATATATATATATATATATATATATATATGTTCATTTTTACTCTTTATTGACTTGTTGGAAGGAAGAGAAACTATCATTACAAAAATCAGATATCTTTTTTCTCTTAACCACAGTGATAAAATGCTCCAGCACACACACACACACACAGATTGCCAGATACCACTCAGCACACAATAAATCCCCTTTGAGAAATTTCTCTTTTGCTGCTGCACAGATATAATGGGTCTGGGGTCCCACCTTCAAGTGAAATCAAGAAAGGTGAGATGATATGTGACTTTCTTGATCACCACACAAAAATTTTTGTTGTATTAATTTTCACAAAACTCTCCTGCAGTTTCTAATCTCTGCAAATGTCAAAGTGATTTCAAAATCACTAATTCAAGAGATAAACTCTAAACTAAAGATTAGCATGTGTAGAACCAAAAGCAGAAGCAAATATCCCTATGGTTATCTCCAGTTGTTTGATATGATTAATGCTATATTCAAATAGCCACATAATATTTGGGAAGTACATGATAATTCTAACCATTTATAAATTAGAGAGTATGCTTTTAAATATGTTCCTTATTCATGAAGTTATTGCTCCAAATGGCTTACTTTGATATTTTTCCTAAATGTTCACTGGCACTTTTTAGACTTCAGACATTCTTGATAATTTTAACAGCAGTTTTGAAATGAAATTCATTACTTTATTCATGTATGCAAAATTTCCCATACTGCATATGAACAGATACCTTGTGAGAAAAATGCCAATGTCTGAAGATCCTGTGAATTAAATGGAAGAACAATCCTAATGGTAATTATCAATCTTAAGGAACACAGAGAAATATCAGAATATAAAATGTCAACTGTAAGTTACAGTTGAAGAGCATGAATCTTATACGGTTGGGCCTTGCTTTAAATCACAACTTTGATCCATAAATATTTGTTCATTTATTCAACAAGTATGCCCTGCATACAAGCACTGTGCTGCAAAATTACAGGAAGATTGCTTTAAATTCTCTAAGCTTTGTTTCATAATTTAAAAAGTGGCTAATATTTTTTAGGCACTAGTCACTAAAAAGTGACTATGACATCTATATTAATACTCATTATAGAAGGACAAATAAAAGGAATATAAGAGTCCCATTTCGCGATGAATGTGTGATCAAATTTCCAAATTTTAAATTAAGAAATATCACCTATGTTTTTAAAATGAGTTGATCATGATGGTGAAGAATTTACAACAGTTTCACATGAGTAAATTTCTTCTATAAATCTAAGAGCAGTGTAACTCTAACAGAATGAATATCATTAATTTGGTGTAAGAATGTGGTTAAATCAACCCCAATCTCTCCATACTGGTTGTAGAAGTACCTCAAATTTATGCTGCTTCTTAGTTTTAGGGTTTTGTTCTTTTTTTTTTTAAGCTCTGTAATATTGAACCATCTAGTTTTCCAAATGTATACAATGTACAAAGATGTTTCTTTTGTGGAACAACTTTGAGTCTCAGCCACAGGTCGGGTCAGAAGCAGCTGGAAGCTTTTTTTTTTTTTTTTTTTTTTTACTATAAAAAAAAAAAGAGAGAGAGAGAGAATCCTGCAGTGTACTAGATGCCTGAATAAAGAATTTACTGGACAATCTTGTTCCTGGGTTAGTAATAAGTACATTGAGTTCTATCTTAAGAATGTGCAATACAAGACATCAACATACTACCTCTTTATGCATGTAACTCAACTCTTCTCCTTTCTACCATTGAGTCAAATTATGTTTATTTACTGAGTTCAAGTATAAGAAAGGGGAAACTATGTTATTTGCTGAAACTATTGCCAGTGCTTTGAGACACACATTTAGGGTCCAACTGAGAACCGAGATAAGACTGCAGGTACTTCTTCCATCTTTGAGGCATATGTGTCAAATGCTTATTGAATACAATTTGTATTACTATGATATTAAAGGGTAGAACAGATTTTAGGGGAAATGTACATAGATCTTGGCACCAGTGGAAGTCTGTGTTTATTAAATGAACGATTTTCATGTAAGGTAAAATATAGCTCACTCAACTAAATTATGTCATTATTTACTATATGATTTCCTCCTGTAAATTGTTTTACCTTCTGAAGACAGTGTATGGAAGGGGACATTGACATTGAACTATATCATCAGAGTACACCAAGGCTGACTGAGCTGTAGGATGATCAATGATCTAAGATGTGTCTTGGAGTAAAAGTCAGTGCCAAGCTAGCTGAGCAAATAAAATGTGTTCCCCAGAACTTGACCTGGGAATCAGGACATGCTTGTTGGCAACATGCCAGAAAGAAATAAACAAAGTGAAGCTGAATCATGTCAATGGCAGAACACAAGAATGACGATCCTCAAACTGCTGCAGGTGAAGTCCCCAGAGCCACCTTTGGCTTTGGAACCAGCAATACTAAGAGCATTGAATAAAATATTGCAACACTTTCTCAATGGTGCCAAATAAATAAGGTGGATTCTTTACTGCTGAGCCACAGAGGAAGCCCCAACATTGGCCATACAAAGGATATATAATGAACTTTAATATACCATTTGTAATGTGTTCTATCTATGGTGCTGTGTGCTTAGGTGTTCAGTCCTGTCTGACTCTGTGATACCGTGGACTATAGCCCACCAGGCTCCTCTGTCCCTGGGGATTCTCCAGGCAAGAATATTGGAGTGGATTGCCTCCAATATTATCCTGAGAAGAGAATATTCTCTTTCTAGTCTCTGAGAAGATCCTCCAGAGGATCTTCCCTATTCAGGGATCAAACACAGGTCTCCCACATTGCAGGTGGATTCATTACCATCTAAGACACCAGGGAAGCCCAAGAGTAATGGAGTGGGCAGACTACCCCTTCTTCACAGGACCTTCCTAACGCAGGAATCAAACTGAGGTCTCCTGAATTGCAGGCAGATTCTTTAGCAGCTGAGATACCCGGGAAGTAATCAATGGTGGGCTGAATGTAAACCAGAATTATCAGAGATAAACAAAATACATGCTAAGGCAGGCTCTCCAAATTATGCAGATTGTTCTTTCCAAAGGAAATATGAGATTTATTCTTATCAAAAGGGCTAAAGCAAACTCGTTTTTCTGAATCATGAAATATCTTAGAAAACACAGAACTCTGGTATAGAAACAATTGTTTCCTCAAGATAACCAGTGATATGATTTTTATCATAACATAAGGCAACCTAAAAACTTTTCCAGATTACTAGAACCAGACATATTTCACTGTCAGAAAGTTATTTCTTATTTCAACCTGAAATCTGTCTGCTTGTTACCATTTATCCATCCTTTCCTCTTTGGAAGTTTGTGGACTTCTGATTAAGTCTTGGAGCTTCCCTGGTGGTTCAACAGTTAAGAATCTCCCTGCAATGAAGGAGACACTGGAGAAGAGACATGGGTTTAATTTCTGGATCAGGAAGATCTCCTGGAAGAGAAAATGGCAACCCACTCCAGTATTCTTTCCTGGAAAATCCTATGGACAGAGGAGTAAGGCGGGCTGCAGTCTATAAGGCTAACAAAGAGTTGAACATGACTGAACAATTAAGTTTTACCACACACATGCTAAGATCAGCTCTAATATTCCTGAGGTATTTTTCTGGGGTTATATATTTATGTCTCTTTCATTCAAAGAAGTAAAGCCAAATAAAATGATGCTATGCTTTAAAGAAAAAAAAGTGCAACTACTTGTCACAAATAAGGTGAATGATCAAGAGAGGAGGATTGTTCCCAAAATAATTTGGTTTCCTCAGAGTTCACTGAAATTTTCTATTTAATTTACACAGAAAGAAATATAAAAACCTGGTAAAGTTGACCCCATCAGCAGATGATAGATATCTCTCTCCTATGTTATTCTTATACAAGTTTGGATAAAATAATTACTCTTAGTAACTACTGTAATAAATATAAGGCTTAAAGGGACAAGCCAAACAACACTAAATTCTAGTGAATTTGTTTTAAAAAAATGCAGATGGTGGTATATTTGAAAGATGATACCCAAAACTTTGACTACCTGATGCAAAGAGCTGACCCACTGGAAAAGAACGTGATGCTAGGGAAGATTGAGGGCAAGAAGAGTGGGCAACAGAAGATGAGATGTTTGGATGGCATCATCAAATCAATGAACAGGAGCTGGAGAAAACTCCAGGAGGAGGTGAAGGAGAGAGAAGCCTGGTGTGCTGCAGTCCATGGTGCCACAAAAATCGGACATGACTTAGCAACTGAACGTCCATCTAAATCTTAGAAGGAATTTATTATAAAATCAAAGATTTTCAATTTCTAATGTTGATTGAAAGAAAAAGTGATGGCCCTTTTGTTATCCCCATATTTTCATCCTTAAGTCTTTTCTTCTTCCACATCTGCCTTGGGTTAAGCTTTCCCTTCAAGAAGTCAAGTCCTATGGACAAGAATATCAAACCTCCACTTAGCTACAGTGTCTTTACTAATATAAGATAAAAAAGTAACAATGAATTGACATCAGAAGTGTAGATCAAGCCTCTGTTAACAGCTTATATTTCTGGAAAGACTACTGTGAAGTAATGAATTACTCCCTTTGCTCAGTAATTCTTCTAATTTCTAATTCAATCAGACTGTTTTGGTACCAGTTACCGTAGATCTAATAACAATAAAGTTTTATTTTCACTCAATTTCTTTTGCTTTTCTAACATATTAAATCCCTCTGCACAAATTTCATTCCCTATCATTTCTCTCTGACTACTTCTTGTAATAGCAAAGACATTTCCTTTATAATAATAGACCACTATCATTATTAAAAAGCACATCACTTTTTCAACACAAATTATAGGTTTTGACCATTGAATAGGTGGATTTCAAAATATAGCATTTACTCGTCTTGAATTGGATTGGTCATCTTATCAAAGACCACCAGTTGTGAAATTTCTAACTTGCTTTCAAGTTTAAAGAGAGAAGAATTTTAAAAGGAAAATTGTTTTTATTATTCTTCTTAGGGATAAGATCTTTCATGTATGTTTATACTTTTCTTTATGTAATATGGATAAAAACTAAAGGCAGAATTTGATGTCATTTTGGCAGAACAATATAATGCTGCTGCTGCTAAGTCGCTTCAGTCGTGTCCGACTCTGTGCGACCCCATAGACGGCAGCCCACTAGGCTCCCCCATCCCTGGGATTCTCCAGGTAAGAACACTGGAGTGGGTTGCCATTTCCTTCTCCAATTCATGAAAGTGAAAAGTGAAAGTGAAGTTGCTCAGTCGTCTCTGACTCTTAGCAATCCCATGGACTGCAGCCTACCAAGCTCCTGCATCCATTGGATTTTCCAGGTAAGGGTACTGGAGTGGGGTGCCATCGTCTTCTCTGAACAGTACAACAGATGAAGTAATTACTCAAATAAAGATATTGTATAAGGTAGGAACCCTGTTCTTATTTTCCTGTTATATATGCATAGGTCCCATAACATAGTACCGTCTTACATGCATACACATACACATGTATGTTTCATATATATTTGCATATATAATACATCCATAAATTATATATTTAAATTATATTTCAAATACTAAAAGCAACAATTATAATTCAGATTATTTTGAATTCACACATATTCATCAAAGAAATAAAATTTGATAATTATAGATATGAAATCTAGATTCTCTTTTGTAAAAGATTTTTACAAAGACACCTAAGGGCTAGGACTAAAGCTAGACTTTTAAATCAGATCATTTTGCCTCTAGAGCTAGAGAAGTGTTTATCCTTCAATTACTTTTATTAAATGTTTGTTGAATTTTATAGTGTGAATGGCAAGTTCTGGCACTCATGAAACTTAAAAGTAATACTTTTCTTGATGATGATGTTTAACTGAGGCCTGCAAAATACAAGCAGAATTTGTGTGGTCACAAAGTTTCGGTGCCTTAACATCTGCACATGTACAGACACACAAAATCATTTATGGCTAATAAAAATGACTGTGAAAATGACCAGGTTTTGGATTACCCACATCCACACATTAATTCAGGGAGCTAGGTTGACAGACTGCCATTTTGAATGTATGCATTTTTAAGATCAGCCTGGGAATTCAAATCGAAGTTGGCCAGAAGGGGAAAGGACATGGGAGAATAAAAAGGAATTGCAGTGTTCTAGGCCTGCCACTAATACACATAACTACTATTTATATTCCATTGACTATAACTCAGTCAGATGAAAATTCCTAAGTACAAGTAAGGTACAAAATAGGCAGCTTCCCAGTGACAACTATATGCTATGGAAGCAGGTAGTAATTGGGACTAACTTCAAATTCTGTTCAACTATTTTATTTGAAGAGCTACTCTTAGGATTGCCACAAATTATATAGCCACAGGGCATATTTCCTAAGGCAGACATTTTCATTGGTAGGTTAATAATTTAACTATCTAAATAAATAATGTTTTAAATGAAACAAGATGTATCTACAATGAAATTTTTTTTTTCAACCTTTCAAACTTGCATAAAATGACAGGTGATTTTATGGCTGCCTAGATAGCATATTCAAAAGCAGAGACATTACTTTGCCAACTAAGGTCCGTCTAGTCAAGGCTATGGTTTTTCCTGTGGTCATGTATGGATGTGAAAGTTGGACTGTGAAGAAGGCTGAGCACCGAAGAATTGATGTTTTTGAACTATGGTGTTGGAGAGACTCCTGAGAGTCCCTTGGACTGCAAGGAGATCCAACCAGTCCATTCTGAAGGAGATCAGCCCTGGGATTTCTTTGGAAGGAATGATGCTAAAGCTGAAGCTCCAGTACTTTGGTCACCTCATGAGAAGAATTGACTCATTGAAAAAGACTCTGATGCTGGGAGGGATTGGGGGCAGGAGGAGAAGGGGACGACAGAGGATAAGATGGCTGGATGGCATCACTGACTCGATGGGCGTGAGTCTGAGTGAACTCCAGGAGTTGGTGATGGACAGGGAGGCCTGGCGTGCTGGGATTCATGAGGTCGCAAAGAGTCGGACATGACTGAGCGACTGAACTGAACTGAACTGATAAGAATGCTGCTGCTACTGCTAAGTTGCTTCAGTCGTGTCCGACTCTGTGTGACCCCGTAGATGGCAGCCCACCAGGCTCCACCGTCCCAGGGATTCTCCAGGCAAGAACAGTGGAGTGGCTTGCCATTTCCTTCTCCAATGCAGGCAAGTGAAAAGTGAAAGTGAAGTCACTCAGTCATGTTCGACTCTTTGTGACCCCATGGACTGCAGCCTACCAGGCTCCTCTGTCCATAGAATTTTCTAGGCAAGAGTACTGGAGTGGGGTGCCATCGCCTTCTCCAGATGTCTATAAGCATGGCTCTATGTTTAAGAACAGTTTATTTAGGTAAGTAGGTGAAAATACATTAATATATTATATATCAATTTCTATATATTGAATGCTTGTATTTCTCTAAAATTCATATATTGAAATGTTAATCCCCAAGATGACAGTACTGGAGATGGAGCCTATGGGAGATGATTAGCTGCCCAATATGCTACTGGAGATCAGTTCAGAAATAACTCCAGAAAGAATGAAGAGATGGAGGCAAAGCAAAAACAACATTCAGTTGTAGATGTGACTGGTGATGGAAGCAAGGTCCAATGCTGTAAAGAACAATATTGCATAGAAACCTGGAATGTAAGGTGCATGAATCAAGGCAAATTAGAAATGGTCAAACAGGAGATGGCAGAGTGAACATCTAAATTTTAGGAATCAGCGAACTAAAATGCACTGCAATGGGTGAATTTAACCCAGATGACCATTGTATCTACTACTGTGGGCAAGAATCCCTTAGAAGAAATGGAATAGCCAGCCATTATAGTCAGCAGGAGTCTGAAATGAAGTACTTGGATGCAATCTCAAAAAAGACAGAATGATCTCTGTTCATTTCCAAAGCAAACCATTCAACATCACAGTAATCCAAGTCTATGCTCTGGCCAGTAATGCTGAAGAAGCTGAAGTTGAACAGTTTTATGAAGATGTACAGGACCTTCTAGAACTAACACCCCCAAAAGATGTCCTTTTCATTATAGGGGACTGGAATGCAAAAGTAGAAAGTCAAGAAACACCTGGAGTAACAGGCAAATTTAGCCCTGGAGTACAGAATGAAGCAGGACAAAGGTGAATAGTTTTGCCAAGAGAATGTACTAGTCATAGCAAACACTCTCTTCCAACAACACAAGAGAAAACTCTACACATGGACATCATCAGATGGTCAAAACTGAAATCAGATTGATTATATTCTTTGCAGCCAAACGGAGACGTTCTATACAGTCAGCAAAAACAAGATGGGAACATGACTGTGGCTGAGATCATGAACACCTGATTGTCAAATTCAGACTTAAATTGAAGAAAGTAAAGAAAACCACTAGACCATTCAAGTATGACCTAAATAAAATCCCTTACAACTGTACAGTGGAAGTGAGAAATAGATTTAAAGGAACTAGATCTGATAGACAGACTGCCTGATGAACTATGGATGGAGGTTTGTGACATTGTACAGGCGACCATCCCAAGAGAAAGAAATGCAAAAAAACCAAAATATCTGAGGAGGCCTTACAAATACATGTGAAAAGAAGAGAGGCAAAAAGCAACGGAGAAAATGAAAGATATACCCATTTGAATGCAGAGTTCCAAAGAATAGCAAGGACAGATAAGAAAGCCTTCCTCAGCAATCAGTAAAAAGAAATAGAGGGAAACAATAGAATGGAAAGACTAGAGACCTCCGCAAGAAAATTAGAGATACCAAAATAACATTTAATGCAAAGATAGGCTCAATAAAGGACAGAAATTGTATGGATCTAATAGAAGCAGAAGACGTTAAGAAGTGGCAAGAATACACAGAAGAACTATACAAAAAAGACCTTCCCGATCCAGATAATCATGATAGTGTGATCACTCATCTAGAGCCAGACATTCTGGAATGTAAAGTCAAGTGGGCCTTAAGAAGCATCAGTACAAACAAATTTAGTGGAGGTGATGGAATTCCAGTTGAGCTAATTCATATCCTAAAAGATGATGCTATGAAAGTGCTGCACTCAATATGCCAGCATATTTGGAATAGGCAGCAGGGGCCACAGGACTGGAAAAGGTCTGTTTTCATTCCAATCCCAAAGAAAGGCAATGCCAAAGAATGCTGAAACTACTGTGCAATTGCATTCATCTCACACGCTAGTAAAGTAATGTTCAAAATTCTCCAAGCCAGGCTTCAGCAGTACGTGAACCGTGAATTTCCAGATGTTCAAGCTGGATTTAGAAAAAGTAGAGGAACCAGAGATCAAATTGACAACATGTGTTTGATAATCGAAAAAGCAAGAGAGTTCCAAAAAAAACATCTATTTCCACTTTATTAACTATGCTATGCCAAAACTTTTGACTGTGTGAAACACAATAAACCGGAAAATTCTTCAAGAGATGGGAATACCAGACCACCTGATCTGCCTCCTGAGAAATCTGTATTCAGGTCAAGAAGCAACAGTTAGAACTGGACACTTACTCCCTGGGAGAAAGGTTATGACCAACCTAGACAGCATATTAAAAAGCAGAGAAATTACTTTGCCAACAAAGGTCCATCCAGTCAAGGCTATGGTTTTTCCAGTAGTCATGTATGGATGTGAGAGTTGGACTGTGAAGAAAGCTGAGTGCCAAAGAATTGATGCTTTTGAACTGTGGTGTTGGAGAAGACTCTTGAGAGTCCCTTAGACAACAAGGAGATTCAGCGAGTCCATCCTAAGGAAATCAGTCCTGAATATTCATTGGAAGAACTTATATTGAAGCTGAAACTCCAATAATTTGGCCACCAGCTGTGTAGTGCTGATTCATTTGAAAAGACCCTGATGCTGAGAAAGATTGGAGGTGGGAAGAGCAGGGGAGGAGAGATGATGAGATGGTTGGATGGCATGACTTACTCAATGGATATGATTTTGAGTAAACTCTGGGAGTCCGTGATGGACAAGGAGGCATTGCATGCTGCAGTCCATGGGATGGCAAAGAGTCGGACATGACTGAGCAACTGAACTGAACTGAATTGAATTAGGTGATGAGGGAGAAACTTTATGAATTGGAATAGCAGCCTTATAAAAGAGGCTTAGATCACTCCCTCACCAACTCCCACCATATGAAGATACTTGAGAAGTTGGTAGTCTGCAACATGGAAGAAAGTACCCCCCAGAATATGATCATGCTGATTTTGGACTTGCTGTCTCCAAAACAGTGAACAAAATATGTCTGCCGTTTATCAGCCACCTGGTCTATGGCATTTTGTTATAGCTGCAAGTATGGCCTAAGATACTATTATTGATACATTAATACTAATTACTCACTTTACCTATAAAACAGGCAGTTAAGTTAATGAACAGCATTAAACTTGTTCACATGATAAAATAACCCTGCATGATGTAAAGTGTTTTGTCAATAAATCATATCAGTGTGTATTTCTTTATTGAAACAATGTAAGAAAAAAAAAAAATACTAGAGAAACCTTACCTGCTCTATAATAACAACAGATGGTCCTGTAAATCTGATTTATGAGAACTAACTAAACATGGTAATCTTAAGAAGAGAATTAAAAACAAATTGAAATGCCAGATAATTTAAATTCAAGAGACTTTTGGTTATTCTTTCCTTTAAATCATTCCTTGTTTCTTTCAAAATCTAACACTCGGTAGACATTGCTAGAAATTTTTCCCAAGTGAAATATACATACAAATTAATAGGACTGATATATCTATAAAGGTTTTTTAAATCTTCAGACCTGTCATTCCTGTGAAAAAGATACACACTACAGTCTATGAGGCAACATACCAAGAATAGTTTTGCCTTTTCTCCTATATACAGACTTGTTAGTTTCCAACAACAACCTGGAAAGGACTTACACTATCAGTTTTACTGGTTCTCAGGCCTTCAGACTCACATTGATTACTATAACATTGTCTCTCCTTGGTCTCCGGTTTGCTGACTTCAGATCTTGTAACTTCTCAGCCTCTGTAATCAAATGAGCCAATTTCTTATAATACTTATATATATGTAATAAGATATAAGCATTTCCTACTAGTTCAATTTCTCTGGAGAACCCAGACTAATATATTGCTATCACAGAAATATTTACTAGTTTTTTCTAGCTATAGTTTCATTTTATATATTTATCTATTTAGTCTATCTAAAATATCCTGGCTTATGAGTATCTTTGTGGCATTTCAAAGTTGTCTGAATCAACTTGGATTTTTGAGTCTTTTAAATCAATTTAATCTTATTTAAAATCAGATTTCAATACTGAAATTATATTATATACATGATGATTATATCACGATGTAACTGAGCTTCATACCAAGTATTATCTAATGTCATTAGAAATATATTAAAAAAATCAAAGTATAGAGGGGTCTTTATCAATTACTTTAGTGTATAAACTGTAAACATTCCTTTATTGCTTCTCACTGAGAATGTGGCCAATAGCATCATTTGTTATATGTGAGGCACTCTGCCATATTTTTCATTTGCATCATCATATTTAATTCTAATTATTTCGCCTTTACAGATGAGGAAATGGAAGCATACAGAGGCTAATGAACCTATCAAAAAAACCCAGAAAATAAATAGTCAATTATAGATCTGAATCCAGGATATATATATATATATATATATATATATATATATATATACAGACACACCATATTATGTCTTGTTCTCTATTAAAAGCCTTGCTCTCCAATTAAATAATTATTTAAACTTGCTAATACAGGTTTTCAAATTCATACCTTTGAGGAAGGTAGTGCCGTTGTGTTCACCATGATTAGACTGCTCAATGCCACATCCCTCCCCATTTATGTCAGCACTAGTTATAATAATTGTGATATTGGGTGTTTTGAAGCACCAAATAAAATTTCTTTTCATTTAATTTTAACATTTTAAATTACTAGGTTGCAATATGTTAAATTGTCAATATAGACTGATTCTGATACACAAAACTGGCAATTTCATATGGGTCAAGATATAAATGAGATTGAACTTTTTCAGTTTTTAATATTGTAAAATCTTCCATGAAATTACTATTGAAACTGTTTTTCCTAGCACTGTGTATTTTTCTTATCAATTTGTATGAGCTATGAACATAAGAAAAACATTAATTTTTCTGACCTAAGAAGAAATTTGATGGACAGATAAGGGTAATAAAACATAACAGATAATGCTTCATATTTCAACACAAAAATTAATATTTTGGCAGTGATTTTGTTAGCTAAAAATAATAAACTACAGACACATACATACAGACATTTAAATGGGAGGAAACAGTATTCAAGATAAATACTATACATTTTTAAACATAAATCTCATGTGTACAGAACCTAAAGTAAAGAATTAAATATCTTAAGAAACATATACTTGCTTATTCACAAATGAATAATTTATAGACACATATGAAAACTTGTTTTCTCTTTCTCATTTTAATAATATCCATAGATGTCTTTCATTACTGCATCTTTAAAATATATTTACTGTGTACATTTCTTTAAGATATTAACTAAAAAATTCTCATTATTAAGATTTTTCTTGATTCTTACAAAAGAAATTGATGAAATGATTAGTGTTAACTACAGATGCAAGGAAGAATACTATTACTGAATCAATTACTGAAATAACTAATTATATCCTTTGCATACTTGATAAATTTAATCTTAATAACTACATTGGAATTTTATTGGCAGTAAACTGTGTGCAAACTACAAGAAATTTGAAAAGTTCCCAAAGTACTCATAAGTATTGTGTGGTACCTTTGTAAAGTATCGACTTGACTAGACCAACTCACTTCAGTTCAGGTCAGTTGCTCAGTCATGTCCGACTCTTTGACCCCACAGACTGCAGCATACTAGGCCTTCCTGTCCATACCAACTGCCAGAGTCCACTTAAACTCATGTCCATCGAGTTGGTGATGCCATCGAACCATTTCATCCTCTGCCATGACCTTCTCCTCCTGCCTTCAATCTTTCCCAGCACCAGGTCTTTTCTTTTTCTTTTTTTATGAGGTAAATAATTTATTTTAATTTTTGTTTCTTCAAATATAGCAATAATTTGTTTGGTTGATGTGAGGACAAAGGGTGACTTTGTATTGTAAAAAAGTAAATGATAAAAAACACATGAAAATAGATTTTAAATCCCTGGTGTGACTCATCATAAGGAGGGTCTGCTGCTATAGTTACAATGTTCCTAGCTGAATCCATGAAAATTTAAACACCAAGGTCTTTTCAAATGACTCAGTTCTTCGCATCAGGTGGCCATATTATTGGAGTTTCAGCTTCAGCATCAGTCCCTCCAATGAATATTCAGGACTGATTCCCTTTAGGATGGACTGGATGGATCTCCTTGTTGTCCAAGGGACTCTTCAGCATCTTCTCCAACAGGTGAAGTCACTCAGTCATGTCCGACTCTTTGCGACCCCGTGGACTGTAACCTACTAGGCTTCTCCATCCATGGGATTCTCCAGGCAAGAATACTGGAGTGGATTGCCATTTCCTTCTCCAGAGGATCTTCCCAACCTAGGGATCGAACCTGAGTCTCCCGAATTGGAGGCAGACGCTTTAACTTCTGAGCCACCAGGGAAGCCCAAAAACATCAGTTCTGCAGCACTCAGCTTTCTTTGTAGTCCAACTCTCACATCCATACATGACTACTAGAAAAATCATAGCCTTGAGTAGACAGACCTTTGTTGGCAAAGTAATGTCTCTGCTTTTTAATAAGCTGTCTAGGTTGGTCATAATTTTTCTTCCAAAGAGCAAGCGTCTTTTAATTTCATGGCTGGCTGCAGTCACCATCTGCAGTGATTTGGAGAACAAAAATAAATAAAGTCTGTCACTGTTTCTTTTTCTTTTAATTTAATTTATTTATTTTAATTAGAGGCTAATTACTTTACAATATTGGATTGATTCTGCCACACGTCAACATGAATCCACCACGAGTGTACACGTGTTCCCCATCCTGAACCCCCTTTCCACCTCCCTCCCCGTACCATCCCTCTGGGTCATCCCAATGCACCAGCCCCAAGCATCCTGTAGCTGGACTGGTGATTTGTTTCTTATATGATATTATACATGTTTCAATGTCATTCCCCCAAATTATCCCACCCTCTCCCTCTACCACAGAGTTCCTGTCTCGCATACAAGGTTATTGCTACCATCTTTCTAAATTCCATATACATGTGTTAGTATACTATATTGGTATTTTTCTTTCTGGCTTACTTCACTCTGTATAATAGGCTCCAGTTTCATCCACCTCATTAGAACTGATTCAAATATATTCTTTTTAATGGCTGAGTAATACTCCATTGTGTATATGTACCACTGCTTTCTTATGCATTCATCTGCTGATGGACATCTAGGTTGCTATCATGTCCTGGCTATTATAAACAGTGCTGTGATAAACATTGGGGTACACATGTCTCTTTCAATTCTGGTTTCCTTGGTGTGTATGCCCAGCAGTGGATTGCTGGGTCATAAAGCAGTTCTATTTCCAGGTTTTAAGGAATCTCCACACTGTTCTCCATAGTGGCTGTACTAGTTTGCATTCCCACCAACAGTGTCAGAGGGTTCCCTTTTATCCACACCTTCTCCAGCTGTTTCCATTGTTTCTTCATCTATCTGCCATGAACTGATGGGACCAGATGTCATGATCTTAGTTTTCTGAATGTTGAGTTTTAAGCCTACTTTTTCAAATTCCTGTTTCACGTTCATCAAGAGGCTCTTTAGTTTTTCTTCACTTCTGCCATAAGGGCGGTGTCATCTGCATATCTGAGGTTATTGATATTTCTCCCAGCAATCTTGATTCCAGCTTATGCTTCATCCAGCCCAGCTTTCCCATGATGTACTCTGCATATAAGTCAAATAAGCAGGGTGAAAATATACAGACTTGACATACTCCTTTCCCTATTTGGAAGCAGTCTGTTGTTCCATGTCCAGTTCTAACTGTTGGTTCTTGACCTACATGCAGATTTCTCAGGAGGCAGGTCAAGTGGTCTGGAATTCCCATCTTTTGAGGAATTGTCCACAGTTTGTTGCAATTCACACAGTCAAATGCTTTGGCATAATTAATAAAGCAGAAGTAGACATTTTTCTGGAATTCTCTTGCTTTTTTGATGATCCAGTGGATGCTGACAATTTGATCTCTGGTTTCTCTACCTGTTCTAACTCCAGCTTGAACATCTGGAAGTTCATAGTTAATGTACTGTTGAAGCCTGGCTTGGAGAATGTTGAGTATTACTTTGCCAGCATGTGACATGAGGACAATTGTGCAGTAGTTTGAGCATTCTTTGGTATTGCCTTTCTTTGGGATTGGAATGAAAACTGACCTTTTTCAGTCAGTCCTGTGCTACTGGTGAGTTTTCCAAATTTGCTGGCATATTGAGTGCAGCATTTCCACAACATCTTTTAGGACTTGAAATGGCTTAACTGAAATTCTATCACATCTTCTAGCTTTGTTAGTACTGATGCTTCCTAAGGCCCAATTGACTTCACATTCCAGGATGTCTGCCTCTAGGTGAGTGATCACACCATTGTGATTATCTGGGTCATTAAGATCTTTTTTGTACAGTTCTCCTGTGTATTCTTGCCATGTCTTCTTAATATCTTCTACTTCTCTTACTTCCATAGCATTTCTCTTCTTTATTGTGCCCAACTTTGCATAAGATGTCCCTTGGTATCTCTAATCTCTAAATGTAGTTCAGCCTCCTCTGCTGCTTGGCACTGGAGGCTGAACTACATTTCCCCAAATTTGTCTTCTTGTATATTTCTGTTTACAAGAGATTTCTATGAAAGGCAAAGTAAAGCAGCAGCCATTAAACAGCTAACACAGGTTGCCACTTACCTGTTGGCTCACTCTTTGGCAGAAGGAAGTTGCAGAGCCTGCTTAGGATTTCCTTCTCTTTTCTGACCTCAAGGCCAGGTCTGCAGGTTCAGCTTGATGGGGAAAGCATCCTGGCTCCTACAAGACACCCATACCATGAAGGTCAGAGCAAAGAGAACTGATGTGAATTTTTATGCATATCTATGTGTTCTAGCTTATGTTTGTTGATCCAGGCTGTTCTGGTTCTGCTTCTCTAACTGAACCTTGACTGACACAGACACAAAATGATGAAAGAGTAGATAGCAACCCCTGTGCCACATTATTGCTTCACTCAGAGTTTGGCCAATATCTGAACCTCATGTGCTTTAACAAATGTTCTACCTCAAAGGCATCAGGTCCTGTTTAATTACTAAGATAAGAAACAGCTGACAAAAATCAAGAAGTCAAACAACTTTTTAATTGAACCCATTAGTTCTAGATACAATCCCAGTATATTTAGCCTTCTTTACTCTTGACATCTGTTATACATTTACCAGCTATGAGTTACATTGCTCTCATTCCTGTCATAATCAAGCACAATGAACATAAATGTATTTATATACACACATGGTGGAATACAGTTGCAAAAGAGTCAGACACGACTGAGCAACTAAGCACAGCACAGCATGTACACATACACGCACATACACAGAGAAAAATAGAGAGTGAGCAAACAAGTGAGTGTTCTTTTTGCAATAAACTAACTAGTGTGGTTAATTTACTAGTGTGGTTAATCCCTGCTGGTTCTGTGGTAAGACTCCACCTGTCAATACAGGAGACACAAATTCAATCCCTGGCTTGGGAAGATCCCTTTGTGAAGGAAATGGCAACCCACTCAAATATTCTTTTCTGGGAAATCCCACAGACAGAGGAGCCTGATGGGCTAGTGACAAAAGAGTCAGTCAGACAACTTAGCAACTAAGCAACTGTAACAACTAGTGTGCCATAGAGTTAACTTTTGAAATCCATCCTATCTCTAATCTCTAACCACCATCCTTGATATTCCGAAAATAAAATTATATAGTACAATTTAAATAAATATAGAAATAAATTATAAATATTTCAAATATGTAGTATATCAGATATCTTCATTCTCTTTGGTATTGATATATCTTCCCTTTTAATAGGGCTTCAGAGAGAAAAAGCAAATGATGTATTGTCTCGAAGCTATTTTTAAAAAATAGAGGATAACATTTTGTGAATGTATGATAGCTGTTAAGACCTTTATATGCCATGGAAGGCAAAATAAATACCCACCTCCAAAGGTGGAATACATATGTTGCATAATATAGCAAAGGGGACTTTACAGATGTGATTAAAATTTCAGACCTTGAGATGGGGAGAGTACCCAAGTCTATCCAGATGGGTCGAATCTAAACACACGAGTCTTTAAGAATGAAGAACCTTTCCCAGCTGTGGTTACGGAAAGAAAGAGAAGAATTGGGTACTCATGAAAGAAGGGTCAGAGACGTGGCATCATGAGGACTCAACCTGCTATTGCAGGATTTGAAGAAGGTGCTGCTGCTGCTAAGTCGTGTCAGTCATGTCCGACTCTGTGTGACCCCATAGATGGCAGCCCACCAGGCTCCCCTGTCCCTGGGATTTCGAGGCAAGAACACTGGAGTGGGTTACCATTTCCTTCTCCAATGCATGCAAGTGAAAAGTGAAAGTGAAGTCACTCAGTCGTGTCTGACTCTTTGCGACACCACGGACTATAGCCACCAGGCTCCTTCGTCCATGGGATTTCCCAGGCAAGAGTACTGGAGTGGGTTGCCATCATCTTCTCCATGAACAAGGTGAAACAGAGCCAAAAACAAGCAATACAGAGCTTCTACATGAAATAAAAGGTCAGGAACATAGCCACCCCTAGATTCTTCAGAAAGAATCCTATAAATTCTTTTAGTCCTTCCTTTTAGTCCAGTGATATCCATACTTGACTTCTGATTTACAGAATTGTAAAATAGTAAAAAAAAATTTAAAAAAAAGTAAAAAAAAATTATTTGTGGCTATTTCTTATAGTAGGAATAGAAAATCTGTAGGCTGGTGTCATTTAGTTTTCAAAAAGGAATCAAGTACCATTAAGATTCTCATTACAGAAGAGAACACAGATTCTCATAATAGTTAACCAAGTCCACATAATCACCCAGTTAGTGAGACAAAAAAAGATGAAATTAAATCATGCTTCTATCTGGACAAGATTTATAAAAGAGAGTTTTAAAATTAATGTCCATGCAGTAAAGTTCCACAAGAAGAAAACTATAAGGAAATTTACAGATTTATAATTATGTGAGACAATGAATGAGGAATTTCCAGAATTAAGAAAATACATGCATCCTCAAATTGAAGCAACATATCAATTTCAGAAGTAGAAAAAAAGAAGAATTCAGTTAGGCAAAATAAAGAAAATCCCATTTAAAATAGGCAGATAATTGTGATATTACTATAAAAATTATAGATATAATAAAACAATGACAAGTAGACAGTACATTTCTCATCAACAACAAAAAAAGCAAGAAAATATTAAGCTTAATCATCAAAGGACTGAAGACAGAAAATCAAGCTAAACTAAAACAAAACAAAACAAAAATAACCTGACGGGATTAGAATTCTTTAACACTTAAAATTAAGAACAAAATAAAAAATGATGACAGATTGTTGAAGACAAGGCAAATAAAATTAAGTAAAACCATAGTTGAGGAAGGCGGTATTAAGATATTGGAAAAAGACAGGACATAAGGAAAAGACAATTAAGAGTTAAAGAATCTAAGCATTTATATTGTATTGGAAGAGACTAGAGCTTTTGATTATCATTTGTTTTATAAGTTTAAGTAACTCCTAAAAAATATAAACAACCTGAAAAAGTTTCAGATCATGGAAATCAATTTTAATGAGGCAGAGGAAACTGTCTTTCTCTATTGCATATTCTGGCCACCTCTGTCATAGAATAAGTTCAGTTCAGTCACAAAATCATGTCTGACTACTTGTGACTCTATGGACTGCAGCACACCAGGCCTCCCTGTCCATCACCAACTCCTGGAGCTTGCTCAAATTGATGTCCATGGGTGGGTGATGCCATCTAACAATCTCATCCTCTGTGGTCCCCTTCTTCTCCTGCCTTCAATCTTTCCCAGCATTAGAGTCTTTTCAAATGAGTAAGTTCTTCATGTCAGGAGGCCAAAGTATTGGAGTTTCAGCTTTAGCATCAGCCCTTCCAAAGAATATTCAGGACTTATTTCCTTTAGGATGGATGGGTTGGATCTCCTTGTTGTTCAAGGGACTCTCTAGAGTCTTGATGCTGGAAGGCAGCATGAGGAATCCCACCCATGACAAGCTCATGTGGCACAGCCCTTGATGGACAAGGACAATTCAAGTCTCAGGGTTTCCCCCTGGTATTTTCTGAGCATGTACCCCCCAAAATAAGAATCTGCCTGCTTTTCCACTCTTCTGACATTCTCTGGAACAAGTCAACTCAGGGCTTTAGTATTCTGCATTTGAAAGTGTGTTTCAATCCAAAAACCCCTCTGATGGCTTTCTAGCCTGCCTGCAGGCTGCACATGTGATTTTTTAAGGCCTCCCGACTGTGGGAGGCACAGGAAACTTAAAATATCCTAGGAATGTAGGGGCTTCTGAGGAGTCAAAATCATTAGAATAGGACTGATTAAAGGTTTCATTTGTTGAGCCAATACTTGCTGCCAAATTTTCATATCTTATATAGTTGGTATGTAAAAAAAACAGATAGTAGACCTGGTATTAGCAATATTAGATATTTGAGTTAAGTTTTGTTGTTGTTGTTGTTTTGTTATAACCCATTGCACCTTTGTTCTATAGGAATGTAACTTTATTAAGTACTTTGAGGGTGATGCAGAGTAAAGAAAAAAACACTTCTAGGGAAAAGGAGTTTTCTGGTTGATAGACAATTACCCAGGAAGAGAGCCATATAACAGGCCTCTTGGCCAGAAGATAATGTAAACCACCTGAGACCCTTTGTATATGGGAGGGTATGCAAAAAGAAAACCTGGTTTTTGGGCTGCTAACGCTGCATAGTTTTATATTACCCATTGATCTATATGTACAATCAAAAAGTATAAAAGGCCTTTTGAACAATAGAGAGGGGGCTAGTCATTGGAAGGACTGGTTCCCCCCGTGTCTCCTATTTACTCTAATTTCTGGCTGAATTCCCATCTGGGGCGTGGAGGCCCACCATGTCTACTTACCTGTCCTGGCTGCTAAGATCCGTAAGAGAGAGAGCCCAGGGCAGGGCACTCTCCAATATTCAAATGGACACTGGTGGCCTAACATAGATGATGCAAGCTCCTTGTCTGGAACTTTATTGGCTTTCCACGTAAACCAAGTTATTCAGCCTCCTTTTCTCCATCTTAATTTTCCTACTATACTATTATTTCCTAATCTAATCTTATATTAAAAATAAATAAGTTTTTTTTCCTTGCCAACGCCATCCTTGCTTCGAATTCCCTGGATCCACCGGGGCTGGACCCCGGCAGTCTTCTCCAACACCACAGTTCAAAAGCACCAATTATTCAGTGCTCAGCTCTCTTTATAGTCCAACTCTCACATTCATCCATGACTACAGAAAAAACCATAGCCTTGAATACCCTGATCTTTGTCGGCAGAGTCTCTGCTTTTTAGTATGCTGTCTAGGTTGGTCATAGATTTTCTTCCAAGATGCAAGTGTCTTTTAATTTCATGGCTATAGTCACCATTTGCAGTGATTTTGGAGCACAAATAAGTAAAGTCTCACACTGTTTCCATTGTTTCCCCATCTATTTACCATGAAGAGATGGGACTGGATGCCATGATCTTAGTATTCTGAATGTTGACTTTTAAGCCAACATTTTCACTCTCCTCTTTCACTTTCATCAAGAGGCTATTTAGTTCTTCTTCATTTTCTGCCTTAAGTGTGGTGTCATCTGTATATCTGAGGTTATAGATATTTCTCCTGACAATCTTGATTTTAGCTTGTGATTTATCCAGCTTGGCATTTCACATGATGCACCTTGTATATAATTTAAATAAGCAGGGTGACAATATACAGCTTTGACTTGCTCCTTTCCAAATTTAGAACCAGACTCTTTTTCTATGACCAATCTAGCTCTTGCTTCTGACCTGAATACAGATTTCTCAGGAGGCAGCTGTGGTGGTCTGTTATTCCCATTTCTTTAAGAATTTTCCATAGTCTTTAGTGATCCACACAGTCAAAGTCTTGGACATAGTCAATAAACCAGAAGTAGATGTTTTCCTGGAACTCCCTTGCTCTTTCGATATCCAATAGATGTTGGAAATTTGATCTCTGGTTCCTCTGCCTTTCCTTAATCCAGCTTGAAGATCTGGAATTTCACAGTTCATGTACTGTTGAAGCCTGCCTTGAATAATTTCCAGCATTACTTTGCTAGTGTGTGAGATGAGGGCAATTGTGAGGTAGTTTGAACAATCTTTGGTTTGGCATTGCCTTTATTTGGGATTGGAATGAAAACGGACCTTTTCCTGTCTTATGGCCTCTGCTGAGCTTTCCAAATTTGCCGACATATTGAGTGCAGCATTTTCTCAGCATCAACTTCTAGAATTTGAAAGAGCTTATCTGGTTTTCCATCATCTCCACTAGCTTTGTTCATAATGATGCTTCCTAAGGCCCACATGATTTTGCATTCCAGGATGTCTGGCTTTAGGTGAGTTATCACCCCATTGAGGTTATCTGGGCCATAAATATCTTTTTTGTATAATTCTTCTGTGTATTATTGCCACCTCTTCTAAATATCTTGTTTCTGTTAGGTCCAAAAAAATTCTGTCCTTTATTGTGATTATCTTTGCATGAAAATTTGCTTTGGTATTTCTAATTTTCTTGAACAAGTCTCTAGTCTTTCCCATTCTATTGTTTTCCTCTATTACTTTGCACTGATCTCTGAGGAAGGCTTTCTTATCACTCCTTGCTATTCCATGGAACTCTGCATTCAATGGATATATCTTTCATTTTCTCCTTTGCTTTATGCTTTTCTTCTATTCACAGCTATTTATAAGGTTTCCTCAGATAACCATTTTGCCTCTTTGCATTTCTTTCTCTTTTGGATGGTCTTCATCACTGCCTTCTGTACAATGTCATGAACCTCTATCATAGTTCTTCAGGCACTCTGTTTATCAGATGTAATCCCTTGAATCTTTTTGTCACTTCCACAGTATAATTGTAAGGGATATGATTTAGGTCATACTTGAATGGTCTAGTGGTTTTCCCTACTTTCTTCAATTTAAGTCTGAATTTGTTCATGATCTGAACCATAGTCAGTTCTCGGTCTTGCTTTTGCTGACTGTATAGGGCTTCTCCATCTTTGGCTGCAAATAATATACTCATTCTGATGTTGGTATTGACCATCTGGTGATGTCCACGTGTAGAGTCTTCTCTTGTGTTGTTGGAAGAGGGTGTTTTCTATGACCAGTGCATTCTCTTGGTTCTCTATTACCCTTTGCCCTGTTTCATTCTACATTCCAAGACCAAATTTGCCTGTTACTTCAGGTGCTTCTTGACTTCCTATTTTTGCATTCCAGTCTCCTATTATAAAAAAGACATCTTTTTGGGGTGTTATTTCTTGTAGGTCTTCATAGAACCATTCAACCTCAGCTTTATTAGCATTACTGGTTGGGGCATAGACTTGGATTACTGTGATACTGAATAGTTTGCCTTGGAAACAAAAATTCTGTCATTTTGAAATTGCATCTAAGAACTACATTTCAGACTTCTGCTGACTATGATGGCTACTCCATTTCTTCTCAGAGATTCTTGCCCACAGTAGTAGATATAATGGTCATCTGAGTTAAACTGACCTATTCTAGTCCATTTTAGTTCGCTGATTTGTAAAGTGTCAATGTTCACTCTTGCCATCTCCTGTTTGATCACATCCAATTTGCCTTGATTCATGGATCTAACATTCCAGGTTCCTATGCAATACTGCTTATAGAATCAGACTTTACTTCCATCACCAGTCACACCCACAACAAGGTTTTGTTTTTGCTTTTGCTCCATCTCTTCATTCTTTCTGGGGTTAGTTCTCCACTGATCTCCAGTAGCATATTGGGCATCTAATGACCTGGGGAGTTCATCTTTCAGTGTCCTATCTTTTTGCCTTTTCATACTGTTCATGGGGTCTCAAGGCAAGAATACTGAAGTGGTTTCCATTCCCATCCCCAGTGGATTTAGAAAAGTCAGAGGAACCAGAGATCAAATTGCCAACATCTTGGATCATCAGAAAAAAAAAGAAAAAGAGAGTTCCAGGAAAATATCTACTTCTGCCTTATTGACTATGCCAGATCCTTTGACTCTGTGGATCACAACAAACTGTGGAAAATTCTTAAAGAGATGGGAATATCAGACCACCTTACTTGCCTCTTGGGAAATCTGTATGCAGGTCAACAAGCAACAGTTAGAACTGGACATGGATCAACAGACTGGTTCCAAATTGGGAAAGAAGCATGTCAAGGCTGTATATTGTCACTCTGCGTATTTAACATATATACAGAGTACATCATGAGGGATGCAGGACTGGATGAAGCACAAGCTGGAATCAAGATGGCTGAGAGAAATATCAATAATATCATATATACAGATAACACCACCCTTATGGAAGAAAGCAAAGAATGAAAGAGCCTCTTGATGAAAGAGGAGAGTGAAAATTTTGGCTTAAAACTCAACATTCAAAAAACTAAGATCATGGCATCTGGTTTCATCACTTCATGGCAAATAGATAGGGAAAGAGTGGAAGCAGTTACTTTTTTGTGCTCCAAAATCACTGCAGATGGTGACTGTAGCCATGAAATTAAAAGACACTTGCTTCTTGGAAGAAAAGCTATGACCAACCTAGACAGCTTATTATAAAGCAGAGACATTACTCTGCCAACAAAGATCTGTGTAGTCAAATGATCGTTTTTCCAGTAATCATGTAAGGATGTGAGATTTGGACTATAAAGAGAGCTGAGCACTGAGGAATTGATGCTTTTGAACGGTGGTGTTGGAAAAGCTCTTGAGAGTCCCTTGGACAGCAAAGAGATCTAACCAGTGCGTCCTAAAAGTAATCAGTCCTGAACATTTATTGGAAGGACCAATGCTGAAGCTGAAACTCCAATACTTTGGCCACCTGATGCAAAGAACTGACTTATTTGAAAAGATTTGATACGAGGAGAGATTGAAGGCAGGAGGAGTTGGGAACAACTGAGGATGAGATGATTGGATGACATTACTGAGTCAATGGACATGAGTTTGAGTAAACTCCAGGAGTTGGTGATAGACAGGGAGAAGTGCTGTGCTGTAGTCCATGGTGTCACAGAGTCAGACATGACTGAGTGTCTGAACTGATGCAATACTGTTCTTTTACAACATTGGACTTTACTTCCATCTCCAGATACATCCACAACTTGGTGTTACTTTTGCTTGGGCTCCCTTCATTGTTTCTGGAGTTTTGGGCACCTGCCGACCTGGGGAGTTCATCATTCATTGTCATATCTTTTTGCCTTTTCATACTGTTCATGGGGTTCTCATGGAAAGAATGCTGAAGTGGTTTGCCATTCACTTATCCACTTTACCACATTTTGTTAGAACTCTCCACCATGACCTGTTTGTCTTTGGTGACCCTACACAGCATGGCTCATAGTTTCACTGAGTTAGACAAGGCTGTGGTCCATGATCAGTTTCATTAGATTTCTGTGATTGTAGTTGTCAAAGGATAGGTAACCATAGTTGCAAGTTTTATCTCTGGACTTGCTATACTGTTCCCCTGATCTATATTTCTATTTTAGGAAAGATTGAAGGCAGGCAGAGAACGGGGCAACATAGGATGAGATGGGTGGATGGCATCCCCGACTCAAAAGACATGAGTCTGAGAAATCTCTGGAAGGTGAAGGTGAAGGTGAAGTCGCTCAGTCGTGTCCGACTCTTTGCGACCCCATGGACTGTAACCTACTAGGCTTCTCAGTCCATGGGATTCTCCAGGCAAGAATACTGGAGTGGGTTGCCATTTCCTTCTCCAGAGGATCTTCCCAACCCAGGGATCGAACCCGGGTCTCCCGCATTGGAGGCAGACACTTTAACCTCTGAGCCACCAGGGAAATCTGAGCCCCAGAGAAATCTCTGGGAGATAGTGAAGCACAGAGAAGACTGGAATGTTGCAGTCCATGGAGTCACAAGGTTTCAGTACGACTTAGCAAGTGAACAATAACAACAACCATACTTTTTGATTACTGTAGCATTATAATATAGTCTGAAGTCAGGGAGAATGATTCCTCTGATTCCATGTTTCTTTCTCAAGCTTGTTTGGCTTTTTGAAGTATTTTGTGTTTCCATACAAATTAAATTTATTTTTTGTTCAAATTCTGTGAACAAAGTAATTGGTAATTTAATAAGGATTACATTGCATCTGTAGATTAAGTAGTATAGTCATTTTCACTGTACTGATTCTTCCAATCCTTGACTATGGTATATCTATATCTTCATTTGTTTGTGTTATCTTTCCTTTAATCAGTATCTTATAGTTATCTGAGTATAGATCTTTTGGCTCCTTGGATAGCTTTAGTCCTGGTTTGTTTTTTATTTATTTATTTATTTATTTATTTAATGTGATTACAATCTCTGTTTCTGATCTTACATTGTTAGTGTAAAGGAATGCAAGAGCTTTTTGTGTATTAATCTTGTGTCCTGCAATTTTACCAAATTTACTGATGAGTTTTAGTAGTTTTCTGGCAGCATCTTTAGGATGTTTTATGTATAGTATCATGTTATATGCAAATAGTGACAGTTTTACTTCTTTTGCAATTTGGATTCTTTTAATTTCTTTTTCTTCTCTGATTAAGCTCAGTTCAGTTCAGTTGCTCAACTGTGTCCATCTCTTTGAGACTCAAAGGACTGCAGCATACCAGGCCTCCCTGTCCATCACCAACTCCTGGAGCTTACTCAAACTCATGTCCATTGAGGCGGTGATGCCGTCCAACCATTTCATCCTCTGTCCTCCCCTTCTCCTCCAGCATTCATTCTTTCCCAGCATCAAGGTCTTTTCAAATGAGTTCTTTTCAGGGTCTTTTCAGCTCTCCACATCAGGTGGCCAAAGTATTGGAGTTTCAGCTTCAGCATCAGTCCTTCCAATTAATATTCAGGAGTGATTTCCATTAGGATGGACTGGTTGGATCTCCTTGCAGTCCAAGGGACTCTGTTCTTCAATATCCAGTTCAAAAGCATCAATTCTTCAGTACTCAGCTTTCTTTATAGTCCAACTCTCACATCCATACATGACTACAGGAAAAACCACAGCTTCGACTAGACGGACCTTTGTTGACAAAGTAATATCTCTGCTTTTTAACATGTTGTCTAGGTTTGTCATAGAGTTTCTTCCAATGACTAAGTATCTTTTAATTTCATGGTTGCAGTCACCATCTGCAGTGATTTTGGAGCCCAACAAAATAAAGTCACACACTGTTTCCATTGTCTCCCCGTCTGTTTGCCAGGAAGTGATGGGACAGGATGCTATGATCTTACTTTTCCGAATGTTGAGTTTTAAGCCAACTTTTTCACTCTCCTCTTTTACTTTCATCAAGAAGCTCTTTAGTTCTTTGCTTTCTGGCATAAGGGTGGTGTCATCTGTATATCTGAGGTTATTGATATTTTTCTGGCCATCTTGATCCCAGCTTGTGCTTCATCCAGCCTGGCATTTCTCATGATGTACTCTGCATATAAGTTAAATAAGCAGAATAGACAATATATATTTACTAATTTACAAAATAGAAATAGACTCACACATATACAGAAAACAAGCTTATTGTTACTAAATGAGAGAGCAGAGTGTGGGAGGTGGAGATAAATTAGCTGTTTTGGGATTAGCATATGAATATTACTATAAATAAAATAGATCAACAACAATGACCTACTGTATAGCACAAGCAATTATATTCATTATTCTTGTAATAACTCATAATGAAAAACAATTTGAAAAATAACATTCATATTTATGTATATATACACACACACACACACACACACGCACACACACACAGATATTGGAGAAGGCAATGGCACCCCACTCCAGTACTCTTGCCTGGAAAATCCCATGAATGGAGAAGCCTGGTAGACTGCTGTCCATGAGGTCGCTAAGAGTCAGATATGACTGAGCGACTTCACTTTCACTTTTCACTTTCATGCATTGTAAAAGGAATTGGCAACCCATTCCAGTGTTCTTGCCTGGAGAATCCCGGGACTAGGGAGCCTGGTGGGCTGCTGTCTGTGGGATCACACAGAGTTGGACACGACTGAAGTGACTTAGCAGCATACATATATATGAATCAGTTTTACAGTTGAAACTAATAAAACATTGCAAATTCACTATAATTCAATAAAAAAGCAAAGGTACAGTGACGTGGGAACTTCTTATGTATAGGTAATTGAGTGTGATGGTTATAGATATCATCCCAACCTCACAGTTCCCAGATCTGTAACTTTCACCAAGGAAGAAATAATTCATATATTAATATCTAAATAAGAGTACATATTTATTACTGATTTCACCCTAGTTTTCCTGTTCTTACAAATTGCAGTAAGACATTCAGCTGTGGTGGATGTCAGGCAAGCCTTTGAAGTATAGATATCCATGTTGTTGATTCTACACATAGTGTTTATCTCTGCCAAAATAGCTTTTTTTTCAATAAAGATATTAATCAAGTATTAATGGCAAGTAAAACAAGTTGAAGCAGGACTAGTTGCCACTGAATATACCTCTGCTATTTTATTGTTAGTAACAGAATCCAGAGAAAAGGCAGAGAAACCAGAGATCAAATTGCCACCATCTGCTGGATCCTTGAAAAAGCAAGAGAGTTCCAGAAAAACATCTACTTCTGCTTTATTGACTATGCCAAAGCCTTTGACTGTGTGGATCACAACAAACTGTGGAGCAGCAAAGTGTCTAGGTAAAGCCTAGACACATTTATGTCTCTCATTTATGTGAGATCACATGGCTAAGTTCTGGTCAATGACACAAAAATAAAAATTTTGTGAAAGAGTTCCAAAACATTTTGTGTAAAGCGATGCAGTTAGCTGATATGTGGATACTTTTGTATTCCAACCTTTCCTCATTCTTGTTTCTTGGCACACAAAAAGGATGTGTTGAACTCCAGCAACAATTGTGTACCATGAGCTGAACTTGAAAAACATGGTAATAAAATAATCAGACAGTAATTATAAGGAAACTAATTCATTTTAAAATATGAAGCCACCATAGCGTCATGGATTATATAGTCCTAAGTGTTTACCATGAGTAAAAAATACCTACCTAAGTTTTTAAAGTTGTGACTCTTATCTGTTCTATGTCATATGCAACAATGCCTTATTTTAACTCACCTACAGGTTACTGATTCATACAATTAAATGTGCTTTTTCATCTGACATTAAAAACTTCCTCCAGTGCAGGACATTTAGTGAATATGTATATGAAACTGATATTTTACAAATATTGTGAGGTCCTGTCATCTACTTATTTATGAGGCATCTTTATCACTAATTCTCCAGTTTTTCCTCTTCCAAATCTCTGGTCATAAAACCTAAGCATTACCTACCCAGTGTCCATGAATCCTTGAGGATTTTTACCTCAAGCCATCCCATCTTCCAGACATAGAAGAAATAATATTTCCTGCTCTAAGTTTTTTGCACCATCAAGAGGACTTCCCTGTTAAGTGTTCATGACATTTCTGAATGATTCTCTAATGACACAGCAATGACTTTGGATGTTATATTCAGTAAAATCATTTGTAAATTAGGCTCATATTTTCCAATTTATTCAATCAATAACAAGGCATTCTACATGAATTATTGAGTGTAAATAAAGAACAGAGTAGAAATGAAACCAAAGTACTGAGGATGTAAGAGGTTTTACTTACAGCTAGCTTGTGATTTCAGAGCAACCTTGGGTCTGTTGTCATAAAACGTACATTCACTTGAAAATAGAGTGCTGCAGAGCAAACTGTTTTTAAGGTTAAGTGGATAGACAGCATCCAGTTGGTGATGGACAGCTTGGTAGGTAGCATGTTCATTTGTTGTCCCATGGTTAGCTGTTAAAACTTTATAAAGGTTTAGAAGCAGATGAAGGACCTTCTTCAAAAGAGAATCACTATTTATTAAAGTGGGAATGTCAGTAATGAAAGAAAGAAGGAAAAAAAGAAGGAATGGAAGAAGAAGCCAGGGCCTTTACTGTGAGGTCTCTATTAGATCTTGTCATGCTTAAAAAAAGAAAAGAAAAAAATTCTTCACTACAGAAATTCACAGTATCATTGGATCTCCTGAGTCATAAAGCTGAATATCAAACTGTTCCAATTAAAATCTAAAGGTTAGGTAAAGAATGTAAAGGTAAAAGCTATTCAACAACACTTAAATGAATTGGAGTAGCACAGTCAAATGTAATTTGAATTGGATATACATTCTTATTAAAACCCACTAGGTTTTTTTGCTTATTCTTATTAAAATTGGTTCTACTATGCATCCATTTATTTGTCCCTTTGAAGAGGATATCCCAAAATGCTGCAAATCACTATATTTGTAGAATATTTAGCAAGAGGAAAAAAATAAATCTCTGTATTTTCATGGACTTTGTCATAAGTTCTTAGAAAAGAATTTTTCTTACCAATACCTTTTACAGAGATAACTTCTACTTCCTGTTTTCCAAGATATTTCAAAAGTAGATGGTGACTTAAATTAGGAGTACCCTGCTGAGCTGCTGTCCCTGCCAGGTGAAAACAGAATGCTTTTTATGTTTGCCGTTTACTGGTTTAGAGGGAAAAAAAGCTATCTCTGGATCAATAAGAGAATACCAGATGCCAAGGGCTGTATTGATTTGCTTTAGTAAGCAGAGCATATTTGGAACAATAGTTGCACATGGAAAAAAAATCATCTAAATAAGTTCCTGATAAAGCTCTATAATTCTTCAGGAAAAAAAAAATCTCTTTTTTGTCTTAGCCAGACTGAAGAGATACATGGGAATGTAGTGTGGTGATCACTTCTGAAACTTTCTTGTTTTAAGATATGTGATTCCCATTCCCGTAGGGATATAGTGTTGCTTTTGATTCAGTGTTGGCATAGAGAAGTATTCTAGGAACTTTCAGTTGGTCTTTTTTATAATCATGAGTTCCCTCAGATAAGAAAGCAAGTTTTAGAATATCTGTTAATTGAGAAGATGCATTCCTACTTATCACTCATAAATGGGAAACATTACAATGGATGGGTTCCACTGGGCCAACATAAGACTGATTAGCTTAACAGTGGTATTACTTTACCTTACAAGCTGCTTACACATTTCCCAATGGGCTTCAGTGACAAATTTATACCAAAGGAACCATAAAAATCTCAGAACAAGTTCATCAGTCAGGATTCAATTAAATAACACACACAGCCACTAAAGGCGTAAAGAAGTAAGGGTTTTAATATGGAATTTAAAATTAACATAAATAAGTTAGTAACTCTGGAGAAGGAAATGGCAACCCACTCCAGTATTCTTGCCTGGAAAATCCCATGGACAGAGGAGTCTGGTGGGCTACAGTCCGTGGTATCACAAGAGTTTTACATGACTTAGTGACTAAACCAAGTAAGTAACAGGCAATGTTAGGTTTGCAAACCTACCATAGAAGTGTCTAATAAGTCCATAATCTCAATATCTTCCTTTATGATTCACACTGTTACTTGGAACAACAGATGCAGATCAAGATAGGGCAGGGTTAGAGGGATAATCATAGTAATTATCTATTATTTGACTAGATTATCCCTCCTTAAGTGAGTCCAGTCTCCCTTCATTCAAAAATACTCAGTTCCTTAAATTGATAACTGGTTGTGGGTTTGTAACTCATTTTTTTTTTAATTTTTTTTATTTTTTTTAATTAATTTTTATTTTTTTAGTTTGTTTTGCTTTACAATACTGTATTCATTTTGCTATACATTGACATGAATCAGAACTGAAAATTTTGCATTTCTTTTGATTATGAAGCCCAAGTATCACCTTATCTGTTCATCTGCTATTCATAAGGAAACCATGAACAGCAGCCATGAAGAAAGATCCTTTAGGCTCAGACTATTTTGTTTACCATGTTTATCCTTTTGCTTCTTGAGATAAACATTTGGACTCTGAACATGCAGAAGGTAAGTGCTGAGTCTTCTCAGCTGTCACCCTGCTACCTCTCATCCCCACTTAAAATAAAGGTCCTTTTTCAACTATAAAATTTCACATCAGAAGGCAGAGCTATATTGCAGAGACACTGAATATTTTTCAAAGATACTGTACTCCTCTCACAAACTGGACAGAAAAGATGAATTTAGTAGGCTTGAAACTGTTTTCCTTAGAAAGGCCTAATTGTGGGATTGGAACCTGGCTGGTTTCTAGGGACTAATCTTTAGAAGAGTTCTCACAAGTCCTTTCCTGATAGCTCAGTTGGTAAAGAATCCGCCTGGAATGCAGGAGACCTTGGTTTGATTCTTGAGTCAGAAAGATCCTCTGGAGAAGGGATAGGCTACCCTCCCCAGTATACTTGGCCTTCCCTTGTGGCTCAACTGGAAAAGAATCCACCCACAATAGGAGAGACTGGAATTTGATCCCTTGGTTGGGAAATCCCCTGGAGAAGGGAAAGGCTACTCATTCAAGTATTCTGGCCTGGAGAAGTCTATGGACTGTATAGCCCTGAGATGTTCACTTTCACTTTCACTTTCACTTTCACTTTTCTCACAAGTCTGAGAGCTGATAGATGTGACTCACTATGCCTGGACAGTTTGTATAAGCAATATGATTTATGTTGAATACTTTTGGAAGTCTAAAATAGTTAAGTTGGTACTTTCTAAGAAGAAGGAACCACTTCTTCTATGTGGACCTTCTATGAAGGACCTATGTGACCAGATCCCACTGAAAACACTGAGCATGGAATCTCTAATGAGCTTACCCGGTAGACAACATTTCACAATATTGTCACAACTCCTTGCTAGAGAAATGAAACATGTCCTATGTGACTCCACTGAGATAGGACTCCTAGAAACTTGACTCTGGATTCCTCTGGACATCCCTACAATGCACATTTTCCCTTTGCTGACTCTGCTTTGTATCCTTTTGTTATGATAAGTCACAGCCCTGAGTGCAACTAAATGCTGCATCCTATGAGTCCTCCTAGTGAATCACTGAATCTGGGAATGGTCTTGGGACCTCCCTAAACACAAATGTATATTCTCAGGCTTTAGTACAGAATAGTTTATGGGGTCCCCTAGGATAAGAAGTGTAGTGCGTGAGTTAAATATTTAAAGCTCACTGCATCTCTTCTGGAGAAGGCAATGACATCCCACTCCATACTCTTGCCTGGAAAATCCCATGGATGGAAAAGCCTGGTAGGCTGCAGTCCATGGGGTCGCTGAGGGTTGAACACAACTGAGTGACTTCACTTTTACTTTTCACTTTCCTGCACTGGAGAAGGAAATGGCAACCCACTCCAGTGTTCTTGCCTGGAGAATCCCAGGGACAGGGGAGCCTGGTGGGCTGCCGTCTATGGGATCACACAGAGTTGGACACGACTGAAGTGACTTAACAGTAGCAGCCACATCACTTCTATTTCCCTAAATTGTTGGATTCATTTCCCAGTACAAAACCAAGCAACTTTTGGTACCTCATCTTTATTTACTGCTGAATCCAATTTTCAAACAAGAAGTGTATGAAAATATAAACAATGCCCTATTGCTAGGGTTAGCAAAACTAAACCAGACTTTCATCAGTTTAGCTCTATTCAAAATATAATTATTGTCTTATTTGTCAAGCACTATCAGACTCTATCCCCACAAATATTTTCAAAATAGTTTACATACATATATTAGACAAATCTTTCTAACAAAATATAAATAATTATTTTACTTATTCTGTATTTTGCTATTGCTCCTCCACTCCCAACAGCATCTCTGAAATTGATTCTAGATATAATTGCAGAGATAAAGAGGAACAAATGTGAGGCCAAAATAAGAGGAATATGTCTTATCTCCCTTGTAATTCCCTTCATTTAGGACATTGCAATTATTTTAATTAAGAAAAAAATCTGTCTCATCAGCAAGGGGAAAACAGTACTTTGGTTACAAAGGGTTTTCAGTAACATTTTGGAGATTTGGAGAGATTTAAAAATTTCTAAACTCTATTGTATGTTTAATTATTTGTATATGTCATGCAAATAATAAATGCCTTAAATTTTAGAACAGAACCAGAGAAAGATTGCAAAATAAGAAATATTTAAATTCAGTAACCTGAAGGATAAAACTTCACATTAGGTTTTCAGTTACTTCACCTTGCAATGTCAGAGTATAAGAGATCAATTTGTAAAGAAATAAAAACCTGAAGATCCTTTTGGTGCCTCAGGATGTTAGTTATCTGAACTGGTCATTTCCTTTTTAGAGCTATGCAAGTTCAATATTAGCAGCTATCTCACTCTGACATTCCTTCTGCCTGTCATACTCTTCTATGATATTGGTGATTCTATCCTCAACCATTTATTTTTATTGGATGATTATTTGCAGATAAATATTTATGATTATTTTGTTATTCTTATGTGTCATTTACCCAAACTCTGATTATTAAATATGTGCTTCCTCTAGCCTCAAATGTTCAAGATAACCAACTCACTTAAATTTCCTACATTTAGATGTTATTACCTGTAACAAACAAACTTTTAGATGCAAATGCTCTCAAATGACTCTGGCTAATTATATGGAAATCAACTTTATTAGAAAAGCTCTGTGGTTGCTCACAGAAACAAGCGCTAGAAAATTCATCTCAGAATACGAGCAAGAGTCAAAAGTTTCTAGGCAACTGAATTCATGAGAAAGAATTCAAAAATGAGTTGATTCGGTGGCCCCACTACTGGACACCACTGAGATGTTACTGTTATCATCAGTATCATCAGAAGAATGAATTTTAAACTGTTTCTGTTTTCTTTTTACACTGATTCATTACAGTCTTGTGGGGGAAAGGGGGTTCAGATTGGCCAAGCTTAGATTCCTGCCCACAGATATAATGTATCTGGCCTTTTAGCTGTGATGGTAGAACGTTCTAAGATGTGATGGATCCCAGCATCAAAGAAAGATTCATATTGTAATAGATTTCCAAAATACATTGATCATCATCTGAATTCTATTCTCACTTGCAGAGTTTATAAGCTGTGCTCTCTCCAACCCCCAAAACTCAAATGAAAAGCTTACTTCCTATAGTTACAGGTTTTTTCACACTTTGTGCTATGCTTAGTCATTTGGTTCTGTCAGACTCTTTGCAACCTCATGGACTGTAGCCTGCCAGGCTCCTCTATCCATGGAGATTCTCCAGGCAAAAATACTGGAATGGGCTGACCTGCCCTCCTCTAGGTATCTTCCCAATTCAGGGATCAAACCCAGGTCTCCCACATTGCAGGTGGATTCTTCACCATAAAAGCCACCTAGGAAGCCCAAGAATGCTGGGGTGGGTAAACCTATCCCTTTTCCAGGGGAATGTCCAAACTCAGGAATCAAATCTCCTGCATTGCATGTGGATTCTTCACCAGCTGAGCTACCAGGGAAGACGTTATTACAGTTTAGAAACAGATTATTAAAGATTATGATAGATATCTACCTTTAATATGTTGTAAAACTGAATCAAGTTTGCATTATTATTTTTTTTTTTCTTAACGCCAAATGTTTTCCATAGTACATAGATTATATCAGGGTACTACTTTGGATACAAATGGAAACTGACACAAATATAGAGAACTGCAGTATGTTGTAGGATCAGATACCAAAATACATTATTAAAAATAGTACATAAGGCATACATATAGTGATAGTATCCTGGACAACACTTCCTGTCTTTGAGAAATGATTTCTATTAATTAGGCTTTCTTTATTCTCTAGTAAAGAGCATCACCGACTCGAGGGACATGAGTTTGAGTGAACTCCATGAGTTGGTGATGGACAGGGAGGCCTGGCATGCTGCAATTCATGGGGTCGCAAAGAGTCGCACACGACTGAGCGACTAAACTGAATTGAACTATATATTTTAGTTTCTTCTTGCTTTTTTTCATGAGAAAGTCTTAGCTTTATGATATAAATTGTATGAATTTTTTGTTATGCTAGGCGTAGCTAAAATAGGGATAGTAGCTTTACTATTAACACCACAATTACCACATCTGCTACTAGCTAATGAGTACACAGGTTTATTATGTTCCAGACCCAGTTCTAAAGGCTTTGCATGTAATAGCTTATGTTCCTCACCTCACCTCTCCAAAAACCTGTGAGTTCTTTACTATAACTTCCCACACTGATTAATGCACAAGACAATAGCTTTTCTTTATCTAGAAATACAAATTAAAAGACACTTTGGACTTCCCTGGTGGTTCAGATGGTAAAGCATTGTCTACAATGCGGGAGATCTGGGTGCCATCCCTGGGTCAGGAAGATCTGCTGGAGAAGGAAATGGCAATCCACTCCAGTACTATTGCCTGGAAAATACCATGGACAGAGGAGCCTGGCAGGCTACAGTCCATGGGATCGCAAAGAGACGGACACGACTGAGCGACTTTACTTTCACTTTGGATCTACTGTAATTAGCTTTTGCTCAATATATTTGAAAGAATTATGATCAATTAGGCTGTCTTTCTCAAATGTTTATTTTCTTGCTAGTTTGTAGAGAACACTGTAAAGAGCATTTTTTGTGTATAACCTTTTAATCATTCTCAGTGAGTCTGTAGGGAGATTTCTCTGAAACCATGTTCCTTACACTTGTATGAAACCCAGTTTACTATAAAATAAAAATAGCATTCCAAATTCTGATACAAAAGCTATATTACTTAAGTAAAGATTTCATAGAGTTTTGGGGTGAGATTTTCAGTCTTCTTTTCAAAAAAATTCTTCATACCACTTTGCAATACCTGGATCATATGAATATAATATACTCCAATCTGTAACAAGTGCTCCTCACATACAGCTGTACAAATCAGTCAGGTTTCAGCTTCAGTGATATTTCTGGAGAAGTACTATTTCTTCATCACTTTCTCTTCCTCTCATCACCAGCACATACCAGCACATTGATATGTCAAGATATTTATTTGCCTGAGTTTTGGTCAGCTTTACACTAAGTATTTGCTTCTTTTGTAGAAACAAAACAAATGTGAAATAACTTCTAATATTCTAGATATCCATGTTGCCAAATTCACTAATAATCTGATTTGTAGATTTCTTCTTTAAAACTTAAAGTGGGTGCTCAGTAATAAGCCTAATATTTATTCACTTATTCTTGTGTTCTTTCAACAGGTTTTAAATTAATGTTTACAGTTTTCCAGACAGTGATTTTACCCTGGTCCCTTTTGACAATTTTCTCCTAAGGTTATGACTTCATTTCTTTTTCTTTTATACTTAATTAGAATTGCATTCAACTGATTTTTCTGAAAACTATTATTTGAGGAACTTCTTTGAGCAATGGATTTTGAAAAGTGCTGGGGATCCCATTGGTCAGAAATATAGGAAGTAATACAGTCCTCAAATGACATTGTACAAGTCATCTAGCTGTGAAATGAAGATGAATAAATCCAAGGGGCACTGAGAGATAGTGGTAGGACTGAGAGTTTCTTAACAGAACCTTCAAGAGACAGCATAGTAAATCAGAGGAACTGAGGAACTGAACTTCAGAAAACAAAACATAAAACAATATAAGACCTAGGAAGCTTTGGGCCAAGGTCTTTATTCCCTGGTCTGCTTCAGATATTCTACAGTGCTTTGAACATCCAAAAGATAATGTGAGAAATAGTTAGCATTTAAGGCAAGGTTTTCAGTTATTTTTATTTCCTGCATGTTTCAAAGTCTAAAACATTTCTGAGAAATTTTAAATTAAGTGGATTCATATAATTTTTAATTAGTTTTCACAATACCTATAATACTTGCAAAATCTCAAAAGATTGATCCTAATAAATGTGGAAACTTAAAATATCTTACAGGCCATGGTTCAGATATTCTTTGGGAATCTCCCCAGTTGCTAAGGAGAAACCATAAATGTAGTAACAAAAAAACAAAAAAATGTTACTTGGTAGCAGAAATGAGAAATGGAAGATGGAAAAAGCAATTAATTCCTTTAATAAATTGAACAGGTGGGTTTGAAAATTTTATAGCAAAGTAGATAAAAGAACATAGGCCTTATAAATCATTTTTTAATTAGAAAGAAAAATAAATTCTGCATATGCATAATCTTCCTATTAAAGTCTATAATAACAGCAACTATATTAGTCAACTGTTTATAATCACAATTTTAGGTCATGGTTGTATAACATAGTAGGAATTATATATGTTGCAGGAGATACGGTTTCATTTTGTAATATATTCCAATTAATATTTTAGTAAACATGCAAAACTAGATCCACTAAATCCTTTATAGCTTACCAAATTCTTTCACAAAATCTGTTCTCTTATGTTTTATAACAATTCCATATTATTGGTATAGCAGATATTATTATTTCTACTTTACTATTCTACATGAAACAGCTTTCGGGGGGCTTCTCTGGTGGTTCAGATGGTAAAGAATCTGTCTGCAGTGCAGGAGACTTGGGTTTGGTCCCTGAGTCAGGAAGATCCCCTGGAGAAGGAAATGGCAACCTCCTCCAGTATTTTTGCCTGGAGAAGTTCAGGGACAGAGGAGCCTGGGGGGCTGCAGTCCATGGGGGTCACAAAGAGTTGGACATGACTGAGACACTAACATTTTCACTTTCACACACAGGGGATCTTCCTGACCCAGACATCTCCCAAGTCTCCTGTATTGCAGAGAAAATTTTCACACTAAGCCATCAAGGAAGCATATTTTGGAATGCTTCATATAAACACAAATAGACTTATCTCACTCTCTCTCTCCCCCTCCCTCCACCAATGACGGACTTATAGGCTATGCATGTAAATTTCCCTACTTTTTTTTTTTTTTTTTTTTGTGGGTTGGGTGGGGAGTGTTGTTTGTTTTCTGTTTTCTAACAAGGCTACAAATAACATTTCTCATTTTCAGTGCATTGTATTTGTTTATCTCCAGGAAAATTTTCCAGATAATCAGACTGGTATTGCTGCATCAAAGGATAGATGAATTGATAAAGTGATAAATGATGGCAATCTGACCTCCATAGAGACTGTATCAAATTATACTGCCCAAGGAATATATACTTCAAGAAAATCAGAGATACCGAGGGAACATTTCATGCAAAGATGGGCTCGATAAAAGACAGAAATGTTATGGATCTAACAGAAGCAAAAGATATTAAGAAGAGGTGGCAAGAATACACGGAAGAACTGTACAAAAAAGACCTTCATGACCTGGATAATCATGATGGTGTGTTCACTCATCTAGAGCCAGACATCCTGGAATGTGAAGTCAAGTGGGCCTTAGAAAGCATCACTATGAACAAAGCTAGTGGAGCTGATGGAATTCTAGTTGAGTTATTCCAAATCCGAAAGTAAGAAGAGGTGGCAAGAATACACGGAAGAACTGTACAAAAAAGACCTTCATGACCTGGATAATCATGATGGTGTGTTCACTCATCTAGAGCCAGACATCCTGGAATGTGAAGTCAAGTGGGCCTTAGAAAGCATCACTATGAACAAAGCTAGTGGAGCTGATGGAATTCTAGTTGAGTTATTCCAAATCCTGAAAGATGATGCTGTGAAAGTACTGCACTCAATATGCCAGCAAATTGGGAAAACTTAGCAGTGGCCACAGGACTGGAAAAGGTTAGTTTTTATTCCAATCCCAGAGAAAGGCAATGCCAAAGAATGCTCCAATTACCGCACAATTGCATTCATCTCACAGCCTGGCGGGCTGCCATCTATGGGGTCACACAGAGTCGGACACGACTGAAGCAACTTAGCAGCAGCAGCAGCACATGCTAGTAAAGTAATGCTCAAAATTCTCCAAGTCAGTCTTCAGCAATATGTGAACCATAAACTTCCAGATGTTCAAGCTGGATTTAGAAAAGGCAGAGGAACCAGAGATCAAATTGCCAACATCCACTGGATCATGGAAAAAGCAAGAGAGTTTCAGAAAAACATTTATTTCTGCTTTATTGACTATGCCAAAGCCTTTGACTGCATGGATCACAATAAACTGTGGAAAAGTCTGAGAGAGATGGGAATACCAGACCACCTGACCTGCCTCTTGAGAAATCTGTATGCAGGTCAGGAAGCAACAGTTAGAAGTGGACATGGAACAACAGACTGGTTCCAAATAGGAAAAGGTGTACGTCAAGGCTCTATATTGTCACCCTGCTTATTTAACTTATATGCAGAGTACATCATGAGAAACTCTGAACTGGAAGAAACACAGGCTGGAATCAAGATTGCCGGGAGAAATATCAATAACCTCAGATATGCAGACGACACCACCCTTATGGCAGAAAGTGAAGAGGAACTAAAGAGCCTCTTGATGAAAGTGAAAGAGGAGAATGAAAAAGTTGACTTAAAGCNACTCTGAACTGGAAGAAACACAGGCTGGAATCAAGATTGCCGGGAGAAATATCAATAACCTCAGATATGCAGACGACACCACCCTTATGGCAGAAAGTGAAGAGGAACTAAAGAGCCTCTTGATGAAAGTGAAAGAGGAGAATGAAAAAGTTGACTTAAAGCTCAACATTCAGAAAACAAAGATCATGGCATCCAGTCCCATCACTTCATGGGAAATAGACAGGGAAACAGTGGAAACAGTGTCAGACTTTATTTTTCTGGGCTCCAAAATCACTGCAGATGGTTACTGCAGCCATGAAATTAAAAGACGCTTACTCCTTGGAAGAAAAGTGATGACCAATCTAGATAGCATATTCAAAAGCAGAGATATTACTTTGCTGACTAAGGTATGTCTAGTCAAGGCTATGGTTTTTCCAGTAGTCATGTATGGATGTGAGAGTTGGACTGTTGTAAAGAAGGCTGAGCGCCAAAGAATTGATGCTTTTGAACTGTGGTGTTGGAGAAGACTCTTGAGAGTCCCTTGGACTGCAAGGAGATCCAACCAGTCCATTCTAAAGGAGATCGGCCCTGGGATTTCTTTGGAAGGAATGATACTGAAGCTGAAGCTCCAGTACTTTGGCCACCTCATGCGAAGAGTTGACTCATTGGAAAAGACTCTAATGCTGGGAGGGATTGGGGGCAGGAGGAGAAGGGGAAGACTGAGGATGAGATGGCTGGATGGCATCAACTCCGGGAGTTGGTGATGGACAGGGAGGCCTGGCGTGCTGAGACTCATGGGGTCACAAAGAGTTGGACACGACTAAGTGACTAAACTGAACTGAACTGAATATCAAAATTTAGACATACTTTACAATACAGTAAATGAAATTTAATATCTCAGTCAAGTTGAACTTCCTGTTATAATCAACTTTTTAGCAGTTTCAATGTTTTAGAAGCTTTTTAAAACTTAGTTTTCTAGAAATTTTGTGTTCTTTGCCAGGTTTATAGTCTTTTGTCCTTTATAAATCTATATGAAGAAAGGTTCTATATGTAGGTTTTCTACATTAAAATTTATAGATTTTTTCCATTTTTTTAATTATACTTGACTCATTATTTTTAAATGAAAATGTTTTATGTTGTCAAGTCTCTGAATCTTTCCTTTTTCACAGTTAAATATTTGCATCACAAAGTTAGTAAAAAGTTATGCTACATTTTCTCTAGTAGCTCTATAGCTTTCTTATATTTAAATCTTTCATTCATTGAAACATATTATCTTACTTGGCCTGAAGTATGAATGTCAAATGATTTTTCTAACTTGTTCTTCACTTGTTCAAAATTCATTTATTAAATGAACATCTTTTTTCTCAATAATTTGAGACACTATACCTAAGGCATATAAAAGAGACATATAAGACTTTTAATACTGGCATTCTGACTTTTTAAGCAGAAACACTATATGTATTTCTATTTATTATTTTTTTCTAGTTGGTTTGCAGAATTCAAAAGTTTTTATTTAAAACAGATTTTACACAGTACTTTTCAAATGTAGTTCTTTCCACAGATATTTATCTCTAGTATTCTATCTTTGATGAACCTGTTGATGAAGGTGAAAGAGGAGAGTGAAAAAGCCAGCTTAAAGCTCAACATTCAAAAAACTAAGATCATGACATCTGGTCCCATCACTTCATGGCATATAGATGGGGAAACAATGGAACAGTGACAGACTTTATTTCCTTGGGCTCCAAAATTACCGAGGACAGTGACTGCAGCCGTGAAATTAAAAGACGCTTTCTCCTTGGAAGAAAAACTGTGACAAACCTAGCAGCATGCTAAAAAGCAGAGACATTACTTTGCTAACCTTTGTCTGTATAGTCAAAGCTATTGTTTTTCCAGTAGTTACATATGGATGTGAGAGATGGACCATAAAGAAGGCTGAGCACTGAAGAATTGATGCTTTCGACCCATGGTGTTGGAGGAGACTCCTGAAAGATCAAACCTTTACAGTCCATGGAATTCTCCAGACCAGAATACTGGAGTGGGAAGCCTCTCTCTTCTCCAGGGGATCTTCCCAACCCAGGGATCAAACCGAGGTCTCCCATATTGCAGGCAGATTCTTTACCAGCTGAGCCACCAAGAAAGCCCTAAAAGATCAAACCAGTCAATCGCAAAGGAAATCCCAGAATATTCATTGGAAGGACTGATGCTGAAGCTGAAGCTCCAATACTTTGGCCACCTGATGTGAAGAGCTGACTCACTGATGCTGAGAAAGATCAAAGGCAGGAGAAGGAACGACAGAGGATGAGATGGTTGGATGGCATCACTGATTCAATTGACATGAGTTTGACCAACCTCTGACAAAGAGTGAAGGACAAGGAACACTGGCATGCTGCAGTTCATCGGGTCTCAAAGAGTCAGACATGACGGAGTGACTGAACAACAAAAATTCTGTCTTTTCTGGCTAATCTATAAGGAGTATTATCCTCTATGATATCTTCTAAACAACTGTTACTGAAATACATGGGATCTAGTGTTTCTATATATTAATTATGTACTATGTTATTTCTACAAATTAGCATCTCATGTATGCATGTATATTATCAATTTCCATTTGAGAGTTGTTTTAGCTCTATACCTTTCTCTAAATCATATGAACCACATATACTTGGGAGAGAGTTATTAACTCATTATTCCATAAGAATCATTCTATTTAGACTACCTTCCTCTTCTAAAATTATTTTCATAAATTAAATTTCTAATAAATTTTATCTAGGTTTCCATGTATATTTGCATAGAACTGTGCAAGACAGTTTCTTAACAGTCTTAACCTAGAAAATTTCTAGTTCATTTTGTTTAATTTTTCTGAGTGTATAAAGCAGAGTGAGGAGAGTAGTAATATTTTATTCACATTTTACAGTTTGCTGCTGCTGCTACATCACTTCAGTCGTGTCCGACTCTGTGCGACCCCATAGACGGCAGCCCACCAGGCTCCCCTGTCCCTGGGATTCTCCAAGCAAGAATACTGGAGTGGGTTGCCATTTCATTCTCCACTGCGTGAAAGTGAAAAGTGAAAGTGAAGTCGCTCAGTCGTGTCCGACTAGTAGTGACCCCATGGACTGCAGCCCACCAGGCTCCTCTGTCCATGGGATTTTCCAGGCAAGAGTACTGGAGTGGGGTGCCATTGCCTTCTCCTTTTACAGTTTATATGTCTCCAATTCCTTTATCTTCTCTAATTGCACCGACTACAACTATCAGTACAATGTTAAGTAATAACCACATTAGTGAATATTTCTTAACTTCCTTAAAATGCTATAGAGTTAATGAACATATTTTAAAAACTAAATAGGACTAATCTCTATTTTATTTTTATTTTATTTATCATTAAGCATTAATCCCATATAGATCTATGGCTGATTCATGTTGAGGTTTGACAGAAAACAGCAAATTCTGTGAAGCAAATATTCTTCAATAAAAATAAACAAATATTTTATCAATTGCTTACTTCTTATAGAAAGAAATCATATGAATTTTTGGTAGATACATTAATATGATAAATTATATTATTTATTATCTTGTATTATTTTACTATTATGCTGTTTTATTTACTAAAATTAACATTCTGGCCTTAATATTCATAAAATAGACTAATCTTTATTTTCTTTGTCATTTATATCCGTGTCTTACTATATTTTATTAAAATAAAAATTAACAAGTTTTCATTTACCCTCCAATATTCTGAAACTATTTAAGTATCACTGGATTTTTTTTACATAATTTTGTATTGAAATTCTTCTCTAAATCATATGAACCACATATACTTGGGAGAGAGTTATTAACTCATTATTCCATAAGAATCATTCTATTTAGACTACCTTCCTCTTCTAAAATTAGTTTTCATAAATTAAATTTTCTAATAAATTTTATCTAGGTTTCCATGTATATTTGCATAGAACTGTGCAAGACAGTTTCTTAACAGTCTTTTCACTTTGTTTTTGTAGTTATTTATTTTGCACATTGGGTTTTTTCTCATTTTCTCCAGATTAGCTAGTGATTAATTATTATATTATTTTTGCCAAAGAAACTGATGCTTTTTATATTTGTGAGTTCTACTCTTTTGTTCTAATACATTGTTGCCTGCTTAACTATTATTTCTGTCCTATGCTTCTATTTTATGTTATTGTTCATTTCTGAACCACATGTTTAATTAAATTTCATTTTTCTCATGTATGCATGTATATTATCAATTTCCATTTGAGAGTTGTTTTAGCTCTATACCTTATGCTTTCTTACATATAATATTTCATTATTGTTATATTTTAGGTTAATTAAAGTTTAATTTTAGGTTTTATCTTTGATTCAATAATTAAAAGAAAGTGGGTTGGGTGTTTGTTTGTTTGTTTGTTTCTTTTTTTGGCTGTCAACATATCCAGATGATAGAACTTTTTTTTTCTGATTTCAGTTTCAACTTCTAGCTTTTTACTTCATTGTGTAGATAGGTGATACAATATTTCTATTATCTGAATTTTATTTCTAATTCATTGGTTCTTTGGGTAATTTTGCAAGATAAGGAAAGTTCTATTATATTGATCTATTATATTGATATCAAACAGAAAAATATATATATAATTTATTTTACTTCTTTTAAACAGCTGAGATATCTATAGCTTTCTAATTTCATTTAGGTTTAATGAACAATTTTTATCTTTCTATAATATAAGTTGATACAGTAGGAGAAAGAAAGGTAAAGTTTTGGCGGAGGGAAAAGGCAGAATGGATGAGATACCTGTGATGATTACTTCTAGGTGATCTTTAAAGAGCTTAATGTGAGAACTGATTTTAGCTCTAAGAAGGATTACAACAAACTAGACATATTTCTGGGCAACAGTGCTTTAGAGGTCTTTGGTATGTCTATAGTTTTAATTTTACTGACTCATGATATTTGGTCCTAAATCATATACCAGGGAAATCAGTTAAGTCTGGTCTTGGCCAAGGTACAGTATTCTAGATGGCTGAGTCCACTGTCTGCTAAGTCACTTCAGTTGTGTCTGACTCTGTGCGACCCCATAAACGGCAGCCCACCAGGCTCCCCAGTCCCTGGGATTATTCAGGCAAGAACACTGCAGTGGGTTGCCATTTCTTTCTCCAATGCGTGAAAGTGAAATCACTCAGTCGTGTCCGACCCTTAGCGACCCCATGAACTGCAGCCTACCAGGCTCCCCCCATGGGATTTTCCAGGCAAGAGTACTGGAGTGGGGTAACATTGCCTTCTCCTTCAGTCCACTGTCTGACAGCTGTAAAATGCAGAGCTGGGAAAGCAATACAGGGAAAAAACACCTCTTAAAGGAGTACCTAGTCACAGCCTAAGAAGCCTTTTTTAACCAAACTAGCCAAGAATGAAAGCTCACGTGTTCTGAAGAATAGCAACAATTTCCTGGTAACGACATTAATTCCTTATGAATTCTTAATATAAACATCATACAAGGTTTCCTTGTTTTTGTTTTAAACAGCAGCTCTGATTTTCATTATGAAAATATTCAGCTAGGTGCCTGTATGTTATTTGTTCAAGGAAAGAGCTTGATTAACAATAAATTGAATTGAATATAACTTTTACACGTTAACCAGAATTAATACACCACTTTCCTCTTTAGCGTTTGCCTTTCTAATGTCCAGGTAATTTTTGCTATGTTCTCAGACTGTGTAGTTTTTCAAAAGATGTTTCAGTTCTAATGAGGTGGATGAAGCTGGAGCCGATTATACAAAGTGAAGTAACCCAGAAAGAAAAACACCAATACATTATACTTACCATATATATGGAATTTAGAAAGATGGTAATGATAAACCTGTACGCGAGACAGCAAAAGAGACACAGATGTATAGAACAGCCTTTTGGACTCTGTGGGAGAGGGAGAGGAAGGGATGATTTGGGAGAGTGGCAGTGCAACATGTATGATATCATAAGTGAAATGAATTGCCAGTCTAGGTTCGATGCAGGATGTAGGATGCTTGGGACTGATGCACGGGGATAATCTAGAAAGATGGTGTGGGGCGGGAGTGGGGAGGTGGGGTCGGAATTGGGAGTTCATGTACCTTGTGGCTGATTCATGTCAACGTATAGCAAAACGAATACAGTATTGTAAAGCAAAACAAACTAAAAGATAAAAATTAATTTAAAAAAAAAAGATGTAGACAGGATGAATGCAAGCTTTAATTCTTTGTTTCTTTGGAAAATCCCTTGTCATGTATAACAGGATCTTGGCTACAATGCAGTCTGTATTGTATCTGCCTGATATAATTAGGGTTAACATCCTCCATATATGATTATAATCCTCAGGTACATCACATTTCTATAGATAAGACTCTGGTTAAGTCTTACAATTAATCTTTTTTTCTTCCCTGTGTTCCCTTTTTGCTGGAAAAGATTTGAACATGTCAGAACAGAGTAATATTCCCCATTATATCTGAAGCATAAGAAAAGGAAAACAAATACTGACTGTAGAATTAAGAACAAGGATATGCCAAGCATTGAGTCACTTCTCTGTCTGCAGTCTGTAAGTGGCACAATAGTAAGTTATGTTCTTTGGCATTTACAACTAAAGGACATAACAGATGGTAAAGGGTTATTTAAAATTAAAAATGAGAAAATATTTATTTAAAAGAATTGCACTAGCAACATGCAATTTATTATGTTTAGGGTGCAGGCATGTGTTCAACGAAGCTTGGTCTGAACCAGAGTGAGACAATATATTACAAATTGATTAGCCCTCATTTAACTGAATTTCCATTAAGATATCCACATTGACAGGAAAAAAATTCTCCACTGCTTTCCTGTGTATTACCCTAAAATGTTAAACACAGCATTTTAAACTCAATTATCATCTTTGATTTTTAAGAAACAATCCATATGAGAGCATGACAACCAAATATTAATTATTGGATTTATGTTTGAAAGGACAGGCAATTTGATTTCATTTGAAGTCTAAGGAATGATATTGATCTTGATATTTTCAGTGGGAGGGAAAAAAAAACTTAGACAATAAGTCAAGTGATTTGGGTAACAGATTAAGCTTCTTAGGCCATTAGGTACTGTGTGGTTGTTTCTTAATTTTCTGTAACAGATGCATTCCTCTGACATTCCTATCCTGAAAACTGGGTTAAACTGATGAACCACACATATGCTATTAAAAAGCACTACAATTGATAGAAATATAGAAACCAAAATTCAAAAGTGTATTTACTGTTGCATATCTCTAGACCAGGGATCACAAACTCAAATATTTATAGGAGTAAACATGAGTATAAAACCAAAGATACATATTACATATTAAATAAGTACTTTGTTTTTACAGTAAATTATAAGAATGTTTATTTCCACAAATAAATACAAATTATTTCTTGTTATTTTGAAATATAAGCTCTCTTAGATTTATTTTTTCCATTTGCACATCTTTGTTATAGATACAAAAACAAGGAAATATTTATTTACTCTTTAAAAAAAACAAAGGCAAATGATGATGATCTATAGATGACTTTCAGATTTTCTGTCAAGGAGATAATAAATTGATAGGTATTCTGCTGAACTGGAAAGTATGCATCTTGTCTGAATTATGCAACTGCAAATCAACTCCTGCTAAATTCTGGTCCAATGTTTCCAAATCTTCTGGTCACTTTCCTAAGAAACAAAGGAGAGCAGATCTTTATTGGGAAGGTCTTGATTTTTTAAATGTTGGCCTGATTTAATATTAATATATACACACACATATATGTATAAGGCTTTCCTGGTGGCTCAGAGGTTAAAGCATCTGCCTCCAATGCGAGAGACCCGGGTTTGATCCCTGGGTCGGGAAGATCTCTGGAGAAGAAAATGGCAATCCACTCCAGTATTCTTGTCTGGAGAATCCCATGGACGGAGAAGCCTAGTAGGTTACAGTCCACGGGGTCGCAAAGAGTCAGACACGACTGAGCGACTTCACCTCGCCTCACCCTCATATATATATATATATATATATAAACATTTTAGACTAAACTAGAGTGGGCACTGGGCAAAGTGTTCCCAAAATTATGATATGCATTTAAGTATACTGATGAAATCATATCATGTAAAAATGCAAACAAGAGTGTGATTCCATGGTAGCAAAAAAACCAGAAACTGCAAAACTGGCTATCGTTTGGTAAGACTATACACATCCAAACTATGAATATATGTTGTTTTACACAACTCTAGGTGTTACCTACATTTTCTATACCCGCAATGGATAAGCCAAATATAAATAATCAGTATGCCAAGTCTTTCTTATTTTTGTATATGCTCTCGATCAACTTGTCTGTCTTTAGAGTTTTTCTAGTGCAGTGTGATATGACTGGGAAGAATATTACATCAAAATATTCCCTGTAGACCATTTGCATGAAATTGAAATTATTCTAGGTATTTTTTACTTCAGTTTTGAGAGTTTTCTTAAATATGGATTCAGGTATTAAAGAACTAGGAGTTTACTCACTACTGAGTAATAATTAGTCAGAAAGATATATCATTTCACTAATATGTTGACTTGGATGTATTAAGTCTTTGCACTATATGAAAAATGGAGATATTATTAGTGTTAAGCTTACAGGGTTTTAAGGATTAAGTGACATATAGATAAACCCCTTAAATCACTATGTGACAAAGAAAATATTCAATAAATGTCAAGTATCAAAACAAATTTAAATTGTTATTAACAAACTTGTCCTAGATGTTAAGATATAAATGAGATGGAGTTTCCAGTTCACAGGACACAATTGTTTCCTCAATCTCCCATTAAAAACAAAACAATGTATTGACTCTATAATATCCCATACTCAGCAACTAAAATGATAAACATTTTCAAAGAGAATGAATGAATTATATTTTAGTAGTGATCTAATATCAAAATCAATCTTATAGGTGTAAAAATAAAAGCAAAGGCAATTAAATACTCATCATTAGAACAAGAAACAACAAAGTCATGTAAATATCCAAGTCATAAATGTAAACCAAAGGGTCATGAATTGCCCCTTGAAACTGAGACAGAAGATAAAATTCTACCTGACTAAATAATCTAAATTGCTAGCATCATAACAGCATGAATTACTTCTAAAAAGAGTTGCCTGTGTGGTCAGTGTAGTAGACAATGAAAAAATAATGAATAATATGGAAGTTAAAGTTACTAATCAAACAAAGATAGAGAATTGAGGAAATTATATAATTTATCAAAGTTACAGAGCTACAGAAATGTAAGATTAGGAATTCAAATGTAAAACCCTCACACTCAAGATACCATGTTCTTTTATTGCTGTCTTTCTGTTTAGGAAGTAAGAGATTTTTCATTTATTAATCAGAAAGAAGCAATTCTTTGAACAAATAAATGCGTAGGTGGAGAATAAGAATTTTCACACAAGCACACTATACTAATTTACCACCTGGTAAGGGATATTAGCCACTTGTTCATAGGATATTATCCAGTTGCTGGGCTTATTTGTAACATTTACAAAGTCAGATATAGAATTGGGAATAAAACAAATGATTTTCAACCTCAAGCATGCTGGAATCTTAGGATTCATTGGGAGATATTTCAGTTTTAAATAGCCACATACATGTCAAAACTACATCACTAGCTATTTAACAATAAAAAATGAAACTGCTTCCACTAACTTGATTATATTAAGGCTAATAATGACAGCCACACAAGAAATGCACAAGTCTGTTTCATTCACTCATCCACACTGAAGAGAATAAAGATATATGCAAGTAAAAATACAGGCCTATTAGATGGACTAAGGATTTTCTTTGGGTGACTGAAATGGAAGTTTTGCAAATTATGCAAATTACACTGTGAGAATTATTTGGGTTAACTTCAATGTTATATTTTCTGTACTGTCACAGATGGGCATTTCAAAACCTTTTTGATTCAATATAAATTCATTTTAAAGTATTTTCTTCTTCAAAATGGCTCTGATAATTCATTTTCAAACTACTTGAATAACTCAGTATACTATGTGACTATAATCTTTTAGGTCTTCCTTGGTAGCTCAGCTGATAAAGAATCCACCTGCAATGCATGAGACCTAGGTTCAATCCCTGGGTTGGGAAGATTCCCTGGAGGAGGATATGTCCACTCACTCCAGTATTCTTGCCTGAAGAATCCCCATGGTCAGAGGAAGCTGTGGGCTACAGTCCATGGGGTTGCGAACAGTTGGACACAACTGACTACGCACAGCAGAGTCCTTCTAACTCAGTCCTCTGTCCACTGAATCCTATTATGTTGATCGTACAAAAATCATATCCTAACACCTCAATATTTATTCTGCACAATACTTTTTCAAATAAGTGCATCCTACTAATTACCAAAAAAAAACTTTTAAGTATAATCAATTATTTGCTGAAAGTGTTCACATCAGACCTACTATGTAACTAGTATTTCAACCTAAAAGTAGACATTATAGAAAAGGATATGTGCATTCATATTTTCAGCTACTTGATAAAGTAACTTTATGAAAAATATCTTTGGTAATCACCAAATTGAGTAAATAAGTCATGACAAATTAAAAAATAACTCAACAAATATTGTGTTATAATCAATATAACTATGAAAGATATGTAGTCCTCACCTATAACATCCTTCAAATTCCAAGGAAAAAGTTAAATTAAATGCAATAAATGCCAAAATATGTCCCCTCTTGTGTGAGGCAGAAAAGCTTAAAGATATCATTGTAACTGAAAGTAGGATCTGATGGCTCAGAGCTCAAAAGTCAATAAAGAGGTCAGATTGGTGGAAAGAAAAGCTTGCATGATTTTGTATGTCAGCAGTTGGGAGTAGAAGGGTGATGCCTATCTAAAAGTCAATTCTCTCCCAACTGGCAATCACTGGGCAAGAGCTTTTATCGGCTGAGGGAGGGAATACATGTAGGAGCAGTGAGTAAGCTCTGACAGTCATCTTGAAATTGTTAATCAGTACTCCATTGTTGTTCAGCTGCGCAATTGTGTCCAACTCTTTGACTCCATGGACTGTAGCACGCCATGCTTCCCTGTCCTCCAACATCTCTTGGAACTTGCTCAAACTTATGTCCATTGAGTCAGTGATATCATCCGATGATCCTGTCCTCTGTCGTCCCCTTCTCCTCCTGCCTTTAATCTTTCCCAGCCTCAGGGTCTTTTCCAGGGAGTCAACTCTTCTGATTAAGTGATCAAAGTATCAGAGTTTCATCAGCATCAGCCCCTCCAGTGAAGATTCAGAATCAATTCCCTTTAGAATTGACTGGTTTGATCTCCTTGCAATCTGAGGGACTTTCAAGAGTCTTCTTCAACACCACAGTTTGAAAGCATCAATTTTTCAGCACTCAGCCTTCTTTATGGTCCAATTATCACATCAATACATAACTACTAGGAAAACTGTAGCTTTGACTATACACACCTTTGCTGGCAAGTAATGTCTCTGCTTTTTTTTTTTTTTAATATACTGTCTAGGTTTGTCAAAGATTTTCTTCTAAGGACAAGTATCTTAATTTCATGGCTTCAGTCACCATCTGCAGTGAAATTGGATCCCAATAAAAGAAAGTTTGTCATTGTTTCATTATTTCCTCATCTGTTTGCTGTGAAGTGATGGGACTGGATGCCATGATCTCAGATTTTTGAATGTTGAGTTTTAAACCAGCTTTTTCACTCTCTGATTTCAACTTTATCAAGAGGCTCTATAGTTCCTCTTTGCTTTCTACCATATGGGTGGTATCATCTGCATATCTGAGGTTATTGATGTTTCTCCCAGCAATCTTGATTCCAGCTTGTGCTTCATTCAGCCTGGCATTTTACATGATGTACTCTGCATAAAAGTTGAATAAGCGGAGGGGCAATGTAAAGCCTTGACATACTCCTTTCCCAATTTGGAACCCGTTCATTGTTCCATGTCTGGTTCTAACTGTTGCTCTTGACTTGTATGCAGATTTCTCAGAAGTCAGGTAAGGTGGTTTGGTATTTCCATCTCCTTAAGAAATTTCCAAAGTTAGTTGTGATCCAAACAGTCAAACACAGAAGTAGATGTTTTTATGGAATTCTCTTGCTTTTTCTATGATCCAATGGATATTGGCAATTTGATCTCTTGTTCTTCTGCCTTTTCTAAATCCAGCTTGAACATCTCAAAGTGCTCAAGCCACATACTGCTGAAGATGAGCTTGGAGAATTTTGAGCATTACTTTGCTAACATCTGAAATGAACACAATTGTATGTTAGTTTGAACAATTTTTGTTATTGTCTTTGTTTGGGACTGGAGTGAAAACTGACTTTTTCCAGTCCTGTAGCCACTGCTGAGTTTTCCAAATTTGCGGGCATATTGAGTGCAACACTTCCAGAGTATCATTTTTAATGATTTGAAATACCTCAGGTGGAATTCCATCACCTCCACTAGCTCTATTCATAGTCATGCTTCCTAAGACCCACGTGACTTCATACTCCATGATGTCTGCCTCTAGGTTAGTGATCATACCATCATGTTTATCTTGAAGATCTTTTTTGTATAGTTCTGTGTATTCATACTACCTCTTCTTAATATCCTGTTATGCCCATACTCTTTCTGTCCTTTAGTGTGACCCTCTTTCCATGAAATGTTCCCTTGGTATCTCTAATATTCTTGAAGAGCTCTCTAGGCTTTCCCTTTCTATTGCTTTACTCTATTTCTTTGAATTGATCACTTAGGACAGCTTTCTTATCTCTTCTTGATATTCTTTGGAACTCTGAGTTCAGATGGTTATATCTTTCCTTTTCTCCTTTGCCTTTTTGTTAACCAGTGATCAAATTGTCATCATATGTTGGATCACAGAAAAAGCAACGAAATTCCCGAAATAAATCTATGTTTCATTGACTATGCTAAAGCCTTTCACTATGTGGAACACAACAACTGTGAAATATTCTTAATAAAATGGGAATATCAGATCACCTTATCTGCATCCTGAAAACCTGTATGCAGGATAAGAAACAACATTTGTAACTGGACATGGAACAATTTGGTTCAAAATTGGAAAGAAGTATGTCAAGGCTATATATTGTCACCCTATTTATTTAATTTACATGCAGAATAAATATATTTTGTGAAATGCAAGGCTGGATGAATCACAAGCTGAAATCAAGATTGCAGGGAAAAATATCAACAGCCTCAGATATGCAGATAATACCACATTAATGGAAGAAAGTGAAGAGTAACTAAAGAGCCTGTTGATGAAGGTGAAAGTCTCCTAGATGAAGGTAAAAAAAAAAAAAAAAACCTGGCTAAAACTTAATATTCAAAATCTAAGATCATGGCATTTAGTCCCTTCCCTTCATGGCAAAAATGGGGAAACTGTGGAAACAGTGTCAGGTTTCATTTTCTTGGTTTCTAAAATCAACACAGATGGTGACTGAAGCCACAAAATTAAAAAAACACTTGTTCCTTGGAAGAATAGCTATGAAAAACTTAGACAGGGTGTTAAAAATTAGAGACATCACTTTGCCATCAAAGGTCCGTATAGTCAAAGCTATGGTTTGACCAGTAGTCACATATGGATGTGAGAATTGGACTATGAAGAAGATTGAGTACCAAAGATTTGATGGTTTTGGACTGTGGAATTGGAGAAGCCTCTTGAGAGTCCCTTGGACAGCAAGGAGATGGAACCAATCAATATTAAAGGAAATGAACCTTGAATATTGATTGGAAGGATGGATGCTGAACCTGAAGCTCTGATACTTTGGCCACTTAATGTGAAGAGCTAAGTCCTTGGGAAAGACCCTGATGCTGGGAAAGACTGAGTGCAAGAGAAGAGGACGACAGAGAATGAGATGGTTGATCATCACTGACTCAATGGACATTAGTTTGAGAAAATTCGGGAAATAATGAAGTCCAGGGAAGCCTGGTGTGCTACAATTCATGGAATTGCAGAGTCAGACACAGCTTAGTGACTAAACAACAAGTCTGACCAGTGGCATCTTGATTGTTTTAAGTCAGACAGGGAGGCCTGGCGTGCTGAGATTCATGGGGTCGCAAAGAGTCAGACACGACTGAGCGACTGAACAGAACTGAACTGAACCTTCAGTTTCATGGTTTTGCTTTTTCCCATTCCCTTGAGGCCAGTTTTTGAAATTGTGGCGGCTTATGTTATGGGTATAGTCTTGTCACCGTGTAGTCAACTTCTTCCACATGTTTGGGCTTTCAGTATCTATAAGATAGATCAGAGGATATGGTTCAGAATATTATCTATAGCCCTTGAGAAGGAGTTAAAGGTCCTTGTCTATGCTTAATGATTAAACTATCATTTATCGGTTTCCTTTGACTGTTTTCTTTACTTTCTGCATGTTCTCACTTCTCTAATTAAACTTATTCCTTAGTGAAAGTTTTCCCATAAACAAAATGCAGGCAGAGGACATGTGGACAAAGACCATAGAGTCTTGCTCCATTGTATTATGACACACATATTTTTGGTTGTTAAAATCCATTTACCTTTACTTAGCTAATAACGTTTCACTTTCCTTCATATGTCTTCTTTTGTTGGCTACACAGAAGATGCCCTATTCTTAACAACAAAAAGGTAAATAATCCAACTAAAATATGGGCAGAGGACTTGAATAGACATTTCTCTAAGGAAGATATAGGAAGGCCCAGAGGCATGCGATTAGATACTTAACATCATTAGTTATTCAGTTCAGTTCAGTAAAGTCACTCAGTCATGTCCGACTCTTTGCGACCCCATGAATCCCAGCACTCCAGGCCTCCCTGTCCAACACCAACTCCAGGAGTTAACTCAAAGTCATGTGCATTAAGTTGGTGATGCCATCCAACCATCTCATCCTCTGTCATTCTCTTCTTCTCCTGCCTCTAATCCCTTCTAACATCAGGGTATTTTCCAATGAGTCAGCTCTTCACATGAGGTGGCCAAAGTATTGGAGTTTCAGCTTCAGCATCAGTCCTTCCAATGAACAACCAGGACTGATCTTTAGGATGGACTAATTGGATCTCCTTGCAGTCCGGGGACTCTCAAAAGTCTTCTCCAACACCACAGTTCAAAAGCATCAATTCCTCAGCGCTCAGCTTTCTTCACAGTCCAACTCTCACATCCATACATGACCACTGGAAAAATCAAAGCCTTGACTAGATGGACCTTTGTTGGCAAAGTGATGTTTCTGCTTTTGAATATGCTATCTATTTGTTCATAACTTTTCTTCCAGAGAGTAAGCGTCTTTTAATTTCATGGCTGCAGTCACCATCTGCAGTGATTTTGGAGCCTCCAAAAGTAATGTTTCCCCATCTATTTCCCCATCTATTTCCCATGAAGTGACGGGACCAGATGCCATGATCTTCATTTTCTGAATGTTGAGCTTTAAGCCAACTTTTTCACTCTCCTCTTTCACTTTCTTCAAGAGGCTTTTTAGTTCCTCTTCACTTTCTGCTATAAGGGTGGTGTCATCTGCACATCTGACGTTATTGATATTTCTCCCAGCAATCTTGATTCCAGCTTGTGTTTCTTCCAGTCCAGCGTTTCTCATGATGTACTCTGCATATAAGTTAAATAAGCAGGGTGACAGTATACAGCCTTGATGTACTCCTTTTCCTATTTGGAACCCATCTGTTGTTCAATGTCCAGTTCTAACTGTTGCTTCCTGACCTGCATACAGATTTCTCAAGAGGCAGGTCAGGTGGTCTGGTATTCTCATCTCTTTCAGAATTGTCCACAGTTTAGTGTGATCCACACAGTCAAAGGCTTTGGCATTGTCAATAAAGCAGAAATAGATGTTTTTCTGGAACTCTCTTGCTTTTTCCATGATCCAGCGGATGTTGGCAATTTGATCTCTGGTTCCTCTGCCTTTTCTAAAACCAGCTTGAACATCAGGGAATTCACGGTTCATATATTGCTGAAGCCTGGCTTGGAGAATTTTGAGTATTAATTTACTGATGTGTGAGATGAGTGCAATTGTGCGATAGTTTGGACATTCTTTGGCATTGCCTTTCTTTGGGATTGGAATGAAAACTAACCATTTCCAGTCCTGTGGCTCTGCTGATTTCCAAATTTGCTGGCATATTGAGTGCAACACATTCACAGCATCATCTATCAGGATTTGAAATAGCTCAACTGGATTTCCATCACCTCCAGTAGCTTTGTTTGTATGATACTTTCTAAGGCCCACTTGACTTCACATTCCAGGATGTCTGACTCTAGGGGAATGATCACACCATCATGATTATCTGGGTCGTGAAGATCGTTTTTGTATAGTTCTTCTATGTATTCTTGCCACTTCTTCTTAATATCTTCTGCTTCTGTTAGGTCCATAACATTTCTGTCCTTTATTGAGACCATCTTTGCATGAAATGTTCCCTAGGTATTTCTAATTTTCCTGAAGAGATCTCTAGTCTTTCCCATTTTGTTGTTTTCCTCTGATCCCTGAGGAAGGCTTTCTTAATCCTCCTTGCTATTCTTTGGAACTCTGCATTCAGATGCTTATATCTTTCCTTTTCTCCTTTGTTTTTTGCTTCTTTTCACAGCTATTTGTAAAAGCCTCCTCAGACACCCATTTTGCTTTTTTGCATTTCTTTTCTATGGTGATGGTCTTGATCCCTGTCTCCTGTACAATGTCACAAACCTCACTCCATAGTTCACCAGGCAATCTGTCTATCACATCTAGGCCCTTAAATCTATTTCTCACTTCCATTGTATAATCATAAGGGATTTGATTTATGTCATACCTGAATGGTCAAGTGGTTTTCCCTACTCTCTTCAATTTAAGTCTTATTTTGGCAATAAGGAATTCATGATCTGAGCCACAGTCAGCTCCTGGTCTTGTTTTTGTTGACTGTATAGAGCTTCTCCATCTTTGGCTGCAAAGAATATAATCAAATCAATCTGATTTTGGTATTGACTGTGATGTCCATGTGTAGAGTCTTCTCTTGTGTTGTTGGAAGAGGGTGTTTGCTATGACCAGTACATTCTCTTGGCAAAACTCTATTTGCCTTTGCCCTGCTTCATTCTGTACTCCAAGGCCAAATTTGCCTATTACTACAGGTGTTTCTTGACTTCCTTTTTCACATTCTAGTCCCCTATAATGAAAAGGACATCTTTTTGGGGTGTTAGTTCTAAAAGGTCTTGCAGGTCTTCATAGAACTGTTCAACTTCAGCTTCTTCAGCATTACTGGTTGGGGCATGGGCTTGGATTATTGTGACATTGAATGGTTTGACTTGGAAACAAACAGAGATCATTCTGTCATTTTTGATAGTCATTAGGGACAGATTAATCAAAGTTGTTAGATACTATTTCACACTTTGAAAAACATGTCTTGTCCAGGATGCATGTGTGTGCATGTGAATATATATATAGGATTCAAAGTATATTGCTGATGAAAATATAAAATGGTTACAGTCACTGTAGAAACAAGTTTGGTAATTCCTCAAAAGTTCAAACACAGAATTACCACATGACATAGCAATCTCATCATAAATATATAGCCTTATGATCTGAAAAACACAAACTAAATACTTATACATGGGAATTTCTAGCAGTGCTATTCACAATAGTAAAAGATGGAAACAACCCAAATGTCCTTCAATAGATGAATGAATAAGCAAACTATTATTTATATAGGTAGTGGAATATTATTCTATATTGTAATATTATTCTGTGAAAAAAAGAAACACTGATACATATTTTAACAAGAGCTCTGTATGGATTTGGGAGAAAAAGTGAATTGTCAGTTGTTAGGGGCTCAGGTAAGAGAAGAAAGTGAATTAGTAGCTTAATATTTATGTGGTTTTATTTTGAGGCAATAAAAATATTTTAGAACAAGAAAGAAATGGTGGTTGAACAACATAATGAATATAATAAATGTTGAATTCTTCGCTTAAGGTTATGCTTGTGAATTTTAGCCCAACTTAAAAAAAAAAAAAAAAATTTACAAAAGCGAGAAAATAAGTCCTCTTCTTCTTTGCCCAAAAGTGTAACCACATGACAAATCTTTGAGAATCATTTTTTTTTATCTGAGACATTAATCATTAAGTGAGGGATGAAATTATGAGAAAATTATTAACCCTCTTTCATTACAATGGAATGTTATATTTCTGATGATTTTATTGGCATTAGAACTAAGACCATGATTCTTATTAGTACATACTTCTTTTCATACCTTATGGAATTAAATTTATCTCTGTGCACACAAAAATCAACCCAGACTAATTCTATGGACAAGGTTTCTAAAACTTTTAAATCTATCAATTAGGCTCATGAAGTTGAAACCTGACCAAGATGCTGTGGGGCTTCTAGGCATGGAAGTCTTTGAAACATTTGCTAATCCAGTAAGGGAAGGGATGCACAGACAAAGGAGGAGTAGCCAAGAAACAACAGTGCAGCCTTAGGGCAGTGTTCTGGTTCCACCTCAAGGGATACATGTAATAATATCTTTGAGCTCTTTACAGAACTGTAACCCACCCCCACACCCTCCTCCCAAAATGGAAGACATTCTTCATTCCACAGAACATCACACATTAGTTCAGTTTAGTTCAATTCAGTCCCTCAGTCGTGTCCGACATTTTGTGACCCCATGGACTGCAGCACAACAGGGCTCCCTTATCATCACCAACTCCCAGAGTTTACACAAACTCAAGTCTATTGAGTCGGTGATGCCATCCATCTCATCTTCTGTCCTCCCCTTCTCTTCCCATCTTCAATCTGTCCCAGTATCAGGGTCTTTTCCAATGAGTCAGTACTTAACATCAGGTGGCCAAAGTATTGAAATTTCAGTTTCGACATAAGTCCTTCTAATGAAAACTCAGGACTGATCTCCTTTAGGATTGACTGGGTGGACATCCTTGCAGTCCAAGGGACTCTCAAGAGTCTTCGCCAACACCACAGTTCAAAAACATCACTTCTTCAGCGCTCAGATTTCTTTATATTCCAACTCTCACATCCATACATGACTACTGAACAAATAATAGCTTTCATTATATGGACCTTTGTCAGCAAAGTAAAGTCTCTGCTTTTTAATATGCTGTCTAGGTTGGTTATAACTTTCCTTCCAAGGAGTACCTGCTGAATTTTCTGCACAAATTGAGGAAGCTGCCAGAGTGTTACACATAAACAGCATCCTGGAGAACTTCACCATCCTCCAGGTGGTGACAAACAGAGACACCAAGAAACTGTTGCTCTGCACCATCTACGTCTTTGTGATCTCCACCAGTGAGCGGGGGCCGAGGAGGTGGGCGGAGGGAGCAACACTACATTTACCATCTGATAAGGGACTGAACTGAAGGGGGACCCCAAAAGCAGCTCATCCCCCAGAATATTCTCTCCTCCCATGCAGGACCTCCAGCTTTCCCCATACTTGTTACCTGGGGAGGAAGCTGCTCCCTGTTAGGACCTTAAAAGCTGAGTGGTGAGTGGAATGGCCTGGGACTGAGAGGGGAAGATGAATCCTGATCTTGAAACCTCACAGGGGTGTCTGAAAGGACAGATCACCCCAGAGCATTAAGCACTGAGGACAAGAGTGAGACAACCACTGGGAGAGCACTGGTTTCTGTCTCTGACAGGTGCCCTCACTTTTCTTTGTTCTGGATATTTCAGAGGGCCCCAGTGACACATGGGCTTGTTCTTCTCTGTTTTTATGTATCTCCTTCTTCTCAATCTGCTTCTTCTTACCACCTCCATCCCAGACACACTGATATCAAATATTGAAGTTTAACCCTTTATGTTCAGGGGCAGAGTCAGATGGGCCCTGGAAATATATTATTATTATTATTAAATATAATGAGATACTTATAAGTGTGTGTTAGGGTTGTGAATTTTTCTCAGCTGGGCAAGTAGTGGAGTGAGGCTTTTAAATCTCATTTCCTCTTCTAAATGTGCCATAGAGCTAGATTGTGTTGCTTTCCTCTTCTCCTCTCCCTGCAAAGTGTTGGTTTGTGTTTTGACAGAGGGCAAAACTGAACTGAAAGCTATTTAAAAAAAAAAGGGGAAGAAATCTACCCTTAACTTAAATGTCAGATGTAGCTTGTGCATTTATAAACTTATGAAAAAATTACTTGAGTCATGAAAAAATTCTCTGATCTTTTTTGAACTGCTATTTCTTCAAATTGTTAATAAACTTTATAGACAGATCCACTTCATTTAAAGATTTCACTCTCATGAGCTCTGTTGCTCACCCACAGGGCATTCTCTCCTCATAACCAATTGATTTACTGCAGTTGTTACAGTTCATTAAAAGAATGAGGAATGCTGATAATTCAGCAGATGAAATTTGTTGGTCTCTCTGTGGGTCAGCTACCACTGTGAGATTTGCCCTGTGGACCAGGGAAGCATTATGTGGGAGAAAAAATAAAAAATGGTGCTTGCTTTCAATCCCTAGGCTGGATGGGTATATCTCTTGTGAATCAAATCAATGAGTATTTCTCAATTGCTTAAATTTTGGGGTTTTCTTTCAAAATAATTTTGACTATCACTGTTTTAGCAAGTGATTTTCACTATAGCCCAATATGAGTTTTTATTTTTGTAGGCAACGCTTATCTCCATAGGTGTAGCAAAAATGGAATTTTAATACTAAGAAAGGTGTTATACAAACACAAAATAATTAATACAGTACAGCAGTAGGTAAAGAGAAAATTGTGAGTGACAGGTACTTATTCAGTATATGCCTGACAGAGTGTCAGGTATTCAAATTTTAGTAGTGAACAAGACAGGCATAGAATGTGAAGAAAGGCAGGAAGCATTACAAATTGATGTAACATTACTAGTCTTCCTATCATTTAGGAAGCATCACTACAAACAAAGCTAGTGGAGGTGATGGAATTCCAGTGGACCTATTTCAAATCCTAAATATGATGATGTGAAAGTGCTGCACTCAATATGCCAGCAAATTTGGAAAACTCAGCAGGGGCACAGGACTGGAAAAGTTCAGTTTTCACTCCAATCCCAAGAAAGGCAATGCCAAAGAATGCTCAAACTATGACACAATTTCACTTATCTCACACACTAGTAAACTAATGCTCAAAATTCTTCAAGCCAGGCTTCAACAGTATGTGAATCGTGAAATTCCAGATGTACAAGCTGGATTTAGAAAAGGCAGAGGAACCAGAGATCAAATAGCCAACATATTTGGATTATCAAAAAAGCAAGGGAGTCCCAAAAAACATCTACTTCTGCTTTATTGACTATGCCAAAGCCTTTGACTGTGTGGATCAAAACAAACTGTAGAAAATTCTTAAACAGATGGGAATAGCAGACCACCTGCCTCCTGAGAAATCTGTATGCAGGTCAAGAACCAATAGTCAGAACTGGACATGGAACAACAGACTGGTTCCAAATCAGGAAAAGAGTACATCAAGGTTGTATATTGTCATCCTGCTTATTTAAATTATATGCAGAGTACATCATGAGAAATGCTGGACTGGATGAAGCACAAGGAGGTATCAATATTGCTGGGAGAAATATCAATAACCACAGATATGCAGATGACACCACACTTATGACAGAAAACAAAGAATAACTAAAGAGCTTCTTGATGAAAGTGAAAGAGGAGAGTGAAAAAGTTGCCTTAAAACTCAACATTCAGAAAACTAATATCATGGCTCCTGGTCCCGTCATTACATGGCAAATAGATGGGGAAACAGTGGAAACAGTGACAGATTTTATTTTGGGGGGCTCCAAAATCACTCCAGTTGGTGACTGCAGCCATGAAACTGAAAGATGCTTACTGCTTGAAAGGAAGCTTATGACCAACCTAGACAGCATATAAAAGCATAAAAGCATAAAAGACAGCATAAAAGCAGAGACATTACTGTGCCAACAAAAGTCCATCTCGTCAAAGCTATGTTTTTTTCAGTAGTCATGTATGGATATAAGAGTTGGACTGCAAAGAAAGCTGTGCACTGAAGAACTGATTCTTTTGAACTGTGGTGTTGGAGAAGACTCTTGAGAGTCCCTTGGACTGCAAGGAGATCCATCCTGTTCATCCTAAAGGAAATCACTACTGAATATTCATTGGAAGGACTGACTTGAAGCTGAAACTCCAATATTTTGGCCCCTTGATGTGAATAACTGACTCATTGTAAAAGATCCTGATGCTGAGAAAGATTGAATCTGGAGGACAAGGGGAAGACAGAGCATCAGATTGTTGGATGGCATCATCAATTCAATAATATGAGTTTAGTAAACTGCGGGAGTTGATGATGGATAGGGAAGCCTGGCGTGCTGCAGTCCCTGGCGTCGCAAAGAGTTGGACACAACTGAGTGACCGAGCTGAATAGATCATTTAATCCCTAGGAGGATTTAGAGATACTGTTATCAGCAGTCTTGCACATCATACATGCAGGATTTTTCTGATTGGACTAGGAGGGTGAACTATTCTTTGTTATATACTTTGGTATTTGAGAGAGAAAAGAGGGAAAATGTATCTCCTCATTCCACCTGCTCAAAGTTCAACCTATAGGGGAATGATTCCTCCTCTATTCAGAATTCCATCACCTGACCCATTTGAGGATCCTCAGAACGTCAGGTTCCATTTTGTTGTGTGATTTCTCATCTAAATCCAGAAATGTTAAACTTCTGATAATGCCACTTTTGGTGAGATAGCAAAGGGGAAGGACTGGCATCTTTAGGACATGTCACTTGTAGCCTTTAGATATAGTATGAGAAGAGAGCAGGGGTATAATAATGAAGGTGCCAACCAAGGAAAAATGAAGTAGTTCCTAAGTTTTGTTTCCAACAGAATGTCAAAGCCTTTGTGTAGACAGCAGAGCAAAATCTGTCAAAGAGTAACTGATCAGACAATGTTAGATTATTAATGAATGAATACTTGAAGGAAATAAAGACTGAGTCATATACTAGACAACTGTTTTGTAAAATTCAAAAGATGGGAAAGTGGTGACAAAAAGAAAAATAAATATTAAATATTTACATTACTTTTCTATAAATGATATTCTATTTTCAGTGTGCTGTAGAGCTACAATTTTTGTCATTGCAATGGATTTTTGAGAGAATAATTCCTACTTAAATTTTGAGAACCATGGAAGGTTATAAAGAAAACACATATTGTGCATTAATTTCCTAGAAAAAAAAAGCAATCAATCATCCAGTTATCTTAGCTAAAATGAAAGACAAATAGAATGTTTGCATAGTCTTCATTTTAATAAAGAAAGCTTATAAAGTTTACTTCACTTAATCTTTCTTATCTTGGTGATCAAGTTGGTCTTTACCAAATAATTTATATCAAATAAAAGGCCAACTGCATATTTTTGAAGTTCAAGTCACCATCAACCTAACCTCTTCTCTCAGATAAACATGTAGGAAATCAGTTCTGTTCAGTCGCTCAGTCATGTCTGACTCTTTGTGACCTCATGAACCATAGCACATCGGGCCTCCCTGTCCATCACCAACTCCCAGAATTCACCCAAACTGATGTCCATTGAGTCGATGATGCCATCTAACCATCTCATCCTCTGTCGTCCCCTTCTCCTCCTGCCCCCAATCCCTCCCAGCATCAGGGTCTTTTCAAATGAGTCAGCTCTTTGCATGAGTTGGCCAAAGTATCGACATTTCAGCTTCAACATCAGTCCTTCCTAAGAACACCCAGGGCTGATCTCCTTTAGAATGGACTGGTTGGATCTCCTTGCAGTCCAAGGGACTCTCAAGAGTATTCTCCAACACCACTGTTCAAAAGCATCAATTATTTGGCGCTCAGCTTTCTTTATAGTCCAACTCTCACATCCATACATGACCATTGGTAAAACCATAGCCTTGACTAGATGTACCTTTGTTGACAAAGTAATGTCTCTGCTTTTCAATATGCTATCTAGGTTGGTCATAACTTTCCTTCCAAGGAGTAAGTGTCTTTTAATTTCATGGCTACAATCACCATCTGTAAATAAAATTCATGATAAACTGTTATATTTGGAATTTTAATGAATCAACTAAATGATTTTGGAAATGTGTACAACTATTTCCAAATAACAAAGATTTTCAAAAGCATATTTTAAGGTTACATCCCTTGTTGTTTCCTATGAATCTGTACTTCTGAATATAAGGATCTTAACTCAGGAAGTCTGGCAGGAGTACAGACAAATGCAAATTTGTGACATGATTTTATTATGACATCTGACTAAAACTTTATTATGGCTCCCTCAAACCAGAATTATATTCCCCAGAAACATAGCATTGTATTATTATTATCAGGACCAAGAATTTTCTTTTATCGATCCATCAATTGTGCTTCTCTTATAGAAATTATGTAGGTATCACCAAAGCCTATATTATACCCCAATTTTCTCATAATTAGAAACATATAGATAATATATGGTTAACTTGCAAGTTCTTCTGTGTATTCTTGCCACCTCTTCTTAATATCTTCTGCTTCTGCTAAGTCCATACCATTTCTGTCCTTTATTGTGTCCATGTTTGCATGAAATGTTCCCTTGGTATGTATAATTTTCTTGAAGAAAACTCTGGTCCCCCCATTCTATTGTTTTTCTCTGTTTCTTTGCACTGATCACTGAGGAAGGTTTTCTTAACTCTCCTTGCTATTCTTTGCAACTCTGCATTCAAATGGGTATGTCTTTCCTTTTCTCCTTTGCCTTTTCCTTCTCTTCTTTCTCTGCTATTTGTAAGGCCTCCTCAGACAACTATTTTCACTTTTTGCATTTCTTTTTCTTGGGGATGTTCTTGATCCCTTCCTCCTGTACAATGTCACAAACTTTGGTCCATAGTTCTTCAGGCACTCTATCAGATATAGTCCTTTGAATCTATTTGTCACTTTCACTGTATAATTGTAAGGGATTTGATTTAGGTCATATCTGAATGGTCTAGTGATTTTCTGTACTTTCTTCAATTTATGTCTGAATTTGGCAATAAGGATTTTATGATCTGGGTGACAGGCAGCTCCCAGTCTTGTTTTGCTGACTGTATAGAGCTTCTCCATGTTTGGCAGCAAAGAATATAATCAATCTGATTTTGATATTGACCATCTGGTGATTGGAGAAGGAAATGGCAACCCCCTCCAGTGTTCTTGCCTGGAGAATCCCAGGGACGGAGGAGCCTGGTGGGCTGCCATCTATGGGGTCGCACAGAGTTGGACACGACTGAAGCGACTTAGCAGCAGCAGCAGCAGCAGCAGCAGCATCTGGTGATGTCCATGTGTAGAGTCTTGTCTTGTGTTGTTGGAAGAGGGAGTTTGCTATGACCAGTGCGTTCTCTTGGCAAAACTCTACTAGTCTTTGTCTGTTTCATTCTGTACTCTGAGGCCAAATTTGTCTCTTACTTCAGGTATTTCTTGAGTTCCTACTTTTGCATTCCAGTCCCCTGTAATGAAAAGGACATCTTTTTGGTGTATTAGTTCTAGAAGTTCCTGTAGGTTTTCATAGAACTATTCAACTTCAGCTTCTTCAGCAGAACTGGTCAGGGCATAGACTTGGATTACTGTGATATTGAATGGTTTGCCTTGGAAATGAACAGAAATCATTCTGTCGCTTTTGAGATTGCATTCAAGTACTGCATTTTAGCTCTTTTGTTGACTATGAGGGCTACTCCATTTCTTCTAAGGGATTCTTACCCACAAAATAATGCATGTGCAATTGTACTCATCTCACACACTAGTAAAGTAATGCTCAAAATTCTCCAAGTCAGGCTTCAATGTACATGAACTGAGAACTTCCAGATATTCAAGCTGGATTTAGAAAAGGCAGAGGAACCAGAGATCAAATGACAAACATCTGGTGGATCATAGAAAAAGCAAATGAGTTCCAGAAAAACATCCACTTCTGCTTCATTGACTTTGCAATAACGTTTGACTGTGTGCATCACAACAAACTGTGGAAAAATTTTAGAGATAGAAATACCAACCCACCTTACCTGCCTCTTGAGAAATCTGTTTGCAGTTCAAGAAGCAACAAATAGAACAGGACATGGACCAGGAGACTAGTTTCAAATTAGGAAAGGAGTGCGTCAAGGCTGTATATTGTTACCTTGCTTTTTTAACTTATATGCAGAGTACATCATGCAGAATGCCAGGCTGGATGAAGCACAAGCTGGAATCAAGATTGTAGGGAGAAATATCAATAGTCATAGATATACAGATGACACCAACCTTATGGCAGAAAGTGAAGAAGAATGAAAGAGCCTCTTAATGAAAGTAAAAGAGGAGAGTGAAAAAAGTTGGCTAACAACTCGATATTCAGAAAACTAAGATCATGGCACCTGGTCCCTTCACTCTATGCAAATAGATAGGGAAACAGTGGAATCAGTGCAGATTTTATTTTTGAGGGCTCCAAAATCACTGCAGATGGTGACTGTAGCCAGGAAATTAAAAGACAGTTCCTCCTCGGAAGAAAAGCTATGACCAACCTAGACAGCATATAAAAAGCAGAGACATTACTTTGCAACAAAGTTCCTTCTAATTAAAGCTTCATTTTTTTCAGTAGTTATGTATGGATGGGAGAGTTGGACCATAAAGGAAGCTGAGTGCAGAAGAATAGATGCTTTTGAACTGTGGTGTTGGAGAAGACTCTTGAGAGTCCATTGGACTGCAAGGAGACCCAACTAGTCCATTCTAAAGGAAATCAGTCCTGAATATTCACTGGAGGGCCTGAGGCTAAAGCTGAAGTTCCAAGACTTTGGCCAAGTGATGCAAAGAACTGACTCATTGAGAAAGATCCTGATGCTGGGAATGATTGAAGGGGGTAGGAGAAGGGGACAACAGAGGATGAGATGGTTGGATGGCATAACGGACTACATGGACATGAGTTTGCATGAGCTCTGGGAGTTGGTGATGAACAGGGAAGCCTGGTGTCACAAAAAGTCAGAGGTGACCAAGCAGCTGAACTGAACTGATTGCATAATGCTATTTCCTTAAACACACAAATGGTTCTACACTTTCATAAATCTGAGTTTTTCAGTACTCTCTAATGCCTAGTTAATAAATTTAACCACTATTGTTATATATTCAAAATCACCCAGGATTTACTCCACGGTACTTCTTAAAGAAGCGATTATGGGAGTACAGTTTTTTATGATTAGTGTGTTATTTAGGCATGAATGTGCAATGGTGGCTAAGATAAGAAAGTTTTAATTCAAACTTTGAAAAGGCTTTGTCACCATATGAAGGTTTTTATTATGTGGACACTGAAGAGAATCTTCCAGACTACTATGCAACTAAAAATTTTCCTGTGTTTGTATACCTTTCTGCTACATAGGATATATATTTTTCTTACATAGGATATTGATATTGATATCTGTAAGTCTTCATTTAGACATCTTCAGGCTAGATTTTCTGACTACATTTGAACATGCAAACAACCTTTCAGATCTCTGAGCTCTGCCTAAGATACAATATGAGGCTTGCTATTAATATATTGAGATGTTCATGATCAGATTATGTCTTGTGCTTGATTGTAAAGCATAATGCTTTACCAAGCATTCAATAGAAAGGAATGGCCTACAAGGCTTACTATAACTTATTATTTTTCCCCAGTAGAAAATATAAAGATATATTTTATCATCTTGATTAAATATATATCACATGGGACAATCAGGTAATTGGACCACATTAATTGAACTTTTCTTTTTTCTGCATATTTTCAGCAAAAGAACCATTTCAAAATCAATTTCAACTTACAAAATTTGGTTTTAATATGCATCAGTCTCCAGAGCCAAATTTTAATTTTAGTTTTTCTCATAAGTTACATACTTGAGGCCTTCACAGGCTGTACTGTGTACTTAATGCTTAGGAATTCTGAGGCAACCTTAGCATTTTCATTAGAGAGCAAGTCCAATATCATTACTCTACCTGTAGGCTCCTTAGCCGATAGACACAGAAATCTAATGGAGACCTTGTAATATTTTAGTTGTACTTGCTGCTACATATACTTCCTCAAGAGAAAGGTCCATATATTTTGATGAGGAAAAATTATAACCCTGTTTCCCAAGCTACTTTTATCTCCACTGAACTTTAACCTACAATGGTGTTGTACATTCAGCACATCTGAACTGATGATGGCCTACGTGTAGCACTCAAAAGTTTGAAATCAATTGCCTAAGGATTTTTTAACTGCTGTCATAAGTATACATGTTCTTTTAGAAACAGTAACAGGAAGAAACAGGTAATAATTGTAAGGGGGCAATAATGGAGTTTATGTGATGACAATATTAAATTTCTTAATCTGAGAAAAAATTACACATAGATAACTATATTGCACTTTAGAATTTGTGCACATTTCTGTACATATTCTATCAGTGATATTTTTTTGATAGCCACCTGTATGATAGTTAAACTCCAATACTTTGGCCACCTGTGTGAAGAGCTGACTCATTGGAAAAAACCCTGATGCTGGAAAAGACTGAGGGCAGGAGGAGAAGGAGATGACAGAGGATGAGATGGTTGGATGGCATCACCAACTCAATGGACAAGGGTTCGGGTGGACTCCGGAAGTTGGTAATGGACTGGGAGGCCTCAGGTGTTGTGGTTCATGGAGTCGCAAAGAGTCGGACATGACTGAGCAACTGAACTGAACTGAATGATAGTTTCATGAAACTGAAACTAATTGCCTAAATATTTCTTATCTACTGCCATCATGCCTGTTCAGTCTTCTCTTGGTTAATCACAGCAAAAACAACAACAAACATAGTCAAGCTTGTCTTCAGGCATAGAATAAGCTCATGAGAATACTAATAGTTTTGCCTTTGTTACAAGAAGCTGATTTTTGCAAAACCGTTGTTATTCATTTTATTCATATGATAGTGCAGCAGCTAGCAAATGGAAAATTCAAGCTGTCGATGAGACTGCTTTAAACCATCATCTCTCAAATGTTTATTAACAGTTGGATATATGCCTTCAGAGCTCAGGGACAAGAATATAACTATTAGAAAGTTTATGATAGTTAAGACAATGAGAATGGATGAAATTGCCTAGAGAGAGAGAGTGTGCATAAAGGTAGACAAAATTTTGTCCAGAGATACAACTTGGAGAAGAGTCAAGATTTAAAGGGCAGATAGGGGAAGATGATCCAGTAGAAAACAGTGAGAAAGAAAAGCTACCTAAGTAGGTAAGCCGTAGCAGTGTTTCATCAGAGTACAAACAGGAAATGAGGCAAATGTAGAGGCAACAGTTAAAGTTGCTGCCCTTGAGACGTGTCTAAAGCTAAAAAGGAGGCAGTAATGGCAGTGTTAAAAATACATGTGAGGATGGCAGTCCAGAATCCAGGTATATGAAATTCACTTTAATCAAAATTATGAATTATTTAGTAGCTATTAAATAGCATATATTTTAGTCATGTTGTCTAGTATGATTTTTACCACAATACTACAAGACAGGAGTAATGACTGTCAGAAACTACTCCAAAACATCACCCTGGGAGTAACCAGAATACATTGTGTAGCTACTGACACATCTAATACACTATCATCAGTCCATATTATCTCCTGTTAATCACAAAACTTTTCCAGGAATCTTTTAATTTCATTCTGGTCTAAGGTGTCAGTTTAGTCACTCAGTTGTGTCTGACTCTTTGTGACCCCATGGACTGCAGCACTTCAGGCTTCCCTGTCAGTCACCAACTTCCAGAGCCTATTCAAACTCATATCCATCACGTTGGTGATGGCATTCAACCATTTCATCCTCTGTTGTCCCCTTCTTCACCCACCTTCAATCTTTCCCAGCATCAGGGTCTTTTCCAATGACTTGATTCTTTTTGCATCAGGTGGCCAAAGTATTGGAGTTTCAGCTTCAGCATCAGTTCTTCCAATGAATATTCAGGACTGATTTCCTTTAGGATGGACTGGTTGAATCTCCTTGCAGTCCAAGGGACTCTCAAGAGTCTTCTCCAACACCAGAGTTCAAAAACATCCTTATAATGTCCGAACTTATTTGCATATGTTGAAAGAGATGTTGTTAAATGGTCAGGACCATCATTATATTAACCTGTTTTTATGCCACACAAATCCAAATACATGCATAAAATTATGCCAGTTATATATTTAATTCAAATTTCTTTCAGAATAAACTCCTTAGTTAGTATTTTGTATTAAGAGATCAAAGGCAAACAAATGAATGTAACTTCACACACAATAAAGATACAAGTAGAGTCCTAAAAGTCTTCAAAATAACTTCTGAATTTATGTGCATTCATTTGATTAGTTATATTCATAAAGATGAATTAATAGACAAGAAAGGAATACAAAATTATAAATGAGGTACTTTATATACCATATAGCTGCCAAAGCCTTTGTGTGGATTACAATAAATTCTAGAAACTTCTGAAAGAGATGGGAATATGAGACCACTTGACCTGACCTGCCTCTTGAGAAAACTATATGCAGGTCAGGAAGCAACAGTTAGAATTGGACATGGAACAACAGACTGGTTCCAAATAGGAAAAGGAGTACATCAAGGCTGTATACTGTCACCCTGCTTATTTAACTTATATGCAGAGTACATCATGAGAAATGCTGGACTGGAAGAAACACAAGCTGGAATCAAGATTGCTGGGAGAAATATCAATAACCTCAGATATGCAGATGACACCGCCCTTATGGCAGAAAGTGAAGAGGAGCTAAAAAGCCTCTTGATGAAAGTGAAAGAGGAGAGTAAAGAAGTTGGCTTAAAGCTCAACATTCAGAAAACGAAGATCATGGCATCTGATCCCATCACTTCACAGGAAATAGATGAGGAAACAGTGGAAACAGTGTTAGACTTTATTTTTGGGTGCTCCAAAATCACTGCAGAGGGTGATTGCAGCCATGAAATTAAAAGACGCTTACTTCTTTGAAGGAAAGTTATGACCAACATAGATAGCATATTCAAAAGCAGAGACATTACTTTTCCAACAAAGGTCTGTCTAGTCAAGGCTATGGTTTTTCCTGTGGTCATGTATGGATGTGAGAATTGGACTATAAAGAAAGCTGAACGCTGAAGAATTGATGCTTTTGAACTGTGGTGTTGGAGAAGACTCTTGAGAGTCCCTTGAACTGCAAGGAGATCCAACCAGTCCATTCTAAAGCAGATCAGTCCTGGGTATTCATTGGAAGGACTGATGCTAAAGCTGAATCTCCAATACTTTGGCCAACTCATGCAAAGAGTTGACTTATTGGAAAAGACCCTGATGCTGGGAGGAATTGGAGGCAGGAGGAGAAGGGGATGACAGAGGATGAGATGGGCTGGATGGCATCACTGACTCAATGGACATGTCTAAAAAGCCTCTTGATGAAAGTGAAAGAGGAGAGTAAAGAAGTTGGCTTAAAGCTCAACATTCAGAAAACGAAGATCATGGCATCTGGTCCCATCACTTCACAGGAAATAGATGAGGAAACAGTGGAAACAGTGTTAGACTTTATTTTTGGGTGCTCCAAAATCACTGCAGAGGGTGATTGCAGCCATGAAATTAAAAGACGCTTACTTCTTTGAAGGAAAGTTATGACCAACATAGATAGCATATTCAAGAGCAGAGACATTACTTTTCCAACAAAGGTCTGTCTAGTCAAGGCTATGGTTTTTCCTGTGGTCATGTATGGATGTGAGAATTGGACTATAAAGAAAGCTGAACGCTGAAGAATTGATGCTTTTGAACTGTGGTGTTGGAGAAGACTCTTGAGAGTCCCTTGAACTGCAAGGAGATCCAACCAGTCCATTCTAAAGCAGATCAGTCCTGGGTATTCATTGGAAGGACTGATGCTAAAGCTGAATCTCCAATACTTTGGCCAACTCATGCAAAGAGTTGACTTATTGGAAAAGACCCTGATGCTGGGAGGAATTGGAGGCAGGAGGAGAAGGGGATGACAGAGGATGAGATGGGCTGGATGGCATCACTGACTCAATGGACATGAGTCTGAGTGAACTCCGGGAGTTGATGATGGACAGGGAGGTCTGGCGTGCTGCAATTCATGGGGTCGCAAAGAGTCAGACACGACAGAGTAACTGAACTGAACTGACTGAACTGAATATACCATAAAATAGAACCATACAATAACTTTACATAGACTGTTTCATGGCTGCTAATTGTTATTGTTTAGTTATGTCTCACTCTTTGCAACCCCATGGACTGTATCACACCAGGTCTCCCTGACCCTCATCATCTCTGGAAGTTTGAATAAGTTCATGTCCATTGTATCAGTGATACCACCCAGCCATCTCCTCCTCTGACACCCTCTTCTCCTTCTGCCCTCAATCTTTCCCAGCATCAGGGACTTTTCCAATGAGTCAGCTGTTCACATCAGATGACAAAAATACTGGAAATTCAGCTTCAGCATCAGTCCTTCCTGCTAGTTACAGAACAGGATTTCATTTTTTGTAAACACTTTCACATTCTATTTTTATCTAAAATACTCTTTAAATGGTTATAATTTTTTGAATTCTTTGTTCTTTTGCATGTAAACCAACAACTATTTCTTCCCTTATCTATAATTTGTAAGGCCTTCATTATCACGGCTATGTGTAGAATATTATATGTATGAACTGGATCACAAAGTGTAGGAGCTAAATAAATCTATTTGTAAAAATTGAAAGAGAAAGTGCAGAGAGCCTAATACAAATATAATTGATTTTTAAGAAAAGCATACAAATTCTATAATACTTTTCTTTAACGGATTATGTCACTCTCTAGCTTAATTTTTTTTTTTTTTAATATTTCCTTTTTGCCACATTTGTTAGAATGTTAAGCAGGTCTTCCATAGTCTGTCTTCTTAAATTTCCAGCCTCATATCTCATCAGGTCTTCTTGGGCTCTATGCTTAGGCCATTCCAGACTTTATGCAGTTCTCCTAATGCCCCAGATAATTTCAAAGCTATAAATTCTCATATTCGAACCCTTTATAAATATTGTTTTCTTCTTATACCTGAAGTGCTTTCTCTATCCATTTACTGGTTATTTTTTAGCAGGTTCATCAGTGCCCTTCCTGATATTTCCCTCTTTACACAGAACTGTGTCCTCCCTCTATTTTGCCCCAAAATATAGTGATACAAGTTTCAAACGCAGTGTCTTTTATATTCTGTCATGTCTGCTTAAGTTCCTTGCCTTTATAACACTTTGAGTATTTGAAGAAAAAAATTATGACTGGCTCACCTCAATATCCTGTGCATGTTATATAATTCTGACACCATTAAAATTATTTATGAAATTAACAGCCTATAAATATACCATCTACAAATATGCTCAAGTGAGCTTTGACAAATGTACAAAAGCAATTTAATGAAGGGAGTATAGTCAGCACAAGTGATATTAGGGCAATTTGATATATATAAGAGAAAAAAAGAACCTTGACCTAACCCTCATAAATTTACATAAAATTTAACTCAAAATGGATTACAGACTTAGGTGAAAAATAAATACCATTAAAGAAATACAAATTAAAACTACAAGATTATCACAACATACTTATCAGAATGTCTATTTTTTTAAAAATGTGAGAACATCACATACTTGCAGGAATGCAGATAAACTGAATCACTTATACATTGATAATGGAGATGTAATATTGTATAGTCACTCAGGAAGATAGTTGGGCAGTTTTTCATAAAAATAAATATGAACCCATCTGATGACTCAGCAGTCATACTCTTGGGCATTTTCCACAAGGAAGTAAAACTTAGGTATGCAATGTTCATAAAATTTTAGCTTTAATAACTCAACACTGGAAAGAACCAGATGACCTTCAATACATACATACATAACAGAATATTAGAGAGGAGTAAAAAAGAACGTGCTATTGCAAATATAACTACTTGAATAAATCTTCAGGGAATTATGTTGAGGGGCAAAAATGCCAATATTAAAGATTACTACTATAGGATTCCCTTTATATAATATTAAAAAATGATAACATTTTAGAAATAGATAAAAGATTAGTGATTGTCAGATGTTAGAATCTGGGTAGGGGAAGAAAGATGACTGCAATTATAAAAGGGTAACATGAGGGATCCTTGTGACAACTGAACTGCTCAATATCTTTATTTTGATGCAGACATGTGATTAATGTTATATAATTATATAAAACTAAACAATATATACCCACATGAGTACAAACAAAACTGAGAAAATCTGCAAATGATCAGTGGATGTTATCAATGTTAGCATCTTGGTTATATTCTAGTTTTATAAAATGTTACCATTGAGGGAAACTGCTAAAGGGTACATGGCATCTCTATGTATTATCATGTAAATCTAAAATTATCTCAATATAATTTTCAATAAAATATGTTAGTTGAACAAATTCATTGTTTTTTTGACACCAAATACTTTATTTAATAAGACCTATAGAAACAAGTAAAATGAGACATTATTTTTTTCAGTCAAATATTTAAATGAGCCTAAGTAATTTTTTTTTACCTTAAACTTTTTACAGAATTTTTGAGATAACTGTAGGTTTCTGCTGAGGCTTTTTTTTTTTTTTTTGGAAAGAGGGATACTGTCACTCAGTGGCATTTCCAGTTTCCAGCTTCTTAAGCTTCAAGGTGGACTATAATCAACAGGGTCACAAACAGTTAGACATGACTAAGTGACTTAGCATACACTGCAGTACCATAGACCAAACGAAGCTCAAAGAGCTTATTATCAGTCTATTCCTCATGTCCTCAAGTCTGTCTTAGCCAATCTGTCTTCTCTACCTTTCAGGATCTACTTACACCTGCTTGTATATAATGTTCAGGGCATTTCTGGATATACTTAGAAGAAAGAGAAAAAAGTATATCTAATACATTTTTCTATGCAAATGGAAGAATTGAAATCAACTTTCAGTCCTTCTAAATGAAAAAGAATGCTGCTATCAAGAAATATCAGAGGATAATACAATTAAACCCTGAAAGATTAAGGTATTATAACACAGCTTAAGCTTGTGTGTAGCTGTGCACAATGTAAGGAAAAAGTCAGATATGAACTGACTTTTAAACAAACTTTTAAATAGTTTTAAACTTTTGAACTGCTTTAAACAGTGTTTAAAGCAAATAATGTGGTTATCTCATCAGATCTGATATCATACTAAAAAACAGAGACATCACTTTGCTGTCAAAGATCAAGATAGTAAAATCTATGGTTTTTCCAGTAGTAATATACAGATGTGAGAGTTGGACCATAAAGAAGGCTGACTGCCAAACAACTGATGCTTTCAAACTGTGGTGCCAGAGAAGATGCTTGAGAGTTCCTTAGACTGCGAGGAGATTGAACCAGTCAAAGCTACAGAGCATCAACCCTGAATATTCATTTATCCTGAATATTCAGCATCAGAAGGGCTGATGCTGAAGCTGAAGCTCCAATACTTTGGTGACTTGATGCAAAGAGCCGGCTTACTGGAAAAGACCCTGATGCTGGGAACGATTGAAGGCAAATATAGAACGGTGCAGAAGAAGATGAGATGGTATCACTGACTCAAAGGAAAGACCTTTGAAGAAACTGCAGGAGACAGTGAAGGGCAGGGGAGTCTGGCATGCTGTAGAGCCTCGGAATGCAAAGAGTTGGACATGACTTAGAGACTGAACAACGACCACAACATAAGATTTAGTCAATGGCTTTCTAAAAAAATTTAAAAAAAAGAAAAATTAGGGAAAAAAAGCTAGATTTATTTTTTAAGTGATACTAGAATATTAATTGCAAAAACTTTGTACATAATTTAATTCTGTTTGTTTTTGTGTAGTAATCAGAATGATTTGGAGTGACTAATAAAAATAGTTTAAAACATCTCTTAAAAAAGACTGTAATAAGCATATCAAATTTCCTCCTACACACTAAAATTAAATTGCATATTAACCTAGTCCAGGAATGTTACATTTAGCTTAACACATAACTTGATACACTGATGTAAAACTGGAAATATATTGTTTTAAATATTCTAAGAGCACAAATGAATGTTTTTTAAATCAGTAAATATATTCATGTCACAGATATTGGAAAATGTATAATTTAGGAAAATGGTGAAAAAAAGCTGCTTATCTAGGTTAGTATTTCAGTAGAGAAATGGAATATATAGGTTTATCTATTTTTAAATTGCATACCTTTTAAAATAATTTAAATATTGATAAATACTGTATTCATTTTCCATGCATATGATTGTAAAAGCAATTTCATAAGCCCTATGGATAATAGTATTACTCCAGAAAAAAGATTCAGTAAATGATAATTACATTTTACATATGTATAAGCATAAGACACGCAGCATTAGTTTGTTTTGTTTTCCTAAGAGGATTCAGAAAATTGCAGCCAATAGAACTCTTTCTACTCAATATAATAATTTATATGATCTACATGATAAGGACTTAATTTAACATTAAATAATAACTATCTTTAATATATATTTAAATAATCTACCTTCTTTCAGTTTATTTATAAACTATCACAATATCTCTAGTAAATCTCAATATAATGCATCCTCCACCAAATCTGTATATTATAAAATACACATCTAACACCTGAAAGACCTAGATTTCTCTGATAGGTTTTGCTCTGGTTTTCTCTTTCATTTTTGACCCTCAATATTATTATTTTAAACATGTTTGCATATTTTACAATAAAATATCAAGTGTATATTTTAGGGGAGAAATTCATATTTATTTCTCCTCAGCTAAATACAATAGAAATCTCAGGCCCTTTAGACTAGTAAGATATTTCCTTGTAGAATATGGAGAAGCTTATATATTCAAGGTTTGAATAATTATGTTCAAAATGGTCAAATAAAAAGGCAGTATGATACTCATAAAGTAGACATACTAGATCATAAAACAGGAAAAACTATGTGGGGAAGTCCTATTAATTGTGCAGTATGAAAATAATTTGAAATCATAAAAATAAAATGCTTTTCTATGTGCAAATGGTGGAGTAGGAGGGAAAATTTCAGTTAATAGAGATTAAAGAAAATACCATTCTTGGATTCCTAGTCCAATATATTTTTTTTTCTTTAGAAAAATGACCTATGATTATCTGTCAATAGACTTTAATTTTCCACATCATTTATTTCTTATTTTATTCAGTCAATATTGTCATTAACTTATGCCAGGTGTATAAATCATATATTCTCTAATAGTATGTATAGAAAATAAACAACTTGAAGTATAAGTATCAAGTCTTTACCTTTAATGTTTTATTTTGAACTAATTATAGACCAAAAAAGTTGCAAAAGAGTACATAAGGGTTCTTATGTACTTCTTATGATCCTTTCACTAAATTTCTCCACAGCAGTTTACATGCTATATACAACTATAGTACAATATCAGAAACAGAAAATTGACACTGGTACAATGCTGCTAATTATATTGCATCACTGCAGATACTACATCACTGCAGATGGTGACTGTGGCCATTAAATTAAAAGACACTCACTGCTTGGAAGGAAAGTTATGACCAACCTAGACAGCATATTAAAAATCAGAGACATTACTTTTACATAAGGGTTCTTATGTACTTCTTATGATCCTTTCACTAAATTTCTCCACAGCAGTTTACATGCTATATACAACTATAGTACAATATCAGAAACAGAAAATTGACACTGGTACAATGCTGCTAATTATATTGCATCACTGCAGATACTACATCACTGCAGATGGTGACTGTGGCCATTAAATTAAAAGACACTCACTGCTTGGAAGGAAAGTTATGACCAACCTAGACAGCATATTAAAAATCAGAGACATTACTTTACCAACAAAGTCCATCTAGTCAAAGCTATATTTTTTCCAATAGTCATGTATGGATGTGAGAGTTGGACTATAAAGAAAGCTGAGTGCTGAATAACTGATGCCTTTGAACTGTGGTGTTGGAGAAGATTCTTGAGAATCCCTTGGATTCCAAGGAGATCCAACCAGTCCATTTTAAAGGAAATCAGTCCTCAATATTCTTTGGAAGGACTGATGTTGAAGCTGAAACTCCAATACTTTGGGCACCTGATTCGAAGAACTGACTCATTTGAAAAGACCCTGATGCTGGGAAAGATTGAAGGCAGAAGGAGAAGAGGATGACAGAGGATGAAATGGTTGGATGGCATCACTAACTCGATGGACATGAGTTTGAGTATGCTCCGGGAGTTGGTGATGGTCAGGAAAGCCTGGTGTGCTGCAGTCCATGGGATTGAAAAGAGTCAGACATGAATGAGTGACTGAACAGAGCTGAACTAGTGCAAACTCACTGTCCTGTATTTGATGTTTTTAAATCAACAATGTGTTTGGGAGATTTCTCTAATTCTATCAAATTATTTTATTTCCATTTTCTATATAGTATTATGGTTTCTTTGTGTTTCTAAGTTTTCACTTATTTTTAATTTCTATGTGGCATATATAAGAAAGAAGCAAATATAAAAATTCAAAAATAAGTCATCATGAGTTCAGCTTGTCGTTCTGGGTATTGTTTTTGCTTTGGCTCTATCCCTTCATTCTGTCTGGAGTTATTTCTCCACTGATCTCCAGTAGCATATTGGGCACCTAATGACCTGGGGAGTTTCTCTTTTGGTATCCTATCATTTTGCCTTTTCATACTGTTCATGGGGTTCTCAAGGCAAGAATACTGAAGAATTCTCAAGGCAAGAATACTGAATTGCAACTATACTTCAATAAAAACTTTTTTAAAATAAATAAAATAGATAACCCACAAGCATCTACTGTATAGAACAGGAAACTCAATTCTTTGTAATAACCTAAATGAGTAAAAGAATTTGAAAAAAATACATGTATATGTATAACTCGGAGAAGGCAATGGCAACCCACTCCAGTACTCTTGCCTGGAAAATCCCATGGACAGAGGAGCCTAGGCTGGTAGGCTGCAGTCCATGGGGTCGCTAAGTCGGACACGACTGAGCAACTTCACTTTCACTTTTCACTTTTCACACATTGGAGAAGGAAATGGCAACCCACTCCAGTGTTCTTGCCTGGAGAATCCCAGGGACGGGGAGCCTAATGGGCTGCCATCTATGGGGTTGCACAGTCGGACACGACTGAAGCGACTTAGCAGCAGCAGCAGCATATGTATAACTGAACCACTTTACTATATACTTGAAACTGACACAACATTGTTAATCAGAGCCTCTTGATGAAAGTGAAAGAGGAGAGTGAAAAAGTTGGCTTAAAATTCAACATTCAAAAAACTAAGATCATGGCATCTGGTCCCATCAGTTCAGGGCAAATAGATGGGAAAACAATGGAAACAGTGAGAGACTATTTCCTTGGGCTCCAAAATCACTGCAGATGGTGACTGCAGCCATGAAATTAAAAGACGCTTGCTCTCTGGAAGACTATCTATGACCAACCTAGATAGCATATTAAAAAGCAAAGACATTCTTTGCTGACAAAAGTCCATCTAGTCAAAGCTATGGTTTTTCCAGTAGTCAGGTATGGATGTGAGAGTTGGACATAAACAAAGCTGAGCACCAAAGAATTGATGCTTCTGAACTGCGGTGTTGGAGAAGACTCCTGAGAGTCCCTTGGACTGCAAGGGGATCAAACCAGTTAATCCTAAAGGAAATCAGTCCTAAATATTCATTGGAAGGACTGGTGCTAAAGCTGAAGCTCCAATACTTAGTCCACCTGGTGTGAAGAACTGACTTATTAGAAAAGACTCTGATGCTGGTAAAGATTGAAGGGAGGAGGAGAAGGGGATGACAGAAGATGAGACGGTTGGATGGCATCACCGACTCAATGGGCGTGAGTTTGAGCAAGCTCTGGGAGTTGGTGATGGATGGGGAAGCCTGGCATGCTGCAGTCCATGGGGTTGCAAAGAGTTGGACACGACTAAGAGACTTAACTGACTGATACTCCAATATAAAATGAAAATTTTTTTAAAGATTAGTGCAATAGGAAGCTGCTAGTCCCCTAGGCTAGAAGGATGGAAGGAATAAGTCATGGCCCCAGAGCCAAGAGGAAGTCACTTGAAGATGATAGAACCACAGAGGGCTCACCAATCAGAAGTGCACTGCTGCCAAAGACACCATCACTGCCCAGGGCAGAGAGGATGGGGTGGAATACCCCAGGTACTCCTTTCCCTCGGTCCTCCAGTCTTCAGCCAGTGCCCCCCAGCTGGCTGTAGGCAGTGAAGGGAAGCTGGGACCCACAGGGCCAGCCTTTTATGATTCAGGCAGAGAAAAGGAAGATCCAAGACTGGATCTGAGGGCAAGAGCCAGGCACCATGCTCCAATCACTGTGCTGGGGGATCAACCCACAGATCCCTTTGGTACCTGGAAGGACAGGCTGAGTTCCCTGCCCACTGTTGTGAGTGGAAGGCTGGCTTCCCAGAGATGCGTACCCACAGAAGCTATGCACGTGACCTTATCTGGATACAGTAAATTGGTGAGGATCTCGAGATGACATCAGCTTGGATGAGCTCGGGCCCTAAACCCAAAGACACGTGTTCTCTTCAGAGACAGAAAAGGAGAAGACCCAGAGAGGCTGCAAAAGGGAAGACCACGTGAAGACAGAGGCAGAGACTGAACCCATGTAGCCACAAGCCAAGGAGCACCTAGCGTCAAAAGCTGCCACCACCAAACGTTGGGAGAAGCGTGAAACAGACTCTCCCCGAGCATCCAGAAGGAACCACCCCTGCCCACACCTTGACTTCAGCCTTCCGGCCCTGACAACTGAGAGAGAAGACATTCCTGCTACTAGTTTAAGCCACCAAGTGTGCAGTGATTTGGTTGTGACTGCCCTAGACAACGAACACACCTATCCACCTATCTTCAGCTTCATTTTTTTCTGTTCCCTGGCATTTGCTTCTTTACAAGTGGAAGGTAAATCCTCAATCAGAAAAAATAATAATAATAATAATAAGGAACAAAACAGACATGCAGCACCTCTGTCTTTTATATGATACTGTGACCTGGAAAACCCTCATCACTCAAAACCCCAACTTATCCACGTTTCTCTCGGTATGGCTTCACCTGGGAAGTGTGTTTGCTTCGTTCACAATAGAAAGTCATCTGTTGAGTTTTTCCTTCACATGTGACCAGTCCTTCAATCTCAATTCGTCCCCCCTTTCATAATGGGCTCTGCTCACTCACAAAGCCATGTACCATCTCCTCCTTTTTTCTTTAAATGTATTTGGCCACACCAGGTCTCCATTGTGGCACACAGGATCTTTAGTTGCATCATGTGGGATCCAGTTCCCCAACCAGGGATCGAACCTGGGTACCCTGCATTGGAAACACAGAGTCTTAACCACTGGACCACCAGAGAAGTCCCTGCCACCTCCTTCCTAACTAATTGGTGAAGGCTCTGTAATAGTTTCCAGTTGCTGCTGTAATAAACTGCCATAAAGTTAGTAGCTTGAAACAATACAGATCTCATCAAGTTGGAAGTCAAAAACCCAAAATGAGTTAAGATCAAGGGCTGTATTTCTTCTAAACAGGGACTTGAACCAGTCTTGCTTGCTTATTAATCCACACTTTCTCCACAATACCACATGGCTTCCTGAAATGAGTGAAAGCTGAAAGAAGGGAGCTACCCTTATGTTCCAATGTTGTTCAGTCCCTACGTTGTGTCCACTTCTCTGTGACCCCATGGACTGCAGCATACCAGGCTCCTCTGTCATCCACTAGCTCCCAGAGTTTGCTCAAATTCATGTCCTTTGAGTCAGCGATACTATATAACTATCTCATCCTCTGTTGCCCCTTTCTCTTCCTGTCTTCAGTCTTTCCCAGCATCAGGGTCTTTTCCAGTGAATCAGCTCTTCACATCAGGTGGCCAAAGGATTGGAGCTTCAGCTTTAGTATCAGTCCTTCCAATGAATATTTGGGGTTGATTTCCTTTAGGATAGACTGATCTCCTTGCAGTACATCCACCTTCATATCCACTGCTTAATCACAATATAAATCTCATCAGTCTCCTGATCACAACAGCAACATCACTCCCAAATGGGCCACCCACCACTCCATACTCAGTGTTGTCATCTGTACTGGATCAAGAATACTGTTCCCCCTCCTCTCCTCATACTCTCATTTATCCAAACTGTAACAGCCAAGGTCAGTGACACCTCCCTTTCCGACTCCCTAACCATCTACGTTTCAAAACATTCCTGAAACACCCATCACATCCATCTTTGTCAGTTTGTATGTGTGCATTTCATCCCCCAAAGAATTTTGAGATCTTTGTGGGTGAGCACCTCATCTAGGATCTCTTGGTAACTTCTAAAACACCAGCTTAGAAGGTGCTTGATGAATGGTTGTTAGTCAGAACCCAAAGCAAGGAGCTAGAACTGCAAGCATGTGCAGAAGAGATGCTCATTAGAGAAAAGTATTCCTTCTACATCCCTAAGGGGTCTACCCAAGTCAATGAGGATCCTTTAAGCATGTTCATGATGTCCTCTGAGATATACTAGGACCTACATAAGTGGAAAAAAATTATAACAAGGAAAAAATAATCATTAGACCTACATGTCAGACCCTGTTCCAAGCTATTTTTGTATATTAATTTATTCCTCACAGTAGTCTTGTGAAGTAGGTGTTATCCTCAATTTATAGAAGGGGAAACTAAGGCATGGATACACCTGAGGAGTGACCTCACTCCTTGCTTGGTTCTCAAGGCCTTCTTATGTATGATCTCCCTACCCAAACTCTATGTTACCTCTGCTTTCTCCCAAACTCAAATCTACCTCCTAAATTCTCTTGACCTATGACCTGGCTTCCTCTGGGGCTCTCCCTTTGCTTCAGTTGCCTCCTGATCTGCAGGATAAGCCCCCTCCTGAGTCAGCCCACCTCTGAGAACTTTCTTTATTCTGTACCCTCAGGGGTGCTCCCATCAGTCTGAAGTAGACATGCCCTCTAGGACGACCATCACATCCCGCCTCCACACCTGCACAGCTGCTTCCCAGCTGAGGCACACAGAGAGCAGATCAGATTTGGTGGGCAGCAGCACTTTGACCACTTGTAGTAATTCTCACACAGAGGGTCTGGATGTGGCCCAGGGATCGGATTTTAGCAGCCTCCTCCAAGGCATTCTGTTGCCAGTGGTCCCCAGAGTACACTGGGAGAAATTTCAAGAGAGAGGTTTCTGATGACTTAAAAAGCTGGTCACTCAGTCTTATTCTCCTCTCTCCCACAGCAGAAAGGCACTTATTTACATAAATTTTGCTTTCAGATGATTTTGACACCAACATTTTAAGCATAGGTATGATTGCAGGCATCAGTTCAGCTCCCTGGGGCCTGTACCAAGCGATCCTAATTTCTCTGTGAGGACCACTCAGCTTCCTTGCTCTGTGATGGACATCCCAGATCAGTCTCGGCCCTCAGAAGAGGCAGGGGATACATTTACCCTTTTAGAACACCTCCCTCAACCTGAGCAATTTGCGCCTGCAGGTGACTCCCTCCAGACTCATCACACGGCCTATAAGAAGTGGTATCATGTCCTGGCTATTATAAACAGTGCTGTGATGAACACTGGGGTACATGTGTCTCTTTCAATTCTGGTTTCCTCGGTGTGTATGCCCAGCAGTGGGATTGCTGGGTCATATGGTATTTCTATTTGCAATTTTTTAAGGAATCTCCACACTGTTTTCCATAGTGGCTGTACTAGTTTGCATTCCCACCAACAGTGTAAGAGGGTTCCCTTCTCTCCACACCCTCTCCAACATTTACTGCTTGCAGACTTTTGGATCGCAGCCATTTATAATGGCCAGGACATGGAAACAACCTAGATGTCCATCAGCAGATGAATGGATAAGAAAGCTGTGGTACATATACACAATGGAGTATTACTCAGCCATTAAAAGAATACATTTGAATCAGTTCTAATGAGATGGATGAAACTGGAGCTGATTATACAGAGTGAAGTAAGCCAGAAAGAAAAACACCAATACAGTATACTAACACATATATATGGAATTTAGAAACATGGTAATGATAACCCTGTATGTGAGACAGCAAAAGAGACACAGATGAATAGAACGGACTTTTGGACTCTGAGGGAGAGGGAGTGAATGGGAGGATTTGGGAGAATGGCACTGAAACATGTATACTATCGTGTAAGAAATGAATCACCAGTCTATGTTCGATACAGGATACAGGATACTTGGACTGGTGCACGGGGATGATCCAGAGAGTTGATATGGGGTGGGAGGTTGAGGGGGTGTTCAGGATTGGGAACTCATGTACACCTGAGACAGATTCATGTCAATATATGGCAAAACCAATACAGTACTGTAAAGTAAAATAAAGTAAAAATAAAAATTAAAAAAAAAAAAGAAGTGGTATCATCCTGCCATTTTAGAAGGGAGAGAGCTGGGATAGGAAGAGTGTAAATAGCCCCTATTCCAGTCAGCTGGCCACTGGTAAAGAGTTGCCAAGTGAGGGGAGTGTAAATGTCCACCTCAGAGCCAACTTCTGAAGCCAAGGGCTTCTGGAATAGGAAAGACATTAGAAAGGCTTGGCTGACACCCCCTAAGAAGCCCCAAAGGAGATCTCCTCCCCTGTGTTTCCCTATTCAAACCAAACCCTGGCAGGAAACACCCAGGACCCAAGAGACTAATTTATTGGTTAGAACTCAGCTACATCCCAGTTACTCCCAAAGAAACAAGTTATCAACCAACTTCCCCAGTCTGCAGGCATCCCCACAGTATGCCACACTCTCTTGCTAAAGTACCATCTGTATTAATTCTTACTTAATATTTTCTTTTACATCTTCTCACTGCCTTTACACAAATTTATCTGGGAAAGAAGCAATGTATCAGCACTTAAATTGAAAAAAACAGTATCACTTTCCATAAAGAGAAAAAAATCTCTAAAATAAATACAATAAAAACAACATTATTGAATTCTAGCCAGCCACTGCTGCCTACTGAAGGCTCCCAACCTGGGCTGTGGGCTCGCACTGTTCAAAACAAAATCAAAGTCAATCAACAAGGAGATGAGCAAGTGCTTAGGGATGAGAGGGACTCTAGGGCATCAAACAGAGACTCTCTCTTTGACTGAATCACGATAGAAAGAAGGTACAGAAGGAATCCACTCTTACCAGGTAAACCCAACGTTGTGCTCAGGCACTCAGTCATGTCTGGTTCTTTGCGACCCTACAGACTGTAGCCCATAAGGCTCCTTTGTCCTAGGGTTTTCCAGGTAAGAATACTAGAGTGGGTTGCCATTTCCTCCTCCAGGGGATCTTCCCGACCAAGGAATAGAACCCACATCTCTCTTATATCCTGCATTGGCAGGCAGATTCTTTATCACTGAGTCACCAGGAAAGCCCAAACTTAATGTTACCAAGCACCTACATTTGGTACTCGAAAATCTACACTCATCTCAGGGGGTAGCCAAAATAATTTTCCCCTGCATTTGTGGTTCCCAAAGTATAAGAGGCTGACTGATTTCAGGTGGTATCTAAGATGAATTTAAAGGAAAAAGTCTTATACTTTGGGAACCAAAGATTCTAACCACTTTCTCCGGACTCCAACGTTACTATGGGAACAAGAGGCGCTGGCCAGTCAGACTTTCAAACCAGGTGTGACAGAATGTGATGTATGCTCCTTAAAGGCAGCCCCTGCCTGCTCACCCACCCCAGGTCGCTAATTATGTAACATAGCTGACATCCACATTTCTGAGTCCCAATTTAATTTCTTTATGTCAGTTGAGTTTCTTTCAGGATAAAAGCAAAGAGGTGTTCCTCTCTTCCTTGACTAGCTATAATTAACTCCAAAAATATTCGTCCTCTAGCAGTGAAATGGTCTCTTTATAGTCACCTGGGGAGTAACAAAAAAGGAGGATTGGCACTGGATTCTGAGACTGAATAAGACAAGGCACAGGCACTCCTTCTCCTGTGAAAACTCACCCCGTCGCCTAGTCTTTGAATGACCGTTGCATATTTAAATAAGCCCATCCATGGTGATCACAGATTAGATTCAGAGTCTGAGATCGAGTTTCTTAGAGAAAGCGACAATGAGCTGGATTATTCATATGTGCATACCCACACAGAGGTGGCCTTTTTTGTGTATCTTAGCTCAAATATTACAGTACATTGTGTGCTATCCAGTTGCAGTCCAATTTCTGACACAATTTCCATAATAGCAAAATTTACATACAGATGGCAAATAAATAAAACCTTTCTGCCACTTGGTCTGCCGTTCTTAGGTCAGCAAATCCTATTAGGGACTTTATTAACCTGCTCAGTGATGGAAATGTTATATCTGATCTTATGGAGTTCAGCTGTGCAACCCAGTCCTGCTACAAAATGAAATTTAACTCTCAACATGCAACACAAAACCACCCAAACTGAAGGAAATGGTCTCTTCTTTGCTCTCCATTTTCTTGAACAGCACGTAATTGCAATTAGTCAGTGAGTGCAAGGGGAGACAAATGGACCAACACAGAGAACTGCCAAGCCGGAGTAAAGACACCCTGATATTCCAGAAAGAAAAAGAAGCATGGGGGAAGGGAGGGGAGTTCTGGAATGCTAGAGGCATTAGAAAGGCTTGGCTGAAACCCCACAGAAACCCCAAAGGAGGTCTCCTTCCACGTGTTTCCCTATTTCAAGTTGAACCCTGGCAGGAAACATCTAGGACTCACGGGACTAATTTACTGGTTAAAACCAGCCACCTCCTGCATCTACACGAGGAAAGAAATGTGTTTGTAAGTGAGCTGAGAGCTTCACCTCTCTGCAAATTCTCATGAGAATCCTGTAGAATCCTGAAGAATTTCCTGTGTCCCAGGAGAATTTAGATGGAAACATCATCTCTAATCTAAGAAAGATGAGGCTCCAGGGAAAGGACTTTGGGGAGTAAGAAGGTCTCGCTAAGACCTTTTCTTTTGCCCTAACAATGTTCTTCACACCCACAGTTCAGAGCAAGATCCTGGTGGATCAAGCAGTGGCCTCAATAAATCAATCCAACCTGAAGATAAAAAGTTGTGGTGTTGGAGATCTCAAAATGATCATGAAACAGAATGGAAAACACAAGAGTCGTGAAGGAGAGGACGAGAATCAGAGAATGTGAGAAACTTCTGAATCCCCAGCTAACTGTATTAAAAGTTATTTGTTTTCCATTGTAGATCACTGGAGGCTAACTGTATTAAAAGTTATTTGTTTTCCATTGTAGATCACTGGGGCTTCCCAGGTGGTGCAGCGGTAAAGAATCTGCCTGCCGAAGCAGGAGACCAAGAGACGCAGGTTTGATCCCTGGATCAGGAAGATCCCTGGAGTAGAAAATGGCAAGCCTCTCCAGTATTCTTGCCTGGAAAATTCCATGGACAGAGGAACCTGGCAGGCTATAGTCCATGGGGCTGCAAAGAGCAGATATAAATGAGCAACTGAGCACACACATTGTACAGCACTGAATCCGTTTTCTAGGGGTACCATAATAAAATATCAGACTAGGGGGTCAAACAACAGAAATTTATTTTTCAGAGTTCCGGAAAATCTACATCTTTCCAAGTCCAAGATCTAGATGCCACCTGGGACAGTTTCTTTGGAGACCTCTCATCTTGTCAATGGCCAGCTTCTCTCTGTGTCCTCACATGGCTTTTTCTTGTATTTATGTCTGGTGTCCTCACCTCCTCCTCTCATAGAGACACCAGTCATATCAGATTAGGGTCTGTGCTAATGACCTCACCTCACCTCTTGAAAGACTCTGTCTCTGAATACAATCAGATGGGGGTAGTGGTTAAGACTTCAACATATGAGTTTGGTGGGGACACAATCAGGTCCATAACAGGTATCCACCCTCATAAGCTAACTGCTGTATCTGGGATGTCAAGGTGTGTTTGTTCCCCATTTACTGAGCCCCAGCTACAAGCCAGGCACATGCCCTACACGAAGCCAACATGCCAGTATGGGAGAAACAGACAAGAAATGAGTGAACAAATAAGTCTGGCTTATTTCACAACATGATGAGCACCAGGAAGAAAAGAGGCTGGAAAACAGGAGCATGGTTGGAACTTCCCTAGTGGTCCAGTGATTAAGAATCCAGGACTCCACTGCAGGGGCATGGATTCCAACCCTGCTCAGGGAACTAAGATCCCGCAAGTCAAGAGGTGAGGCCAAAAAATAAACAAAATTTTAAAAGGGATATTCAAGGTAAGAAGGTGGGAAGGGGTCAGTCCTGTTCACCATTCCAGGAATAGTGAAAAAAGAAAATGCCCTGGGACTTCCCTAGTGGTCCAATGGTTAAGATTTCATGCCCCAATGCAGGGGGCTGGGATTCGATCCCTGTTTAGGGAACTAAGATCCCATATGTCACTGCCAGAATAAATAAATAAATAAATAGAGATATTAAAAAATTAAAATGGTTAACTTTATTTTTAAAAATTCTCTGAACTGGAAGTAGACATGCTGGTCTCTGGGAACCAAGAGAAGGTATAGGCAGTTGAAACGTGGTGGGAGATGAGCAGACAGAAGAGGACCAGGTCTTTATCAGCACACAGTCCACTCTCCTCATATTCTTTCCTGCTTCCTCAGGTCACAATCAAGATCACTGCAAATCTGTAACAGGACAAGTACCATTTTACTTTACACCTGCCATTTAACCCAATCAGGATTTCAAGTACTGTGTATAAAGTACCTAAAGCTGTGATCCTCACCGATGCGAAAAGGGCATCTTTATGTCTATTTTTTCCTTCTGAAATAACATCGCTGAACATTGATCCTGACATCCCAACCTCAAGGGCAGGCAGAAAGCTCCTTCGGCTAAACCCACCAGGGAAAGGTGTTTGATTTCCCATTTAGAGGGAAACTGCCCATGGATTTATGAAGTACCAGGTGCAACTGCATTGTCATCAGTGAAGAAAAATCATTACTTGGGACCCTGGAGGTAAGTGGCAAGTTTTCTTAATCTGAATTTCAAATTTAACTCGACTCAAGGGAGATTTCATGAGCTCTAACAGGCTGCCGGTCCTTGCCAGAGACACAGACTGCCAAATCAGCAGTCCCTGACCGCAGAAGTGCATAAGCATAGACACTGACACAAATTCAGTTAATTGCGATGTTCTGGGATAAAGGCTCGATCAGAAGTGTGAATAAAATACTCCAAGAACTTGGAGGAGTGGCTGGTGAACTTCCTGCAAAACGTTTTGTGGATTTGGACCACTCAGATAGGAAGAAATGCAATTAAACATCCATTTAACCTTAAAATTGTGGATTATAGGTCATACCATTACATAACTCATTCTCTTTCTCCATCCTGGCTTTATGAAAGGTATCTAAAGACAGTGAATGGTAGTCAGTCTTACCATAATGGAAGTAGAGACTATCTTAATTTGTTACCGAAGCAACAGAGAGATGAAGAGTACACTACACTTTTATTGCGAATCCGATGAAGTTGGCACCAAACAGTACACCAAACAGCATGAAAGGATCATAGAGTGCAGTCTGCATCTCTCTTTAGTACCTCCCGTTTGAATATCTCTATAATTATTTACTGTCCAAGTCATTGACAAGCAACTACAAAACGATGAAAGAGCAAACTGAACCAGCTTCACGTTAACGAATCCCATGGGTCAGACGAACTGTGCACACAATTACTTATTTTTTACATAAAATTTTCAGCCACCCTAAAGTGAGTGGTGGCAGACTTCCCTGGTGGTCTAAGGGCTGAAACTCTGCACTCCCAGTGTGGGGTGGAGTGGGAGGAGCTAGGGCCCCAAGTTTGAGCCCTGGTCGGGGAACTAGATCCCACACGCCACAACTAAAGATCCTGCATGGTACAACTAGGACCCAGCACAGCCAAATAAATAAATAAATATTTTTAGAAACAAAACAAAAATTCAAATAAAGTGAGTAATAAAGGTAAGAAGGACATCCATTTGTGTCTCAGAAATCTACAAGATACACAGGAAGTTCTTTCAGGCCCTGGGAAATCAAACCACCAAGACTTTGAGCATTGTTTCAGCATTTAAACATATACAGGCTCCCTTAGCTCTAGGGGAAAGAATTCTCCTGATACCCTCAGTTCAGTTCAGTTCAGTTCAGTTGCTGAGTCGTGTCCGACTCTTTGCGACCCCATGAATTGCAGCACGCCAGGCCTCCCTGTCCATCACCAACTCCCGGAGTTCACGCAGATTCACGTCCATCGAGTCAGTGATGCCATCCAGCCATCTCATCCTGTCGTCCCCTTCTCCTCCTGCTCCCAATCCCTCCCAGCATCAGAGTCTTTTCCAATGGGTCAACTCTTCGCATGAGGTGGCCAAAGTACTAGGTCCCCTATATTCATCAAAACACAGGTGGTAGTGCTGCTAATTGCTTACCCAGTATCCATCTTCCATTTCTTCCTCATCAAGAAAACTCTGATTTGAGGTGAGGAGACTGGTAGTATGCCCAGTTAAACACCTACAATTCCCTACTCACTATGGATGGATTAGAGCATGAGAACAGTTTCGCCGTTGAACATTAATGAAAAGGCATTGATTGATGCTTCTAGGAGAGGTCCCTAAAGCAGGATAGACTCGGGTGCACATGATTTTTCGCCCCTCTCTCTCCCCTTCCTTCCTTCTGCATGGAATGCAGATGTGATGGCCACCACTGCAGCAATCATCCTGTGACAGTGAGGGAAAGGCCAAGGGAATCATGCAATCCCTGATGCTCTGATATCCTTGATTCACCAGGCGGATCCCTACCTGTGGAAGTTCTTGCCTTTCCCTGAATCTATTCCTGTCTTGGTGAGGTCCATGTTCTTTGAGGTTTCTGCTACATGTAGATACCCTTTGAATCTCTAACTAATCCAAGCCCCTTCAATCTAGCTTTTATCCCTAGCAGTCCATTAATCATCTTATTAAAGTCACCAATAACTTCAAGATATGAAATGCAAAGGGTAATTTTCATTTCCGTGCCTGATTTCTCAGAAGCACCCACTTCTGTTGACTCTTGTTTTCTGTTTCTTCTCTTGGCTTGTGTGATGTCACATTCTAACATTTTTTCTGCTGTTTCTCTGGCTGTTCTTCTGAAGATTCTCCTCTGTTACTTATCAAATGTTGGAGTCCTTCAAGACTCAGTCACAAGCCTTCTTCTCAAGATTCTTACTGAGAAAATCTCATTTTCCCCAAGGCTCCAATTATTATGATCTGAGTGCCCAGAGACTTAAATTTCCATCTCCAGAAAAGATTTTTATTTTCTCTATTTTGATTTCCAGACTCACATTTTTAACTGCCCTTTCCACCTCTCCATCCAAACATCCAATTACAATATCTGAAAATAACATTTCACGAGATAAATTTAATAACCAAATAGAAATGACAAAGGAAACATTCAGTGAATTGAAGACAGGTCAAGGGACGTTACCCAATGTGAAAAGAACAAGAATAAAGACAGTAAAGACAGAAAAAAAAATTAATAAAGCCTTATGCAACTGTTTCAGTTCAGTTCAGTTCAGCTGCTCAGTCATGTCAGACTCTTTGCGACCCCATGAATTGCATCATGCCAGGCCTCCCTGTCCATCACCATCTCCTGGAGTTCACTCAAACTCACATCTATCCAAGTTGGTAATGCCATGCAGCCACCTCATCCTCTGTCGTCCCCTTCTCCTACTGCCCACAATCCCTCCCAGCATCAGAGTCTTTTCCAATGACTCAGCTCTTCGCATAAGTTGGCCAAAGTACTGGAGATTCAGCTTTAGCATCATTCCTTCCAAAGAACACCCAGGACTGATCTCCTGTAGGATGGACTGGTTGGATCTCCTTGCAGTCCATGGGACTCTCAAGAGTCTTCTCCAACACCACAGTTCAAAAACATCAATTCTTCGGTGCTCAACTTTCTTCACAGTCCAACTCTCACATCCATACATGACCACAGGAAAAACCACAGGCTTGACTAGACGGGCCTTTGTTGCCAAAGTAATGTCTCTGCTTTTGAATATGCTATCTAGCTTGGTCATAACTTTTCTTCCAAGGGGTAAGCGTCTTTTAATTTCATGGCTGCAGTCACCATCTGCAGTGATTTTGGGGCCCCCCAAAATATAAAGTCTGACACTGTTTCCACTGTTTCTCCATCTATTTCCCATGAAGTGATGGGGCCAGATGCCATGATCTTCGTTTTCTGAATGTTGAGCTTTAAGCCAACTTTTTCACTCTCCTCTTTCACTTTCAACAAGAGGCTTTTTAGCTCCTCTTCACTTTCTGCCATAAGGGTGGTGTCATCTGCATATCTGAGGTGATTGATATTCCTCCTGGCAATCTTGATTCCAGCTTGTGTTTCTTCCAATCCAGCGTTTCTCATGATGTACTCTGCATATAAGTTAAATAAGCAGGGTGACAATAGACAGCCTTGACGTACTCCTTTTTTTAGCTCCTCTTCACTTTCTGCCATAAGGGTGGTGTCATCTGCATATCTGAGGTGATTGATATTCCTCCTGGCAATCTTTATTCCAGCTTGTGTTTCTTCCAGCCCAGCATTTCTCATGATGTACTCTGCATACAAGTTAAATAAGCAAGGTGACAATATACAGCCTTGACAAACTCCTTTTCCTATTTGGAACAGTCTGTTGTTCCTTGTCCAGTTCTAACTGTTGCTTCCTGACCTGCACACAGGTTTCTCAAGAGGCAGGTTAGGTGGTCTGGTATTCCCATCTCTTTCAGAATTTTCCACAGTTTATTGTGATCCACACAGTCAAAGGCTTTGGCATAGTCAAGAAAGCAGAAATAGATGTTTTTCTGGAACTCTCTTGATTTTTCCATGATCCAGCGGATGTTGGCAATTTGATCTCTGGTTCCTCTGCCTTTTCTAAAAAAAGCTTAAACATCAGGAAGTTCATGATTCACGGATTGCTGAAGTCTGGCTTGGAGAATTTTGAGCATTACTTTACTAGCATGTGAGATGAGTGCAATCGTGCAGTAGTTTGAGCATTCTTTGGCATTGCCTNAATTTGATCTCTGGTTCCTCTGCCTTTTCTAAAAAAAGCTTAAACATCAGGAAGTTCATGATTCACGGATTGCTGAAGTCTGGCTTGGAGAATTTTGAGCATTACTTTACTAGCATGTGAGATGAGTGCAATCGTGCAGTAGTTTGAGCATTCTTTGGCATTGCCTTTCTTTCGGATTGGAATGAAAACTGACCTTTTCCAGTCCTGTGGCCACTGCTGAGTTTTCCAAATTTGCTGGCATATTGAGTACAGCACTTTCACAGCATCATCTTTCAGGATTTGAAAGAGCTCAACTGGAATTCCATCACCTCCATTAGCTTTGTTTGTAGTGATGCTTTCTAAGGCCCACTTGACTTCACATTCCAGGATATCTGGCTCTAGATGAGTGATCACACTATCATGATTATCCAGGTCATGAAGATCTTTTTTGGACAGTTCTTCTGTGTATTCTTGCCACCTGTTCCTAATATCTTCTGCTTCTCTTAGGTCCATACCATTTCTTTCCTTTATCAAGCCCATCTTTGCATGAAATATTCTCTTAGTGTCTCTAATTTTCTTGAAGAGATCTCTGGTTTTTTCCCATTCTGTTGTTTTCCTCTATTTCTTTGCATTGATCACTGAAGAAGGCTTTCTTATCTCTTCTTGCTATTCTTTGGAACTCTGCATTCACATGCTTATATCTTTCCCTTTTTCCTTCGTTTTTCACTTCTCTTCTTTTCGCAACTATTTGTAAGGCCTCCTCAGACATCCATTTTTCTTTTTTGCATTTCTTTTCCATGGGGATGGTCTTGATCTCTGTCTCCTGTACAATGTCACGAACTTCATTCCATAGTTCATCAGGCACTCTATCTATCAGATTTAAGCCCTGAAATCTATTTCTCACTTCCACTGTATAATCATAAGGGATTTGATATAGGGCATACCTGAATGGTCTAGCAGTTTTCCCTACTTTCTTCAATTTAAGTCTGAATTTGGCAATAAGGACTTCATGATCTGAGCTACAGTCAGCTCCTGGTCTTGTTTTTGTTGACTGTATAGAGCTTCTCCATCTTTGCCTGCAAAGAATATAATCAATCTGATTTCGGTGTGACCATCTGGTGATTAATTCTTTAGGAAGCAATCATCCAGTTTTCCTTTTCTTCAAAATACAAGCAAGAATGAGCAGTTGTTTTCTACCCCTAACTTCGATGCTGGAGCTGAGGCCTCAATGACAGATAGATCCATCACCTAAGATTCAGAAGAGGAGAAACTCAGCTTCAAATCAAGGTCTTTAGAGCCCCAATTCCTCAGTGTTTTCATATCTCAGCTCTTATATCTCTTTATCTTTCCTCTCATGGCTAACATAAACTACAAGTTCAAGCTATTTTTTTCCTTCTTTTATTTTTCTTATAACCATAAAAGTTTAGATCTTTGCTAATGTAAAGAGTTTTCTGCTTCTCTTTCTTCAGGCTTTAATTTCGTTCTTCCTGGTTACTAAAGCAAGGTCAGTCTTCTAAGCGTCACTTTAAGTGCCCTTCCTTTCAAAAAAGTCTTTTTAACTTTGCAAGTCCTATTATAAATGAACAAGTGACAAGTCTTCTTTTCTTGCATGAGACTCTCTACTATCTAGTCCATCTGGTCTCACCAATATTATCCTTCAAATTGTCTAGTTCATCCTCAGTCCATGTCTTCCCACCCACAATTCTTTTCCCCTTCTCTCCAATGCCTCAAGATTAGTTCAGGCTTTTCTTAATGAAAAACAAAATGATGTTAAGAAACTTTCACCCCATGGCATCTTTTCCACAGTAAAAGTGAGCCCTTCTGTATTTGAACACTTGTCTTCAGCACACATTGACATATTTGGACTTCCAACCATCTTTTCCATGTTTGCATCCATTGCTTGCCTTGTTTACATCTTCCACAATAACTATGCCCACTCTCAGAAGAAGCTCTAGCCAGTGTTTTGAACACATAGTAGGCTCTCATATTCCTTGGCCGATAGTAATTTGTTTTTATTTTCCTCCTATACATTTCTTTTGTGATCAAAATCCCCCCTCCTCATTATTCTAGCCTCTCAATTTCTAATAAAAATTGTATCTGGGCCCAAACTCCCAATCTGATGCTGAACAGACCCAGATGCATCTTCCACAGAGGTCAAGGCATTCCACAATTGGCTGAATATTAACATAGGCCTGGGATGGAACTGAATTATCAGATTCTTTTTAACTTCATGATTTCCACTGGGTTTTATTTTCTGTTTGCTTGTTAATAGAAATGCCCATAGGCAGTGGCCCCAGATCAAAAGTTTGGACCTAATGGAATCTAAAAGTTCATGTTTAATTTTAAAATCAGACTCCCTTTAGATTTCCAGAATTGCCAAAATTCATCTCAAAAGCAGAAAATGTCATTTTCCTTCCACCTTCAAAAGCAACTGAATGAAATTTAAATACATCTGGTTATAACAAACAAGCTAGAAAGTGCACCACAATTGGGACAAGCTTGCACCCAGATCCAATTTTTATGACTGTATTAGAAAGCCCTTGAAAAGTGGAGCTCATGGTGCAATCCCTGCTGGGGCATTAACTGGAGTCTCTTTGGCAAGAAAGACTGAAGTAATAAGTAAGAGTGACATTTTCCCAAAGCAAGTTAAATACCCCAATAGAAACCTAAAAGAAATTAAACTTAAAGTTTCTCCTAGGCAACTCTTCTTTGCTTGTGAATTCCCTGCATGACAAATCACATGATGCAATTTGTGGGCTGATTTAGCTGCTTTTATGAGTGTTAATGCCACAGCTTCTGGAGCTAAATCAATGTGACAATAATGATTACATTCTGTTTATTTCCTGGTTTGTTTAAAACTTCCCCTCTAAAATGTAAGTTGAGGTTATCTGAAGGAAATTTCCTCATTGGCCACAGTCATCCTTACAACTACAACTTGTTAATGGCTAATAAAACAACAAAGATCTGTATCATTTCCAGTGGAGTGTTTGAGCAAGGTTCATGTCCATTGTTGAGGTAGACTGCTATTCCTAGGGCAAGGGATGGGTTGAGTTTACCTGTTCTGTCTTTCAGAAGATTCATTACTTCTTGATCCATATGTTACAGTCCCTAGATGGGCTGACATGGGAAGTAAGGCTTTTCATGGAAAGGATCACACTTATTTGGTCACAAATATTTTCTACTATGGGTTTCCCCAGTGGCTACAAAATTCCACGTTCAATGAGAAGTCACAGGAGACAGGAGTTCAATCTCTGAGTTGGGAAGATCCCCTGGAGAAGGGAAATGACAACCCACTCCAGTGTTCTTACATGGAAAATCCCATGGACAGAGTACCCTGGAGGGTTACAGTCTATGAGGTCACAAGGAGTCGGACATGACTGAGTGACTGAACTGAGCTAAACTGAAGATCTTTTTGTATCATTCTTCTGCGTGTTCTTTCACCTCTTCTTAATATCTTCTGCTTCTGTTAGGTACATACCATTTTTGTCCTTAGTTGTGCCCATCTTTCCAAGAAAAGTTCCTCTGGCAGCTCTAATTTTCTTGAAGACATCCATAGTGTTTCCCATTTTACTGTTTTCCTCTATTTCTTTGCGTTGACCACTGAGGAAGCCTTTCTTATCTCTCCTTGCTATTCTTTAGAACTCTGCATTCAGATGGTCATATCTTTACTGTTTTCCTTTGCCTTTAGCTTATCTTCTTTTCACAGCTATTTGTAAGGCCTCCTCAGAGAACCATTTTGCCTTTGTGGGACCAGAAAAGGTCAGTTTTCATACCAATCTCAAAGAAAGGCAATGCCAAAGAATGTTCAAACTACTCCACAATTGCACTCATCTCACACACTAGCAAAGTAATACTCAAAATTCTCCAAGCCAGGCTTCACCAGCATGTGAACTTAGAACGTCCAAGATATTCAAACTGAATTTAGAAAGGCAGAGGAATCAGAGATCAAATTGCCAACATCCACTGGATCATTGAAAATGTAAGAGAGTTCCAAGAAAATATCTACTGCTGCTTTATTGACTATGCCAAAGCCTTTGACTGTGTGGATCACAGCAAACTGTGGAAAATTCTTAAAGAGATAGGATACCAGACCACCTTACCTGCTTCCTGAGATATCTGCATGCAGGTCAAGAAGTAACAGTTAGAACCAGACATGGAACAACAGACTGGTTCCAATTGGGATAGGTGTACCTCAAGGCTGTATATTGTTATCCTGAGTATTTAACTTACATACAGAGTACATCATGAGAAATGCTGAGCTGGATAAAGCACAAGCTGGAATCAAGATAGCAGGAGAAATATCAATAACTTCAGATAAACGGATGACACCACTCTTGTGGGTGTTACCTGGATAACATATTAAAAAGCAGAGGTATTTCTTTGCCTACAAAGGTCCTTCTAGTCAAGGCTATGGTTTTTCCAGTAGTCATGTACGGAAGTGAGAGTTGGACCATAAAGAAAGTTGAATGCAGAAGAATTGATGTTTTTGAACTGTGGTGTTGGAGAAGGCTCTTGAGAGTCCCTTGGTCTGCAAGGACATTCAACCAGTCCATCTGAAAGGAAATCAGTCCTGAGTATTCATTGGAAGGACTGATGCTAAAGCTGAAGTTCCATTACTTTGGCCAACTGATGAGAAGAACTGACTCATTGGAAAAGACCCTGATGCTGGGAAAGATTGAAGGCAAGAGCAGAAGGGGTCGACAGAGGATGAGACGGTTGGATGGCATCACCAACTCAATCGACATGAGTCTAAGTAAGCTCCAGGAGTTGATAATGGACAGGAAGCCTGGCACGTTGCAGTCTGTGGGGTCCCAAAGAGTTGGACATGACTGAGTGATTGAGTAGACTGGTCTTAAGGATTACTTTTTCAAATTTTGTTCTCTCCCATAGAAGAAGCAAGAATATATACTGAGTGCTTTTGTGTGTGTGTGCGTGATCTCTTTAGTTCTTGGGCTTTCCTACTTTCTTCCCAATAACTGATATTTATAATGACAGACTGGTTCCCTTATTTTCATTTTGATGGCTAGATGGAGCCTATTGATCTGAATCAGTTTTGTCAGTTCATCTATGATATCACACTATACTTTAGTTCTCCATTTGGTGTTGGATGGAATTCCCTTGGATGATCTTGCACTCATCCTTTTCCTCCATGATTATCTCACACTTGGAAGGAATGTTTTAACCATGTTTGCTGTGCTGGGCAGTCTGTATTTCTGTGCAATTGATCAATATTCATTGACTTCTTACTGAGGATGATTATTCCCCCTGATAATTGCTCTGTTTTCCTGAAGCTCTTTCACCCCTTTGACTCAATCCCTTTTGCTGCTTGGCCATCTCTACATGGTTAAGAGTTCTGTTTCTCTCTTATGGTTAACATTATTTAGCACTGTTAAATGAATATCTTGAACACTCGTTATGTCCTTTGTAGAAAATAAAATAAAATAAAATAAAAACAGCAAAATTTAAGTTGCTGGACAATTAACAGAAATTGCTTATTAATTGACACTTTGTACTCTGACAGAAAATTATATTTAAAAGTCTTAGAAATATTTTCTTACTGAAATGGCAGCATATACATTTTGAATATGTAAAAAAGAAAGCAATTATTTTCAGAATAATTTAAATTATAGTTGCTATATATTCTCAGTGAATACTACTTTATGTATATATGACATATCTTAATCTGAATATTTTAAAAACTAAAATCCTATACAGAAAAGCTCTGTTCAGAGCCTTGTGATATATATTTGCAGCTTGCCTTGAATGCTTTGAGTCTCAAAAATCTTTGTTTTACATTAAAGCATACAGTTATAAAATAAGGTAGGTATAGATCATGATGAGGAAAAATTAAATCAGAGAGTTCATTGAACTTCTAAAAGATGCCACTCTTAAATTTTATACTGTATTTTCCTTTATCATAAGCTTATATTTTCATGTGCTTAGTGTTACCACATAACATCCAATTCAAGGGAAAATGAATCTTATAGGAAAACAGCAGGCATGGTTAAGTTAATGAATACTATGATCTTATTAGTGGCTCTAGTTTGTTTAGGTGACCTTGATTGTGTCATTTATTTAGTATACTTTACTTTTCAATGTCCTATCTGCATTCTTCCCTGGGTCGGGAAGATCCCCTGGAGAAGGAAATGGCAACCCATTCCAGTATTTGTGCCTGGAAAACCCCATGGACAGAGGAGTCTGGTGGGCTACAGGCCATGGGTCACAAAGAGTTAGACACGACTGAACGACTAACGCACACATCTGTATTCCTCACATTTCTCTTCATTTGTGATTCCTTACCTTTTTTCTTTTTATTAAAAAAAAATCTAGTAAGTAAAATACTAAAAAGAATGAAAACTACATTGTAGGAAAATTCATTCATACCACTCATTTAAAGTTAAGCACCTTGAGTTCAAGACAACAGTTGTTTCACGTGAACAACTATAAAGGCACTTAAGCAACAAATAGAGTGACAGGTAAATATATAAAAAATTGGGATCTAATATTTTTTTAAATGATAGCAAAGAGAAATTTTTTATTCTGATGAAAGAAAGAGTTCATTTCTTTTTGAGAATTTAAATTAGGACAAGAAAGGGAAAGAATGTCTGCATGTATTCAGATCAAGAAACAAAGGAAGATAAGATTTTGGAATAAAGTTCACTATTCAAAAGTTCAAATGGCAGTGAGTCATTCTGCACAGTTACAATGAGCCTTTGTACTTACCAAGTGGCTTTTGTACAAAGATCTCGCAAGGAAAAGAACTGAAGAGAATACCCATTTTCATTTTACAGAGATGACAACTAAATCAGAAAGAAGGGTAGAACAGAAATAGGTTTTGAATTCTTCATTATTGCCTCTCAGTAACTATTTTTTTTTTACATTTAAAAATGATTGCATTTTATATATCATTAAAAGCACAGATTTGAAGTGAAAATTCAATAAGTTTTGAAAATTTATCACATTCATATAATTCTGACCCTTTTCAAGATAGAAAACACTTTCTCTTTTCTACCTCAGGACATTTTCTTTACTGGAAAGTTAATCTACATCCTCTTAAATGGCAACAGCTACTGTTTTTTCCTTTCATCAAATATTAGTGTATTCTGTTCTACAATCTAATATAAATTAAATCTTTCAGTATGAAGATTCATGTACCTGTCTTTTCAATTTATTATAAACATTTTAGCATTTTTTAAATGCAGTATTAGGTTTAAGGAAAAAAAAAAAACATTTAAGATATACATATATTCCACACCTACTTGCCTCTAGTATTAACATCTCACATTATTATGGTAAATTTTTAAAATTAAGAAACCAATATGATACATTGTTACTAAGTAAAGCCAATTCTTTATTTAGACTTTCATATTTTGTACTTAATGTTCCATAGAGGATGCCATATTAATCATGTCTTCTTGGACTTTTTGGTTAAGACAGTTTCTCAGACTTTCCTTGTTTCTAATGACTGTGATATTTTTGAAGATTAATAGTAATATGTTTTGTAAAATGCGCTTCAGTTGGAATTTGTCTGATGCTTTTGTCATGATTAAATTAAAATTATGAGTTTTGGGGAAGAAGACCACAGAAGTAAGGTGCACTTTTGTTATAGCGTATCAAGGGTACAAACTATCAAATTACTTAGTACTGTTGACGTTGATCCTGACACCTCTCACAGGTGATGTTTATTAGACTTCTCCTCTTTAAAGTTACCATTTTTTTTCTCTTTCAATATAGTAAATTTAAGTTCATTTTGTTGTTGTTGTTGCACATGCCAGTGACTGTTCCTTTATGTTATGAAGCAGTATCCCATCACGTGATTAAGTTGCAATTTAGTCAGTCATTCTATGGTCAATGAATATTTGTGTTTTTCCAATTTGAAGGGTTTATAAATAAGGTTGCTATGAACATTCTTGTACACATTTTATTCCATGTAGATATAGTTTTTAATTCTGTCAAGTGAATGATTGTCAGTGAAATGTTTGAGTCATAGGTTTAGTGTAAATTTAACTTCATAAGACAATTCCTATCCAATTCACAAAATGGTTAGATCATCTAACTTTTTATTTAGCCAAATATGAAAACTCCAATTGTTTTCCCAATTCACTGACTCTTAGTATGGTGAGTCATTTTAGTTTTAGCCATTATATTGGATATGCGGTAGTATCTGGGCTTCCTTGATGGTGCATATGGTAAAGAATCTACCTGCAAAGCAGGAGACACAGGTTCAATCCCTGGGTCGGGAAGATCCCCTGGAGAAGGGAAGGCAATCCACTCCAGTGTTCTTGCCTGGAGAATCCCATGGACAGAGGAGCCTGGTGGACTATAGTCCATGGGGTCCCAGAGTCAGACATGACTGAATGACTAACACTTACTTATAGAAATAGCTAACTGCTATTTAATTTTATTTCTTTTCTGATTAATGTCATTGAGAATCCTTTCATCTACTTATTGACTACACATCCCCCCTCCCCCCACTGTAACTGCTCTTACTATGGAACAGCTTTTTCTCCTATCCATTGGATTTCATTGACAGCCTTATCAAATAAAATAAAATAAAATAAAATAAAATAAAATAAAACAATGCCTAAGAGTGAATCAATTTCTATGTTCTTAATTTTATTCCACTGATTTACTTTGGAAGATAATACCACACTGCTCTGGTTATTGTTGCCTTCCATAATTCCTTAAGTAAGATAATGTAATTTCTTTATGCTTGTTCTTTTAAAAAAGAAAAATAATTGCAATCATTCTTCATTTCTCCACAGTTTTATATATTTTATCATCCAGTTGTCAATTTCTATTAAAAGTTTTGTTACTGTTGTCCAGTAACTGAGTCCTGTGCAAACTTGGCAAACTCATGGACTGCAGCACACAAGGCTCATCTGTCCTCTACTATATCCTGAAATTTACTCAGACTCACATCCATTGAGTCAGTGATGCCATCTAACCATCTCGTTTTCTTCTGCCCCCTTCTACTTTTGCCTTCACTCTTTCTGAGCACCAGGGTCTTTTCTAATGAATCAACTCTTTGCATGAGGCAGCCAAGGTATTGGAGCTTCAGCTTCAGTCCTTTCAATGAACATTCAGGGTTGATTTTCTTTAGGGTTGATTGGTTTGGTCTCCTTGTTGAAGGGACTCTCAAGAGTGTTCTACAGAACCACAGTTCAAAAACATGAATTCTTTGGTGCTCAGCCTTCTTTGGGCTTCCTTGGTGGCTCAGGTGAAGCCTTAGCCCACCCTTTCAGGTGGGCTTCAACTGAAAGGCTGAAGACTTGGGCTCAATCCTGAGTTGGGAAGATTCCCTGGAGGAAAGCATGGAAACCCACTCCAGAATTCTTGCCTGGTGAATCCCCATGGGCAGAGGAAACTGGCAGACTACAGTCCATTGGATCACAATGAGTTGGACATGACTGAGTGACTAAGTACAACACAGCCTTCTTTCTGGTCCAGGTTTCAGATCCATAAATGACTACTGGACCATCAGTTCAGTTCAGTTGCTGAGTCATGTCTGACTCTTTGCAACCCCATGAGCCACACCATGCCAGGCCTCGCTGTCCATCAACAACTCCTGGAGATTATCCAAACTCATGTCCATCAAGTAGGTGATTCCATCCAGCCATCTCATCCTCTGTCATCCCCTTCTTCTCCTGCCCCCATCCCTCCCAGCATAAGGGTCTTTTACAATGAGTCAACTTTTTGCATGAGGTGGCCGAAGTATTGGAGTTTAGGCTTAAAAATCAGTCTTTCCAATGAACACCCAGGACTAATCTCCTTTAGGATGGACTGGTTGGATCTCCTTGCAGTCCAAGGGACTCTCAAGAGTCTTCAACATCACAGTTGAAAAGCATCAATTCTTCGGCACTCAGCTTTCTTCACAGTCCAACACTCACATCCATACAAGACTACTGGAAAAATCATAGTCTTGACTAGAATGCCCTTTGTTGGCAAAGAAATGTCTCTGCTTTTAAATATGGTACTTGTGTTGGTCAAATCTTTCCTTCCAAGGAGTAAGTGTCTTTTAATTTCATGGCTGCAATCACCATCTGCAGTGATTTTGTCCAGAAAAACAAAGTCAGCCACTGTTTCCACTGTTTCCCCATCTATTTCCCATGAAGTGATGGGACCAGATACCATGATCTTTGTTTTCTGAATGTTGCACATTAAGCCAACTTTTTCACTTTCCTCTTTCACTCTCATCAAGAGACTTTTTAGCTCCTCTTCATTTTCAGCCAATAGGACTTCCCTGGTGGCTCAGATGGTAAAGCATCTGCCTACAATGAGGAAGACCTGGGTTCAGTCCCTAGGTCGGGAAGATCTCCTGGAGAAGGAAATGGCAACCCACTCCAGGACTCTTGCCTGGAAAATTCTATGGATGGAGGATCCTGGTAGGCTACAGTCCATGGGATTGCAAAGAGTCAGGTACGACTGAGAGACTTCAATGTCAATGTCACTTTCAGCCATAAAGGTGGTGTCATCTGCATATCTGAGCATATTGATATTTCTCCCTGAAATCTTCATTCTAGCTTGTGCTTCCTCCAGCCCAGCATTTCTCATGATGTATTCTGCATATAAGTTAAATACACAGGGTGACAATATACAGCCTTGATGTACTCCTTTTCCTATTTGGAACCAGTCTGTTGTTCCATGTCCAGTTCTAATTGTTGCTTCCTGACCTGCATACAGATTTCTCAAGAGCAAGTCAGGTGGTCTGGTATTCCCATCTCTTTCAGAATTGTCCACAGTTTATTGTGATCCACACAGTCAAAGGATTTGGCATAGTCAATGAAGCAAAAATAAATGTTTTTCTGGAACTCTCTTGCTTTTTCGATGATCCAGTGGATGCTGGCAATTTGATCTCTGGTTCCTCTGCCTTTTTTAAAACCAGCTTGAACATCTGGAAGTTCATGGTTCACGTATTGCTGAAGCCTGGCTTGGAGAATTTCAAGCATTACTTTACTAGCATGTGAGATGAGTGCAATCGTGCAGTAGTTTGAGCATTCTTAGGCATTGCCTTTCTTTGGGATTGGAATGAAAACACATTTTCCAGTCCTGTGGCCACTGCTGAGTTTTCCAAATTTGCTGGCATACTGAGTGCAGCAGTTTCAGAGTATCATTTTTCAGGGTTTGAAAGAGCTCAACTGGAATTCCATCACCTCCATCAGCTTTGTTTGTAGTGATGCTTTCTAAGGCCCACTTGACTTCACATTCCAGGATGTCTGGCTCTAGATGAGTGATCACAGTATCGGGATTATATGTGTCATGAAGCTCTTTTGTACAGTTCTTCTGTGTATTCTTGCCACCTCTTCTTAATATCTTCTGCTTCTCTTAGGTCCATACCATTTCTGTCTTTTATGGAGCCCATCTTTGCATGAAATGTTCCCTTGGTATCTTTAATTTCTTCAAGAGATCTCTAGTCTTTCCCATTCTGTTGTTTTCCTCTATTTCCTTGCATTGATCGCTGAGGAAGACTTTATCTCTCCTTGCTCTTCTTTGGAACTCTGCATTCAGATGCTTATATATTTCCTTATCTCCTTTCATTTTTCTCCTCTTCTTTTCACAGCTACTTGTAAGGCCTCCCCAGACAGCCATTTTGCTTTTTTACATTTCTTTTCCATGAGGATGGTCTTGATCCCTGTCTCCTGTACAGTGTCATGAACCTATGCCCATAGTTCATCAGGCACTCTGTCTATCAGATCTAGACCCTTAAATCTATTTTTCACTTCCACTGTATAATCATAAGGGATTTGATTTAGGTCATACCTGAATGGTCCAGTGGTTTTCCCTACTTTCATCAATTAAAGTCTGAATTTGGTAATAAGGAGTTCATGATCTGAGCCACAGTCAGCTCCTGTTCTTGTTTATATTGAGTGTATAGAGCTTCTCCATCTTTGGCTGCAAAGAACATAATCAATCTGATTTCGGTGTTGACCATCTGGTGATGTCCATGTGTAGAGTCTTCTCTTGTGTTGTTGGAAGAGGATGTTTGCTATGAGCAGTGCATTTTCTTGGCAAAACTCTATTAGCCTTTGCCCTGCTTCATTCCATACTCCAAGACCAAATTGCCTGTTGCTCCAGGTGTTTCTTGACTTCCTACTTTTACATTCCAGTCCCCTATAGTGATGGAGAAGGAAATGGCAACCCTCTCCAGTACTCTTGCCTAGAAAATCCCATGGACAGAGGAACTTGGTGCAGGCTACTGTCCATGGGGTCGCAAAAAGTCAGACATGACTGAGTGACTTCACTCACTCACTCCCCTATAATGAAAAGGACATCTTTCATGGGTGTTCGTTCTAAAAGGTCTTATAGTCTTCATAGAACCATTCAACTGAGGTTCTTCACCATTACTGGTTGAGGCATAGGCTTGGAATACTGTGATATTGAGTGGTTTGCCTTGGAAATGAACAGAGATCATTCTGTCAGTTTTGAGATTGCATCCAAGTACTGCATTTAGGACTCTTGTTGATTATAATGGCTACTCCATTTCTCCTAAGGAATTTCTACCCACTGTAGTAGATATAATGGTCTTCAGAGTTAAATTCACCCATTCCAGTCCATTTCTTCTTAAATTTTTATTTTTACTTTATTTTACTTTACATTACTGTATTGGTTTTGCCATACATTGACATGAATCCACCACGGGTGTACATGAGTTCCCAATCCTGAACCCCCTCCCGCCTCCCACCCCGTATTATCTCTCTGGATCATCCCCGTGCACCAGTCCATTTTAGTTCGCTGATTTCTGGAATGTTGATGTTCACTCTTACCATCTCCTGTTTGACCACTTTCAATTTGCCTTGATTCATGGACCTAACATTCCAGGTTCCTATGGAATATTGCTCTTTGCAACATTGGACCTAGCTTCTGTCAACCAGTCACATCCACAACTGGTTGCTGTTTTTGCTTTGGCTCCATGCCTTCATTCTTTCTGGAGTTATTTCTCCACTGATCTCCAGTAGCATATTGGTCACTTACTGACCTGGGGAGTTCCTCTTTTACTATCCTATATTTTGCTTTTTCATACTTTTATGAGGTTCTCAAGGCAAGAATACTGAAGTGGTTTGCTATTCCCTTCTCCAGTGGGCCCATTCTGTCAGACCTCTCCACCATGACTCGTCTGTCTTGAGTGGCCGCATATGGCATGGCTTGGTTTCATAGCTTTGACTATATAGGTCTTTGTCAAATAAGTGATATCTCTGCTTTTACTACACTGTCTAGGTTTGTCATAGTTTTCCTTCCAAGGAGCAAGTGAAATCTGTCAGTGTTTCCATTATTTCCCCTTTTATTGGTGTTAAGTGATGGAATTGGATTCCATGATCTTAGTTTTTTGAATGTTGAGTTTTAAGCCCGTTTTTTCTCTCTCCTCTTTCACTTTCATCAAGAGACCCTTTAGTTCCTCTTCACTTTCTGTCATTAAATTGGTGACGTGCATATATGAGGTTGTTGATATTTCTCTTGGCAATCTTGATTCCAGCCTGTGATTCATCCAGCCTGGTGTTTCCCCTGATATAATCTGTATATATATTAAACAGAGTGACAGTATATAGCCTTGACATATTCCTTTCCCAATTTAGAACTGGTCCATTGTTCCATGTCGGGTTTTCACTGTTGCTTCTTGTCCTATATATAGGTTTTTCAGGAGGTAGGTAAGGTGATCTAGTATTCCCACTACTTTAAGAATTTTCCATAGCTTGTTGTGATCACACAGTCAAAGGCTTTAGTGTAGTCCGTGAAGCATCATTAGGTGTTTTTCTGAAACGTTCTTTAATAAAGTGTGCTTGGATTCTAATTAGAAGTTCATTAAAGCTGTTAATGAACTTGGTTATAATCGTTGTTATAAAAATATTGATTAACTTAAACAGTGATATTGTATATCTCTCCTTTTGTTTAGGCATTGTGTTATAATCATGGATTTTATAGTTTTATTATGTAAGTTGTATGAATCCATCATAATAGCATAAATTTATATATATATATAACTAAATATATAGAGACAGGGAGAAATATAAACATATATATAGAAAGATATATAGATAGATAGATTATAAATTTATAAGTTGTAGGACTTATGTGTATGTAGGACTTCCCTGGTGATTCACCTGGTAAAGATCTGCCTGAAATCAATGCTGGAGACCAGAATTTTGTCCCTGGGTCAAGAATATCCCCTGGAGAAGGAAATGCAATGACTGCAGCAATCTTGCCTGGTAAATTCTATGGACAGTGGAACCTAACAGTCTACAGTCCATGTGGCTGGAAAGAGTGGAACATGACTGAGTGACTAGCCCTTTTCTTTCATATAAATTGTAGACAGTTTGGTTTTTAAGTCCTAAGTTTTTGTAGTACTTTAAGATTTTAAAAATTTTATTTTTCTTGTTTTTAATTTTTGCTAACATATAGAAATACAATTGATTTTTGTATATTCACCTTTATTCCTGAAGTATTGCTAGATTTGTATAATCCATATAATTTTTAATCAAAGCCATAATCATTTCTGTTTAAAGATAATTTTATTCATAATTTTTAAACTCTCCTTCCACCATACCCTCTTATTTTATTGAGTCGGACTTCCACTATAATGCCAAATAAAGGTATGAAAGGAACATCTTTCTCTTTCTTTCCCTTTTTCCAGCTACTGGGGACAATTTGTACAATTATTCACCATTAAGTAGAATATTGAGTGCATGCATACTCAGTCACTAAGTAGTGTCTGAGTCTTTGTGACTCCTACCAGGCTCCTCTGTCCATGGAATTTTCCAGGCAAGAATACTGATGTGAGTTGCCATTTCTGATCCTCACAATCCAGGGATCAAACCCGCCTCTCTTGCATCTACTGAATTGGCAGTAAGGTGCTAGGTGTAAATTATTTGCAAATGCTCTTCATCAGATAGTTGAATTTGTTTATAGTCGTAGCTTGCTGAGAATTTTCATAACAAATCTGTGTTAAATTTTATCAAATAATTTTTGTTCACACATTCAAATAATCATACAAATTTGTTCCTTTATTTTGTTAATGTATTGAACTACATTGCTTGATTTTTTAGTATTAAAGTAAACTTGTACTCCTGTGAGAAATTTCATGTGATTGTGATTATTCTCTTTATGTTACTTCATTCCATTTTCTAATACTTAAATAACATACTTATTCATTCTCTTTGGTCTGTACATCTCTTGTTTGATTATGGATTTCAAAGTTGTGCTGGCCTCAAAATGTGAATATGAAAATTTTTTTTTCTTTGTCTTTTTTTTTTTTTTCTGAAAGACTTGGTGTAAAGTTTATTTTGTATTTTTCCTTAGATATATATTAAATTTCAGCAGATAAGCCATTGAGGATGTTATTTTTCTTGTGAAAATACATTTTATTATTAAAAGTCAATTTCTTTAATACTTAAAGGACTATTTAAATTTTCTGTTACTCCTTGAGTCTGTTGGTAATTTCTTTCAATAAATTAATCCAATTCTTTCAAAATATAGAATATAGTGACATAAGCTTAACTGTAAATTTCATTATTACATTTTTAATTTCTATAATATCTGCATTACCTGCTTTCTCAGCCCTAATATCATTCATGTATATTTTCTCTGTTTTCTAACCAAATTTGTAAGGTAGTATAAATTTATTCATTTCTCTACTGTGTTTTTTCCCTTTGTTTTATGCAGCATTGATTTCTGCTTTCCTTTAAAATTTTTTTTAATGTATCCTATTTTATTTTTGGAGTATAACTGCTTTACCAATGTTGTGTTAGTTTCTGCTGTATAGCAAAGTGAATAAGTTATATGCATATATATATATTTATGTTTATATATATGAAAGTGAAAGTGAAACTCACTCAGTAATGTCCAACTCTTTGCAAGCCCACGAGCTGGAATTCTCCAGGTCAGAATATTGGAGTGAGTAGCCTTTCCTTTCTCCAGGGAATCTTCCCAACTCGGGAATCAACCCCAGGTCTCTCACATTGCAGCCACATTTTTTACCAGCTGAGCTACAAAGGAAGCTGAAGAATGCTGAAGTGGGTAGTCTATTCCTTCTTCAGTGGATCTTCCCAACCCAGGACTCAAACTGGGATTTCCTGTACTGCAGGCAGGTCCTTTACCAAATAAGCTATCAGGAAAGCCTGAAATATATATATATATATATATATATATATATATATA
>SJXQ01010521.1:0-73472 GCA_006408695.1 Aepyceros melampus | reverse complement strand
AGAGGAACGAGAGATCAAATTGCCAACATCCGCTGGATCATGGAAAAAGCAAGAGAGTTCCAGAAAAAACATCTATTTCTGCTTTATTGACTATGCCAAAGCTTTGACTGTGTGGATTACAATAAACTGTGGAAAATTCTGAGAGAGATGGGAATACCAGACCACCTGGCCTGCCACTTGAGAAATCTGTATGCAGATCAGGAAGCAACAGTTAGAACTGGACATGGAACAACAGATTGGTTCCAAATAGGAAAAAGAATATGTCAAGGCTGTATATTGTCACCCTGCTTATTTAACTTCTATGCAGAGTACATCATGAGAAATGCTGGACTGGAAGAAACACAAGCTGGAACCAAGATTGCTGGGAGAAATGTCAATAACCTGAGATATGCAGATGACACCACCCTTATGGCAGAAAGTGAAGAGGAGCTAAAAAGCCTCTTGATGAAAGTGAAAGAGGAGAGTGAAAAAGTTGGCTTAAAACTCAACATTCAGAAAACAAAGATCATGGCATCAGGTCCCATCACTTCATGGGAAATAGATGGGCAAACAGTGGAAACAGTGTCAGACTTTATTTTTTTTGGGCTCCAAAATCACTGCAGATGGTGACGGCAGCCATGAAATTAAAAGACGCTTACTCCTTGGAAGGAAAGTTATGATCAACCTAGATAGCATATTCAAAAGCAGAGACATTACTTTGCCGACTAAGGTCCGTCTAGTCAAGGCTATGATTTTTCCTGTGGTCATGTATGGATGTGAGAGTTGGACTGTGAAGAAGGCTGAGCGCCAAAGAATTGATGCTTTTGAACTGTGGTGTTGGAGAAGACTCTTGAGAGTTCCTTGGAGTGCAAGGAGATCCAACCAGTCATTCTGAAGGAAATCAGCCCTGGGGTTTCTTTGGAAGGAATGATGCTAAAGCTGAAACTCCAGTACTTTGGCCACCTCATGCGAAGAGAGTTGGATTCTAGTTCTGATAGCACAATTTATTTCCAGTAATTTTGAAGACACTAAACCTTTGCCACCTCATGCGAAGAGTTGACTCTTTGGAAAAGACTCTGTTGCTGGGAGGCATTGGGGGCAGGAGGAGAAGGGGACGACAGAGGATGAGATGGCTGGATGGCATCACTGACTCAATGGACATGAGTCTGAGTGAACTCCGGGACTTGGTGATGGACAGGGAGGACTGACGTGCTGTGATTCATGGGGTCGCAGAGTCGGACATGACTGAGTGACTGACTGAACTGAACTTTGATTTAAACTAGTCTTCTTTCTCTAGCTTCTTAATGTAGGAATTTACATCATTGATTTCAAACCTTTATTTTTTCCAATTTTAAACATTTGGAGATATAAAAATTACTCCAAACATTGTTTTAAATTTATCACACTAACCTACTATTTTGCTTTAATTCATATTATTATTATTATTTCACTATATATTTTAATTTCTTTTGCACTTTTTCTTTGACTTAGACTTCTTAAAATTTTCAAACATAAAAGATTCTATTTTATTTTATTTATTTTTGGCTGAACTGGGTCTTTGCTGCTTCGCACAGGATTTCTCAAGTTCCATTGAGTGGGGATTACTTTTCATTGTGTTGTGAGGGTTTCTCATTTTGGTGGCTTCTCTTTCTGGGGAGCATAGGCTATAGCTGCGTGGGCTTTAGTTGCAGCCCTTGGGGTCAGTAGTAATGATGCAAGGGTTTAGTTGCTCACCAACGTCGAATATTACTAGACCAGGGATCAAACATGTGTCCTCTGAATTGGCAGGTGTATTCTTATCCACTGCACACCAGGGAAGTCCTAGGGATTCCCTAGGCATTTAAAATATTGTTTCCAGTGTAAACTTTTGTCAAAACACAATTTTTGATTTTAATATTTTGATATTTGTTCTTGGACCAAGAATATAGTATATCTTGCAGAATACTCCATGTATACTCTGACCTTGTTTATTTGTTTTGTTTTGTTTGTTTATTTTAATTTCTACAAACATTCATTTAGGTCAAATTGGTTAATAATATTCTTTAAATTTTCTATATTCTTGATGATTTTGTCTATTTTTCTATCAATTACTGAGAAGAGAATCGTGGACTCAAGTATAATTATGCATTTTTTGAATTTCTCCTTTCATTTGCAATTTTTTGTTTAAATCAATGTCAAACTTCTATGAAATCTAAGTTTCTGTTGAGAACCATATAAACATGTCACGTGTCTGATATTCTTGTTATATACTTCATGCATGCTCAGCTGCTCAGTCATCCATGATTCTTTGCAACCCTATGGACTATAGTGCACCAAGCTACTCTGTCCATGGGATTTTCCAGGTAAGAATACTGAAGTGGGTTGTCATTTCCTTCTCCAGGGGATCTTTCCAACTCAGGGACTATCTCTCATATCCCCTGCACTGGCAGGCAAATTCTTTACCACTGTGCTGCCTGGGAAGTCCTATATTATTTCAGGTGATTCACTTCATTCAAGAGTCTGTTATCAGGTGCATAGACATTTAGAGTTTTTATGTTAAGATGGTTAATTGATATTTTCATGTTATTCAACTTTAGTACTGGTCATATTTCTTGTCTCAAGAATGATTTTCTTATTAATTAACAGAACTATTCTAGCTTTCTTATTATCATGATGATCATGGTATCTCTCACTCCATATTTTATGTTGAAGTTAAGTATATTTTCAAATTTAAAATTATCTCCTGAAAATTATGTAGAATTCACTGTAATTTTTATCTAATCTGAAAATTTGTCTTTTATTTTCATTTAGTTTGATTGCTCTTAATATAATTATTAACATGACTTTGTTATCTTGCTCTTGGTTTTCTATTTGTTTCATTATAGCTATACATTTTAGTTAATTTTATACAATATGAAAATTTCAAGTGTAAAAAGTAAACATGCAATGATTGATTTCAATTATTTTACTTAATAAAAAACAATCTTTCAAAAAAAGTAATTAATTATACATGTGAATAAACTAAGAAATTTATCTGTTGATTACACTTCAATAAAGCTAGATAAAAAATAGATTTTAAATAAAATAATGATACAGAAAATAGATATTTTCTAAACAGAATGAAGCTTCTCTCACATATGTTCAAATGTTTGGCTGTCATTTTATTGACATTATGTTCCACAAAGTGACAACTTATTCAGGTATTCATATGTTAAAGGTATTTTTAAAATATTTGATTGATATCTAAGTATGAAAATTTTATATAAATTAGTAAATGCCAAATTTCTGAAATTATAATACAAATATTTTAATATTACATTTTAATAATTAAAAGGAGATATAATTTAAACTTGTAGCAGTATTTTTCTAGTAAAATTTGACAGATCTTTGTTTCTTTCAAAGTTTCAAATACAGATAACTCTTTCCGCAATATCATGTGAAAGGATATTTGTAGTTTTCGGCACTTTATACTTAATAAAAGCAATATTTTTAAAAGCTAGAATTTTATAATTCTGTTTTTATGACAATTGTGCTGGGTACTGTGCTAAGTTGCTTCAGTTGTGTCCAACTCTGCAATTCTATGGACTGTACCCATTTAAGCTCTTCTGTCCATGGGATTCACCAGGCAAGAATACTGGGGAGGGTTGCCCTGGTCTCCTCCAAGGAACTTCCCACCCTAGGGATGGAACCCACATATATTTCTTGCATTTTTAGACAGGTACTTTACCACTATTATCATCTGGGAAGTCCTTTATGATAATTAGTGAGCCTATTTACAAACTAACAGTTTATCAATAACCTCAGATAAGCAGTTGACAGCACCCTTATGGCAGAAAGCCATAAGGGCCATAAGAAGAACTCAAGGGCCTCTTGCTCAAATTAAAAGAGAAGAGTGGAAAAGTTGGCTTAAAACTCAACATTCAGAAAACTAAGATCATGGCATCTGGTCCCATCACTTCATTGCAAATAAATGGGAAGCAATGTAAACAGTGGCAGATTTATTTTTTCTGGGCTCCAAATCACTGCAGATGGTGACTGCAGCCATGAAATTAAAAGACACTTGCTCCTTGGAAAAAAAGTTATGATCAACCTAGACAGCATATTAAAAAGCAGAGACATTACTTTGCCAACAAAGGGCCATCTAGTCAAAGCTATGGTTTTTCCAGTAGTCATGTATGTATGAGAGAGTTGGACTATAAAGAAAGTTGAGGGCCAAAGAACTGATGATTTGAACTGTGTTGTTGAAGACTCTTGAGAGTCCCTTGGACTGCAGTGAGATCCAACCTCTCAATTCTAAAGGAAATCAGTCCTGATTATTCATGGGAAGGACAGATGCTGAAGCTAAACGTCCAATACTCTGACCACCTGATGTGAAGAGCTGACTCATTTAAAGACCCTGATGCTGCAAAAGAGTGAAGGCAGGAGGAGAAGGGATCGAGAGAGGATGAGATAGCTCAATGGCATCACTGACTCAATGGCCATGAGTTTGAGTAAACTCCAGGAGTTGGTGATGGACAGGGAGGCCTGGCGTGTTACAGTCCATGGGGTCACAGAGTCAGATATGACTGAGCGACTGAACTGAACTAAACTGAATGACTGCATCTCAGGCTATGAGAAAGTCACACAGCAACAGGACTAGCTGAATTTTGTAAATTTAAATTCTGAAAAAGCCATCGGAGGCTTAGGAGATTAGAGTTGGAAATGAAGTCTTTGTAAAGACGTCTTGTTTTTGTTCCTGAAGACAATATGAGGAAATTTTGGAGAATTCAAGTCAGTACAGTTCAGTCACTCAGTTCTGTCTGACTCTTTGCAACACCATGTACTACAGCATGCCAGGATTCCCTGTCCATCACCAATTCCTGGAGTTCACTCAAACTCATGTCCATAATGTCAGTGATGCCATCCAACCATCTCATCCTCTGTCTTTCCCTTCTCCTTCCACCTTCAATCTTTCCTAGCATCAGGGTCTTTCCCAATGAGTTGGTTCTTCGCATCAGTGGGCAAAGTATTAAAGTTTCAATTTCATTATCTGTCCTTCCAAAGAATATTCAGGACTGATTTCCTTTATTTTATTTTATTTTATTATTTTTATTTTTTCCCTTACATTTTCTTTTCTTTTTTTTAAATTAATTTGTATTTTTTAGTTTGTTTTGCTTTACAATACTGTATTCGTTTTGCTATACATCGACATGAATCAGCCACGAGTGTACGTGAACTCCCAATCCTGACCCCCACCTTCCCCCTCCCGCCCCACACCATCTCTCTGGATTATCCCCGTGCATCAGTCCCAAGCATCCTGCATCCCTCATCGAACCTAAACCAGCGATTCACTTCACTTATGGAATTGAGAGGTTGGATCTCATTTCAGTCCAAGGGATTTTCAAGAGTCTTCTCCAACAACACAGTTCAAAAGCATCAATTCTTTGCCCCTCAGCTTTCTTTACAGTCTAGTTCTCACATCCATACATGACTCCTGGAAAAACCACAGCTTTGATTAGATGGACCTTTTTTGGCAAAGTAATGTCTTTGCTTTTTAATACGCTGTCTAGGTTGGTCATAACTTTTCTTCCAAGGAGCAAGCGTCTTTTAATTTCATAGCTTCAGTCACCATCTGCAGTGATTTTGGAACCCCAAAAACAAAGTCTGTCACTGTTTCCCTTGTTTCCCCATCTGTTTGCTATAAAGTGATGGGACCAGATACCATGAACTTCGTTTTCTGAATGTTGAGTTTTAAATCAACTTTTTCTCTCTCCTCTTTTACTTTCATCAAGAGGCTCTTGAGTTCTTCTTTGCTTTCTGCCATAAGAATGGCATTATCTACATTTCTGTTATTATAACTTTCCCCCCGAAGTCTTGATTCCAGCTTGTGCTTTATCCAGCCTGGCATTTCCCATGATGTACTCCTCATATAAATTAAATTAGCAGGTTGACGATATATGACCTTGATGTATTGCTTTTCCTATTTGGAACCAGACTGTTGTTCCATGTCCTGTTCTAACTGTTCTAACTACATACAGATTCTCAGGAGGCTGGTCAGGAGGTCTGATATTCCCATCTCTTTAAGAATTTTCCACAGTCTGTTGTGATTCACACAGTCAAAGGCTTTGGAGTAGTCAGTAAAGCAAAACTAGATGTTTTTCTGGAACTCTCTTGTTTTTTTGATTATCCAGCAGATGTTGGCTATTTGATCTCTGGTTCCTCTGTCTTTTCTCAATCCAGCTTGAACATTTGGAAGTTCAAGTTTCATGTACAATTGAAGCCTGGCTTGGAGAATTTTGAGCATTACTTTGCTAGCGTGTGAGATGAGTACAATTGTCTTTTAGTTTGAACATTCTTTGACATTGCTTTTTTTTGCTATTGGAATGGAAACTGACCTTTTCCAGCCCTATGGCCACTGCTGAGTTTTCCAGATTTGCTGTCATATTGAGTACAGTACTTTCATAGCAACATCTTTTAGGATTTGAAATAACTCAACCTGAATTCCATCACCTCCACTAGCTTTGTTGATAGCGATGTTTCCGAAGGCCTATTTGAAGACAGACAAGAGGAAATTCTTAAGGGTCCTGACATATCTAAGAAAGAAAGAAAATACAGTTTACTTTGAACAAAGTGAAGTTAGGGGCCCAGACCTTCTGTCCAGACAAAGTTATAAGTATGGAAATGAACTTATCTATGAAACAGAATCAGAGATATAGAAAATAAACTGGGGGTTGCCAAGGGGGATGGGATGGGAGAGGGCTAGATGGGGAGTTTGGGTTTAGCAGATGTAAGCTATTATATATAGAGTGGTTAACTAACAAGGTCATACTGTAAATCACAGATAAATGTATTCATTATCCTGTTATAAGCCATAGTGAAAAAGAATATATATATATATATATGTATAACTGAGTCACTTTGCTGTATATCAGTAGTTAACACAATACTGTATTTCAACTATACTTCAATAAGAAATATATTTAAAAACTGGATGTTTGAAAAAACTGAGGCACATAAGATTGTATGATGCAAGTAAAGTATAAATACAATGTTTTCACTTAATAAAATCCTGTGTATTACCTACAGACAGTGAGTGCTCTGTGCCCTTGGTTCCCTTGAGCCTTTGTTTCCTATCCATGGATTCAACCAACCTTGGATATTATAGAACAGTAGATTTTACTATTGAAAGAAAAATCTGCCTATAATTGGACCGGAGAAATTCAAACCTGTGTTGTTCAAGTGTCGTCTGTAGTTTGGAAATGTAACGAAAAGTCATTGAGAAAGAAAAAGGAGAATAAAAACAGGTGAGAACTAAGGTATTTCATTCCAGAGTAAAGTTAAATAAGACTGTGTTGTTACATAAAGATTATTAAAATTTAGGGATTGTTTCCTAACATATGTTAGAGTGTGGTGTATAGATTATAATCAATCACTAATGCCATGGATTATATCATTTTGATTTAAGATTTGAAAAAAATCTAGATATATGAGATATATTGAGAAAACATTGAGCTATATCATCACATTTTTCACTGTGTATTGAGTAAAACCAACAAGCAGAATCCAGTAGCCAATAGCATATGTACCTACATAGATAACATATACCAGCCAAGTTCTTTTTCTTATACTGAGTGAATTTCGTCTCGTTTAGAGGTCAATAGGACAAAGTACTTTAAATTTTCTTTGGAACTAGGCATTTCCTAAAATATGTACAAGTAATTTAATTATTAAATTTTCTAGGATAATGCACACCATTATACTAAGATCCTAAGAAATGTGCAATATTGATGGTAAAACATGCCAAAAGTAAATAGTCATAATTAAAATTTTTGTGCATGTGACTAGAATTTGTAAATTGCATCTTCCATATGAGAAATGGTTCTAATTGCTTGTTAGATCACCAGTAAGCTTTGAATATAGGAGCCAATCCTTTGTCTATGTTCAGATTTTAACTAAATATTGAGTATGAGTTCTATTGCTGACACCACAAACACACGTGGTGTGTGTTTGCACGTGATTTGAGTCAAAGCCATTTGTCCTTACACACTACAGCTTTATGCATTCTGAATACATTCCCAGGTAAAATTTAACCAGAAAACATTCATACAGCAAAGTATATCTGTGATTTAAACATAAGTATAAATTTAATAGGGGAAAATTTATATCCTTGGGTAATTTAGCTGTTCCTTTATCTTGACTTCCAATGAGTGCCAAAATTCATTAAAAAAAAGTGAGCAGTTTTCATTTTAACCCTGATGGAGGGTAAAACCAGTACAACATTCCACTGCCCTCTGCAGGATTCAAATATAAGTTGTTTCTGGAGAATTTTACTTCTTGTGCATCATTAGAAAATGAGATTCTCTAGCAAGGATCTAGAATTTAAAGCAACCAAAGCAGAGCAGAGGAGGGTGTGTGTGTAGAGGTGATACAAATTGTGTTTTCTGTAAAATTAATGAAAATTTGAAGACATACCGTACCAAGCAAGATTTCCCCAGAATGAAAATAAGCATGAATAAAAAAGCCATGGTTATGATAAGGTGGTAATAACACATGAAAGATTTTATGAATCATTCAAATGAGGGGGAAGAAAAGGAAAAAAGAAAGGAGAAAAAACTGGAGAAAAGGAGGGAAGATGTTATTGAAAATGAGTGGGTGTTATAATTCTATCCCCTTTTTTCTCCTTTTTGTTTAACTTGATTTGCTAAAAGGAAAAGTGTCTGCAAAATAATGGATTAATTAGAAGAATATGCAACCTTTTTTCTTTCTTGCAAAGAAAAAAGAGTTTTTTCCGTATAAGATTCCATCCAAAGCCTTCACTCTGAACAACAGTCGGTTTTTGAAAGCCATTTACATAACAGCTAACAAAAATGTACTCAGCAAAACACCAGGCTTTCTAAACACAGGAGATAATTATGTTGGAAGAATGATATTCCGTTGCCATCTTCATTTTCAAGATACATTTATTCTCTCCATACACAGCGTAGAACAAGCAAACACATATTAACATATATTGCGAAGGTGTGCACCATTAGAGTGACAAGGTACAGGGAGTTGGGACTGATTCAGGGGGTTAAGGCGGAGCAAAATCCAGGAAAGAAAGATATACGCATTCCATTCTTGGCATATATGTACCACCTGAATGGTATTTTTCATTAACTCCTGCACTGGGAACATTCTATTATTCCACTGGGAAGCCATAGCAGAAGAGATATATAATTATCAGCAGAGTAATGGGGATGCTCTTGCTAATGGCCAGCTATTCAAATATCTCAATATAATCGTCCTGCCCAATCTCTCCCCATTGCATACTCTTCTGGAGAAACTCATCATTTTTTTCCACTTACTCCAGCATAATGAATTCATTTTGCATTTTCTTTGTGAGAAATTAAGAGAAATTGCAATATAATGTGTTGACATTTGAAATTCTGCACAGAAAAGTTTAGGCTGGCAATTTAGTTTAATCGCAAGCTAGCAGGGAGAGGCTGCTTATTAAATTAGTTCCCTGTGTACAGAATGTGTATTTTCATTGTAAACCTTTGCCTTTGTGTATGAGTTAGGATTTTTTCCTCTTCCTTATAAATCTCAGATTTTCTAGAAGAAAAGATAATGTATCTCAAATTGAAGCAATGTGTTCTTTGAAGCTTTTTTTTTTTTTTTTTCCCCTTAATGGTCAAAATTGTTGACACCAGATGAACATTGAGTGAGAGACCTCTGGAAAAAGTGAAAATGAGTGAGAAGTTGCTTTGAAAAAACATCTTTTCTTTTTTTTTGAAATATTAAACCATTTATTCTAAACACTCTCAGGAAAGATTGAAGATTTTCTTCTGTTTATTTGCTCAAATCTAAATTTTGGTAACCACTTCCATGTTGAATATGTCTTAGTTTTATTCTTAAATTTTCAACTCATTTATCTAATAAGATCAGTAAACTTCTAATAAAGCAGCTTTACTACCTTCTCTGCAGAATGCCAGATATCTGGGCAGGTGACTATATGAACAAGTTATTTAAAAAAGAAAAAAATGTTGCTATTGAATCTCTGGATTGGAGGGCATTTTAGCTTTCCTTTCTTCCCACCCTAAACACTTAGCTAAGTTCTAATATTAGAGGGTGTGAAAATCGTGTTGTTAGTGATCAGGAGCAAGAAGGAAAAAAAGTGCCTCGTTCTGATTACTTTCCTTTCATGTCTTACAGTTTTGCTTTTATTTGCTTCCTCTAAAGTGTTTTCATGCAGAAACAGATATTGTTAATGTAATACCCTCAAATTTTTTGACAGAGTCATATTTGGGAAAATAATTTCAGAGGGAGTATTCATTGGAATGACTGATGCTGAATCTGAAACTCCAGTTCTTTGGCCACCTGATGTGAAGAACTGACTCACTAGAAAAGACCCTGATGCTGGGAAAGATTGAAGGCAGGAGGAGAAGGGGATGACAGAGGATGAGATGGTTGGATGGCATCACTGACATGATGGATATTAATTTGAGGAAGCTCCTGGAGTTGGTGATGGACAGGGAAGCCTGGCATGCTACAGTCCATGGGGTTGCAAAGTTGGACATGACTGAGTGATTTCTATTTCTCTAATTTTCTCCAATTCTTCCTAAAGAGCACATAGATTAGAGCTATTGCATCACTTCCTGAACTCATCAGAGGCTACAGAAAAAGAATATAAGGGAAAGACAACTTCAGCAAAAGCAGATAAAAGTCAACCTTAGAAACTAACATACGTCCAGAAGAATTTCTCTGGAGTCTGAGAACCAAAGTCTTGCCGCTCTGTCTGGCTCCACCAACACTCACTCCACCCCTCCTCCTCTTCTTCCAGGATGTACCTGGATTCGCTCCAACTTTTTACTAAAAAACTAAAACCTAAAGCTAAGAACTAAAGAGCCTCTTGATGAAAATGAAAGAGGAGTGTGAAACAGTTGGCTTAAATCTCAACATTCAGAAAATGAAGATCATGGCATTTGGGCTCACCACTTAATGGCAAATAGATGGGGAGACAATGGAAACAGTGACAGATTTTAATTTTTTTGACTCCAAAATCACTGCAGAAGGTGATTGCAGCCATGAAATTAGAAAAAAAAAAATGCTTGCTCCTTGGAAAACAGTTATGACCAACCTGACAGCATATTAAAAAGTAGAGACATTACTATCCAAAAAAGGACCATCCAGTTAAAAAAAAAAAGAATAATGTTACGTTTTTTTCCAGTACTCACGTATGGTGAGAGAGTTGGACTATAAAGAAAACTGAACAGTAAAGAACTGATGCTTTTGAACTGTGGTGTTGGAGAAGACCCTGAGAGTCCCTTAGACTGCAAGGTTCACACCAGTGAATCCTAAAGGAAATCAGTCCTGAATATTTATTGGAAGGACTGATGCTGAAACTGAAACTCCAATACTTTGGCCATCTGATTCGAAGAACTGACTCATTGGAAAATATTCTGATGCTAGGAAACTTTGAAGGCAGAAGGAAAAGGGGACTATAGAGGATGAGATGATTGGATGGCATCCCTGATTCAATGGACATAAGTTTGAGCAAGCTCCCGGAGTTGATGATGGACAGGGAAGCCTGGTGTGCTGAAGTCCATGGGGTCACAAAGAGTTGGACATGACTGAGTGAATGAACTGAACTGAACTGACTCATTCCAAATTCTTCTTAAACTTAGTTTAAAATTTTACATTCTCATTTCAATTACAATTCTTATTCAATATTTTCACATTAATATTCCATGGAGTACCATTTTTCTTTTCTTCTCACTCTGCATATTATCATTAATGATAAAGTCCACTGCTGCTACTTCAACTGCCAAATATTTCTACTGTCATAACTATTACGAGATTTGCCCCTGGGTTTGGAAAATGATGTCTTGATCTAAAAAGGTTCTAGTCTTTGTGGAGTTTTCTTTAAGAAAGATGGCTACATCCTTCATAATAAGTACCTTAGTAAAAAATTATTGTCTCAACTCATATTTGGAGATCTTCCATAAATTAAACAGAATTAAAAGGAAACAAAAGGAAGTTTATCATGACTTCCAAGGTGTGAGAGTGAAATTTCTATGTGTATAAGTAATAACTAATTGTGATATATCAGATTTTTCAAATTCATAACCTATTTTTTACTACTCACAAAAAAGTTAAAAGATTAGGGGATGCATTGGGTTGGCACCAAAACTCCTCTTAAGTTAAAAGTAAAAGACACATTTTTCACTTTCTCCATGAACTTTGTTGAACAACATATTCATTGTTTTATTTCACTACCTTCTGTCATTTTTCAGGCAACTTCATAAATCCATCTTCCCCAAATTTTTATCTTTGTTGAGCAAAGATCTGTTCTAGGTACCTTTTATGGTCTTTCAGGAAATTCAAGTTTTTCCATTAATAGAATCTTATAAAGACTGAAATAAATGAAAATCCAAATTTGCAGTGTCTGGTGAATAAAACAGATGAATCAAAACTTCCCAGCTAAACTGTAGGAGCTTTTGCCTGGTCATCAAAGAAACATGTGGTCTTGCATTATTCTTCTGAAAGATTATGCATTTTCCGTTGACTAACTTCAGATGCTTTTCATCAAGTGGTTTCAGTTGGTCTAACTGGGAGCAGTACTTATTGGAATTAATCTTTTGGTTTTCCAGAAGGAGCTCAAAATAGAGAACTCCCTTCCAATCCCACCATATATATAACATAACCTTCTTTGGATGAAGACTGGCCTTTGTTATGATTGATGATCATTCATTTTGATTGCCTCCAGAACTATTCCATTCCACATTATTGCACAGGATTCACTTTTCATCACCTATCAAAATTTGTTTTAAAAAAGAAACTTTTGTTACATTTAAGTAGAGAATTGAATGGTAAGTATGGTCAAAAGTGAAAGTGAAAGTCATTCAGTTGTGTCCGACTCTTTGCAACCCCATGGACTATACAGTCCATGGAATTCTCTAGGCCAGAATATTGGAGTGGATAGCCTTTCCCTTCTCCAGGAGATTACCCCAATCCAGGGATTGAACCCAGGTCTCTTACATTGCAAAAAGATTCAAGTATGGTCAAGAAGGTTTTTTTCACTTAACTTATGTGGAACCCAAACTTCAGAGTGAGGAACATAACCAAACTGGTGCAAATGATTTTCAGTGCTTGTTTTGGATATTTTGAGTATGCTGGCTGTCTCCCAACTAATGTCTCAATTTGATCACTATAAACTCACCTGGTACCTGGCCATGGAGCATTGTCTAGTGAGAAATCTCCAGCACAAAACTTTGAAAATCACTTTTGACATTTTTGATCAATCACAGCATCTTTCCTATACATTGCACAAATCTTTTTTTTTTTTTTACATTTAAATTGCATTTTTACCTTTAATGAAATAATGAAGCATAATATTGCAAAAGTGCTTTCTCTTTTGTCTTCCATCTTCAATGTTAAAATGGTTACACAAAAATGTTGATATTTTTTGAATGAACACTGATATGATAGGTATTACAATACAATCTAACAAAATTGTTTTGAGTAAAGCTAAAGACAACTACTTTGCCAACAAAAGTCCGTCTGGTCAAGGCTATGGTTTTTCCAGTGGTCATGTATGGATGCGAGAGTTAGACTGTGAAGAAAGCTGAGCACCAAAGAATTGATGCTTTTGAACTGTGGTGTTGGAGAACACTCTTGACAGTCCCTTGGACTGCAAGGAGATCCAACCAGTCCATTCTCAAGGAGATAAGCCCTGTGTGTTCTTTGGAAAGAATGATGCTGAAGCTGAAGCTCCAGTACTTTTGCCACTTCATGCGAAGAGTTGACTCATTGGAAAAGACCCTGATGCTGGGAGGGATTGGGGGCAGGAGGAAAAGGGGACGACCGAGGATGAGATGGATGGATGGCATTACCGACTCGATGGACGTGAGTCTCAGTGAACTCCGGGAGTTGGTGATGGGCAGGGCAGCCTGGCGTGCTGCGATTCATGGAGTCGCAAAGAGTCGGACACGACTGAGCGACTGAACTGAACTGAACTGAAAGACAACTAAGCACCACTACTACTCGAGCCATATTACACAAAAACAGCAAATCTTTTGGCCAACATAATACAAGTGACACAAAAGTATATATTCAGAGCATGACTAACAAAAAAAGAAACTCCAGTACTTTGAAAGGCAGTATGCTATTATAGCAAGAACAATTGATCAAAAGTCAGGAGCCTGAGTTTGAGTCTTCAATCTAGTTCTAGTTAACTAGTATGTGACCTTGAGCTCATGAATCATAAGGCCTCCAATTCATCCATAAAATGAGGAAGTTAGATTTAATTTTGTCCAATACCACTTCCAATTTGAAGCAAGTCTAATTGTACTATTTGGACATAAATTACCTTTCTGAAAAACCAGGCTCTTAAAGGACAGTAGACATAAATTATTATTCATAGTAATTTCATTTTAAATGATTCATTCTTAAGAAGTTTCTGATAACAGTAAAGAGGAGGTAAATATAATTACTTAGGAGGAGGCTCAGTGAAAAAAACTATTGCAAATAGGATCAAACAATCCATTATTAGAGATTTATTGAATATCTACTGACAAATATTATGAAAGATTAAAAATGTTTAAAAACATTTAAAACCATCCCTTTCTTTAGTGACTTCTGCTTTAGGGGAACGGTGAAGTGTAATCCTTTATAAAAAACATGGAGCAGTGAAGTGGCAAACAGTACAGTTTTATGAAGATGTACAATAGAATTTCAGATAATGACATAAATGAAACAGTCTTATGGGAACAACTGGAGTCTAATCAAGTTTTAGAATGATTGGCAGTACAAAACTGAACATAAAACAAGGTATTTCTGAATTCAAACAGAGAGGAAAGATAGGGCATTGTGTTCCAGACTTCACTGAGAGGTTATATGCACCTTCTCTAGTGCTGTGGTCGGAGACAATGGGCATGTGAAGGACAAGCCATCAAAACAACTGGACACCTAAACAGTGAAAGAATTTATGACATGGATATCAAAATGTTCACCAAAATAGAGAATTTATCAAGACACTAAAACCTGAAAACTTTACTATGGACTTCACCATTTTTTGGCCTGATGTAGAACATATTTCTTTTAATTACAGAGAAGGATTTCTGACCAGGGCAATTATACAGAAATAAGACTTCCTTTATAACTCAGTTGGTAAAGAATCTGCCTGCAATGCAGGAGAGCCAGGTTCGATCCCTGGGTTGGGAAGATCCCCTGGAGAAGGAAATGGTAACTCACGCCAGTATCTTGCCCAGAGAGTCCCATAGACAGAGGAACCTGGCAGGCTGCAGTCAATGGGTTGCAAAAGTCAGGCACAACTTAATGACTAAAACACCACCATATAACTTCCCAGGTTACAGTTGCATTGTAATAATGTTATTATATATTCAATTCTACTCAGCTTTGTCTTTTTATTATAAAAAAAGAACTGATGTTATTTTAAATATGTGCAGTTAAAAATTAATTTTTCTATAAAAATCTTTTTAAAGTAATAAGGAATAAATAGGTGCATAAACCATGTTTAGTTCTATAGCAGAAAGCATACAGAAGTTTCCTAAGGATTTTCTGCAGTTTTTAGACTCTTAGTAAATAATTTATGACAATTGTCTTAAACATTTTTGTTCATGTACTACTAAAAGACTTCTGACACACTATTTACTCGCTCACATACTTTAAGTTGACACTAAAAGTTTTTATTATATGTTTATATTTATGATACAGGATATAAAATAAATGCATTAAAATATTGAAATTTAAATATAAAGGGTTAAATCATTCTATTAAATGTATCTAAAGAATCTAAATGCTGTGATTTGAAAGTCATCATCATTATGAAAACAGTAATGATATAAATTTCCATTGCAATATTAGATTTTCCAGTTTCTTTTCTCTCCATGAACTTATATTTCCATTCTACGTTCCTCACAATATTTTTCCTTTAATATATTTCTATGCTTGAAAGTATTTTATTGATTATCTTATCATCTTTCTCTGTAGCAAAATTATGCATGTAAAATGTAACTGAATATTTTATTTCTATGATTATAGAATTCCAAGAATTAAAAATTCTCCTGTTATTATAACTAGTACACAATTGATCAAAATAACATAAATATATAATAAATTTTGATGAATAATACTAAACACAAACTGCAAAATTTGTTGGAAATGCATCTCTCAATGAGATAGATGGGTCTTGATTTTATTTTTTCACCATTAGTTCATGAATTCATGGATGAATATTACTCATTAATATAATAAGATAGTTTTATCATCAATTTTCCTTATTATTATCTTTTTAAAAGGTGTGAGTACCATTTAAACTAATGAGGAATGCAAGGCTTACATAGAACAATTGATTTCAAAACAATTAGCCCAATAATAACCATACTGTTTTTAGAAAAAAAATTTTTTCTTTATTGTTAAAGTGTTCATACTTATCTCAACTTCACTTTTCACTCTAAATTTTTATTCAGATAGATATACTAATGGATAAGAAGTAAATAAAAGTTAGATAGATGATTAGATGTATAGAAAATAGTATTGATATGAATTTTTGGTCTGGATGAAATAAGGCATCCCGCCATTCAATTTTTATTTCCCAAGCACTCTAACCTTTGCTTTCACAGGGCCCTACTTTAGTAACAGTGTACTATTTTAGAAAAGTTTGATGTTTGAAAGAATCAATTCATAAAATAAAGCATCACATCCTTTATCTTACAATATATCAGAAATTAGAATATCTCAGCTTAAGCCAAAATATCACATTTCCATTCCCACACTTTGCCCTTAACAGAAATATGTACAAAACAAGTATAACAAGAAAAGTCTATTTTCCTCCTTCAAGGATAGAAACATTTTAAACTATCTCTAGAAGATTTTAAATTTTGTCCTATGAAGGATATAATTTTCTTGTGGGAGAAGAATTGTTGGCAAAAGAACTGACCTCAGGTGCTTTCTTGGGAAGATCTATTTTTGAATGAAGAATACATGTATAAAATTGAGGATATGAAAATTTATTTCCCCAAATTATTGGTGCCCAGTTATCTGTAGGAAAGGCTTCATGTATTCCCAGTATGAAATCTGTTTCAGAAAAGAAGATCCCACCTCATCCCCCAGAACAGATTCTACTTCCAAGATGGTTGTCTTAGTTTTCTTATATCAGCATAAGTCCATCTCATTCCTTACAGATGTCAACAGTGTGCCATGCACTATAAATCTACTATATAATCAACTCCTTACAACTCATTCATAACTTTGAATTTAGATTATAATTTTCAGTTTACAGCATGTAAAATTTAGGCTCACTCATATTAATTAAATTATTCAAAATTTCACTAAAAAGAATAGCCAAGTGTGGACTGCAAATTAACCTACTTAATCACAACAATATATACCCCAAATCCTCTGCCACTTTAAACAATGAAAATATTGCATTTCATAATTTTTGATTCATCTACAGTTCTAAGATTCTAAGACCCTCATATAGCAGCCAGTGCAAAAGTCTTACTGACACTGGAATTTTAGCCTGAAAATGAAACCAATATTTTACTCCATTTGAAAATATTAGCCCATCTTTCTAAATCTTCCTACTTGACTTGGATTCCCATGGCTGTTGGTCCTTAGAATACTAAAGGTTTTGCTGCTGGAAAACCCTCTCAATTGTATATGGGTCTGTGTGTGAGCATAAGTGTTGACAGAATTTGGGAAGTAGGTGAAAAAAAAATGTTTAACTTTTGTCCTCTCATCTAAAAATATATATTTTTCCTTGAGAGATTCTCACTACATCTCAGTCTGTTTTGTGCTCTGCTCTTTTCACGAAGAATGACACACTAATTTTCACTTCAAAGCCTGGCAGTTAGTAAACTTGTCTTATACCATTCATTTTTGGAGCCATCTTTCAATATCTTGCAGGGAGAAATTAACAGTCAACTGTGTTTGATTTATGAAAACAGAAGGAAAAAAACATTTGCAAATAATAGAAACTAAAGAGAAAGAAAAATGGAATTTTAACTGGTTAAAAATCAAACTGTTCAATTCTAGGGCATTCAGTTCAGTTCAGTTCAGTTGCTCAGTTGTGTCTGACTCTTTGCGACCCCATGAATCGCTGCACGCCAGGCCTCCCTGTTCATCACCAACTCCCAGAGTTAAGTCAAACTCACGTCCATCGCGTCGGTGATGCCATCCATCTATCTCATCCTCTGTGATGCCATTCTCTTCCTACCTCTAATCTCTCCCAGCATCAGAGTCTTTTCCAATGAGTCGACTCTTTGCATGAGGTGGCCAAAGTACTGGAGTTTCAGCTTTAGCACATCTCTTCCAAAGAACAACCAGGACTGATCTCCTTTAGAATGGATTACATATCTATATTTAAATATGTGAAAGAACAACAATACTCAAACTGGTGGAAAACAGAAAAATAATGCCATAGATTTCAAAACTTTTTTTTTTCTAGACAAATTATACAGGTATACAGTTGGCATAAATGCAATGGAATTGCTCCAAACACACGCGTGTGCACGTGCACACACACACACACACACACACACACACACACACTGGATACCTACTGTTTTGTTCCAGTATTGAAAACAGCCTATATTTTTAGAGGTTATTTTAGACAAATTCTATTTAAAGTTTTACCTGAGTTTTAAATTTAGTTACTATACATCATTTTCTAAATATAAATGTAAACACATTTCAAGAGAAGATGGATAAAAAACCAAATCTTATCATATAAAGCCTTCTTTGCTGATGCTTTCTGATATTCTTCACAATTTGCTCTTAAAACTATTCTGTGTATGCTCCCCAGATGAAAACAATATAGGTCATTCAGACACATGGAATTACTAGGTATAAAAACACACTTACCCCTATCCTATCTTCTTTTCTCCCACAGCGTTCTCTGAATTCTGATTCTGAAAAGTGCTCTCCTTCTTCCTCACTATTTTAGCACCTTCTATATATCATAACCTGATAATTATTTTATATGAAATATACTTTATAAGGGCTTTCCAGGTGGCACAAGTGGTAAAAAATCCACTTGCTAATGCAGGAGATGCACGAGATGTGGGTTCAATTCTTGGGTTGGAAGATTCCCTGGAGAAAGAAATGGCAACCTACTATACTATTTTTGTCTGAAAAATTTCATGGACAGGAGTGTCTGCCTGGATATTGTCTATGGAGTCCTAAAAGAGTGAGACGACACTTAGTGACTAAATAGCAAAAACAATGCTTTGTGAAAACCAAGTGAGTTCCTATGAAGTATATACTAGCATGAAGTTGGCAAGAATGATTTAAAAAAAAAAAAAATTAAACATGGTCACATTATTTGACATTTTCAGGGTGGGATTAGACTCAAAAAATTTCAGACTAAAAATATTGTTCTCCATTCACTGTATGAAACATCTTCTTAACAGTGGCTTTTCTTATTGATAATTAGGGGGCCATACGAAATCAGAATGTTAACGATACCAAGGGAATATTTCATGCAAAGATGGCCACAATAAAGCACAGAAATGACATGGACCTAACAGAATCAGAAGATATTAAGAAGAGGTGGCAAGAATACACAGAAGTACTATACAAAAAAAAGTATTCATGACCCAGATAACCATGATGGTGTGATCACTCACCTAGAGCCAGACATCCTGGAATGCAAAGTTAAATGGGCCTTAGGAAGAATCACTGCAAACAAAGCTAGTGAAGGTGATGGAATTCCAGTTGAGCTATTTCAAATCCTAAAAGATGATGCTGTGAAAGTGCTGCACTCAATATGCCAGCAAATTTGGAAAACTCAGTAGTGTCCACAGGACTGGAAAAGATCAGTTTGCATTCTAGTCCCAAAGAAAGACAATGTCAAAGAATGTTCAAACTACTGCACAATTGCACTCATCTCACACTCTAGCAAAGTAATGCTCAAGATTCTTCAAGTCAGGCTTCAACAGTACCTGAACCATGAACTTCTAGTTGTTCAAGCTGGATTTAGAAAAAGCAGAGGAACCAGAGATCAAATTGCCAACATCTGCTGCATCATCGAAAAAGCAAGGGAGTTCCAGAAAAAAATCTACTTCTGCTTTATTGACTATGTCAAAGCCTTTGACTCTGTGGATCACAACAAACTGTGGAAAATTCTTAAAGAGGTGGGAATTCCAGATCACCTGACCTGCCTCCTGAGAAATTTGCAAGCAGGTAAAGAAGCAACAGTTAGAACTGGACATGGAAAAATAGACTGGTTTCAAGTAGGGAAAGGAGTATCAAGACTGTATATTGTCAACCTGCTTATTTAACTTATATGCAGAGTACATTTGGAACTGCTAGGCTAGATGAAAAACAAACTGTAATCAAGATTGCTGGAGAAATATCAATAACTTCAGATATGCAGATGACACAACCCTTATGGCAGAAAGTGAGGAAGAACTAAAAAGCCTCTTGATGAAAGTGAATGAGGAGAGTGAAAAAGTTGGCTTAAAACAACATTCAGTAAACTAAGATAATGGCATCTGGTCCCATCACTTCATGACAAATATATCAGATACAATGGACACAGTGACAGACTTTATTTTCTTGGGCTCCAAAATCACTGCAGATGGTGACTGCAGCCATAAAATTTTTTTTCTCATTATTTATTTATTTATTTTTATTTTATTTTACAATACTGCATTGGTTTTGCCATACATTGACATGAATCTGCCATGGGTGTACATGAGCTCCCAATCCTGAACCCCCCTCCCACCTCTCTCCTCATATCATCTCTCTGGATCATCCCAGTGCACCAGCCCCAAGCATCCTATATCTTGTATCAAACCTAGACTGGTGATTCGTTTCTTACATGATAGTAGACATGTTTCAATGCCACTCTCCCAAATCATCCCACCCTTTACCTCTCCCACAGAGTCCAAAAGTCTGTTCTATGCATCTGTGTCTCTTTTACTGTCTTGCATACAGGGTTATCATTACCGTCTTTCTAAATTCCATATATATGTGTTAGTATACTGTATTGGTGTTTTTCTTTCTGGCTTACTTAACTCTGTATAATCGGCTCCAGTTTCATCCACCTCCTTAGAATGGATTCAAATGTATTGTTTTTAATGACTGAGTAATACTCCCTTGTGTATATGTAACACAGTCATAAATTTAAAAGACACTTGCTCCTTGGAAGAAAAGTTATGACCAAACTATACAGCATATTAAAAAGCAGAGACATTACTTTGCCAACAAAGGTCTGTCTAGTCAAATCTATGGTTTTTCCAGTGGTCATGTATGGATGACAGAGTTGAACTATATAGAAAGCTGAGTGCAGAAGAATTGATGCTTTTGAGCTGTGGTGTTGGAGAAGACTCTTGAGAGTTCCTTAGACTGTAAGGAAATTACACCATGAATCCTAAAGGAAATCAGTCCTGACTATTCATTAGAAGGACTGATGCTGAAGAACTGACTCACTGGAATAGACCCTGATGTTGGGAAAGATTGAAGGTGGGAGGATAAAGGGATGATAGAAGATGATATGGTTGGATGGCATCACTGACTTGATGGACATGAGTTTGAGTAAACTCCAGGAGTTGGTGATGGACAGGGAAGCCTGACATGCTGTAGTCCATGAGGTAGCAAAGAGTCGGACATGACTGAGTGACTGAACTGAACTGAACTGAAAATTAATATCCTAAAATTTTGTTATTGTTCAGTTGATAAGTTGTGTTCAAATTTGCCACCCCTCATGGACTGCAGCATGCCAGGCTTCTCTTCCCTCCACTATCTTGCAGAGTTTGTTAAAATCCATACCCTTTGAGTCTAAGCATCTCATCCTCTGCTGCCCCCTTCTCCTTTTGTCTTCTATCTTTCCCAGCATTGGGATTTTTTCCAATAAATTGGTTCTTCCCATCAGGTGGCCAAAGTATTGAGCTTCAGCTTCAGCATCAGTCTTTCCATTGAATATTCAAGTTTGATTTCCTTTAAGATTAATTGGTTTGATCTCCTTGCAGTCCAAGGGACTTTCAAGAGTCTTCTCTAACACCAAAATTCGAAAGCATCACTTTTTCAGTTCTCAGCCTTCTTTATGGTCCAACTTTCACATACTTACGTGACCAATGGAAAAATCATAGCTCTGGCTGTATGGACTATGGCTAACAAAGTGATATCTCTGCTTTTCAATATGCTGTTTAGATTTGTTAAAGCTTTCCTTCTAAGGAGCAAGTGTCTTTTTGTGTGTGTGTGTGTTTTATTTTTATTATTTTTTTAATTAATTTTTATTTTTTTAGTTTGTTTTGCTTTACAATACTGTATTCGTTTTGCTACACATCGACATGAATCAGCCACGAGTGTACATGAACTCCCAATCCCGACCCCCACCTCCCCCCTCCCGCCCCACACCCTCTCTCTGGATTATCCCCGTGCATCAGTTCAGTGTCATCCACCTCATTAGAACTGATTCAAATGTATTCTTTTTAATAGCTGAGTAATACTCCATTGTGTATATGTACCACAGCTTTCTTATCCATTCATCTGCTGATGGACATCTAGGTTGCTTCCATGTCCTGGCTATTATAAACAGTGCCGCAATGAACATTGGGGTACACGTGTCTCTTTCAATTCTGGTTTCCTTGTCTTTTAATTTCATGGCTGTAGTTTCTGCCTATATTAATTTTGAAGCTCAATAAATGAAAATTGTCACTGTTTCCAATTTTCCTTTTTCAATTTGCTATGAAGTGATGTGACTGGATTCCATGATCTTAGTTATTAAATGTTTTCAAGCCAACTTTTTCACTCTTCTGTTTCACCCTCATCAGGAGGTTCTTTAGTCCCTCTTCACTTTCTGCCATTGCAGTGGTATCATCTGCATATCTGAGATTATTGGTATTTTCCCCAGCAATATTGATTCCAGCTTGTGATTCATCCAGCCTGGCACTTCACATGATGTACTCTGCATAGAAGTTAAATAAGCAGAGTGATAATATGCAGCCGTGTTGTGCTCCTTTCCCAAATTTGAACTACTCTATTTTTCCATGTCCAATTCTAACTGTTGCTTCTTGACCTACACACAGACTTCTCAGGGGACAGATAAGATGGTCTGGTACTCCCATCTCTTTAAGTATTTTCCACAGTTTGTTGTGATCCACAGAGTCAAAGTTTTAGTGTAGTCAATGTAGCAGAAGTATATATTTTTCTGAAATTCCCTTGCTCTCTCTATGATCCAATGAATGTCGGCCATTTGATCTCTGGTTCCTCTGCCTTTTCTAAATCCAGCTTGTACATCTGGAAGTTCTCTGTTGCTGTACTTCTGCAACCTAGTTTGAACGATTTTGAGCATTACATTAATAGCATGTGAAATGAATCTACTTTGTGTCAGTTGAACATTCTTTGTCATTGCCCCTCTTTAAGATGGAATGAAAATTGATCTTTTTCAGTCCTGTGGCCACTGCTAAGTTTTCCAAATTTGCTGACATACTGAGTGCAACGGTTCAATAGCATCATCTTTTAGGATTTAAAATAGCTCAGTTGGAATTCCAACACCTCCACTAGCTTTGTCCTTACTAATGTTTCTGAAGGTGCACTTGACTTCACACTCCAGGGTGCTTGGTTCTCAGTAAGTAACATCACCCTCGTGGTCATCTGGGTCATTAAGACATTTTTTAAAAAAATATGTACTTCTGTGTATTCTTGCCACTTCTTAATCTCATCTGCTTCTGTTAGTTACTTACTCTTTCTGTCCTTTATTGTGCACATTCTTGCATTAAATGTTCCCTTAATAGCTCTAATATTCTTGAAGAGATTTTCTAGTCTTTCCCATTCAACTATTTTCTCTTTTCCTTTGCATTGCTCACTTGAGTCTTTCTCTTTTATTTTAATATATTAATTGTTTACTTGAAGAATAATTGCTTTAGAATTTTTTTTTTTTCTGTCAAACATCAACATGAATTAGCCGTAGGTATACATATGTCCCCTCCCTTTTGAAACTCTCTCACATCTCCCTCCCCATCCCACCCCTCTAGGTTAATACAGAGCCCCTGTTTGAATTCCCTGAGTCATACAGAAAGTTCCCATTGACTATCTATCTCACATATGGTAATTTAATTTCCATGTTACTCTCTCCATATATCTCACCTTCTCCTCCCTCCCACCCACATGTCTATGAATCTGTTCTCTATGTCTGTTTCTTCATTGCTGCCTGCAAATAAGTTCATCAGTACCATCTTTCTAGAGTCCATATGTTTGTGTTAGTATACAATATCTATCTTTCTCCTTCTGACATACTTCACTCTATATAAAAGGCTCTAGGTTCATGTATCTCATTAGAACTGACTCAAACATGTTCCTTTTTCAGTTCAGGTCAGTTGTTCAGTCATGTGTGACTCTTTGTGACCCCATAGACCACAGCACACCAGGCTTCCCTGCCATCACCAATCCCACAGCTTACTCAAACTCATGTCCATTGAATCAGGGATGCTATCCAACTATCTCATCCTCTGTCATCACTTTTTCCTCCTGCCTTCAATCTTTTCCAGCATCAGGGTCTTTTCTAAGGAGTCACTTCTTCATATCAGGTAGCCAAAGTACTGGAGTTTCAGTATCTGTCCTTGTAATTAATATTAAGGATTGATTTCCTTTAGGATAGAGAGATTGGATCTCATTGCAGTCCAAGGGACACTCAACAGTCTTCTCCAACACCACAGTTCAAAAGCTTCAATTCTCCAGCATTCAGCATTCTTTATAGCCCAATTCTCACATCCATACATGACTACTGGAAAAACCATAGCTTTGACTAAATGGACTTTTGTTGGCAAAGTAATGTCTCTGCTTTTTAATATACTGTCAAGGTCATAGCTTTTTCTTCCAAGGAGCAAGCATCTTTTTATTTCATGGCTTCAGTCACCATCTGCAGTGATTTTGGAGCCCAAGAAAATAAAGTCTGACACTGTTTCATTGTATTCCCATATATTTGCCATGAAGTGATGGGACCAGATGCCATGATCTTAGTTTTCTGAATGTTGAGTTTAGTCAATTTTTTCACTCTCCTCATTCACTTTAATCAAGAGGCTCTTTAGTTCTTCTTCACTTTCTGCCATAAGGATGGTGCCATCTGCATATCTCAGGTTGTTGATGTTTCTCCCAGCAATCTTGATTCCAGCTTGTGCTTCATCCAGCCTGGCATTTCACATGATATACTCTGTATATAATTTAAATAAGCAGGTGACAATGTGCAGCTTTGGTGTACTCCTTTCCCAATTTGGAACCAGTCCATTGTTTCATGCCCAGTTCTAACTGTTGCTTCTTGAACTGCGTACAGATTATTCAGGAGGCAGATGGTCTAGTATTCCCATCTCTTGGAGTTTTCTGTGATCCACACAGTCAAAGGCTTTGGCATAGTCAATAAAGCAGAAATAGATGTTTTCCTAGAACTCTCTTACTTTTTCAATGATCCAGTGGTGTTGGCAATTTGATCTCTGGCTCCTCTGCCTTTTCTAAATATAGCTTGAACATCTGGAAGTTCACGGTTCAGTTACTGTTGAAGCCTAACTTGGAGAATTTTAAGCATTACTTTACTAGCGTGTGAGATGAGTGCCATTGTGCAGTAGTTTGAACACTCTTTGGCATTGCCTTTCTTTGGGATTGGAATGAAAACTGAAGATTTCCAGTCCTGTGGCCACTGCTAACTTTTCAAATTTGATGGCATATTGAGTGCAGCACTTTCACAGCATCATCTTTTAGGGATTGCAGTAGCTCAACAGGAGTTCCTTCACCTCTACTAGCTTTGTTAATAGTGATGCTTCCCAAGGCCCACTTGACTTCGCATTCCAAGATGTCTGGCTCTAGGTAAGTGATCACAGCATCATAGTTACCTTGGTCATGAAGATTGTACAGTTCTTCTGTGTATTCTTGCCACCTCTTCTTAACATCTTCTGCTGTTAGGCCTGTACTATACCCATCCTTTCTTGTGCTCATTTTTGCATGAAATATTCCCTTGGTGTCTCTATCTCTTGAAGAGTCTCTGGTCTTTCCCATTTTATTGTTTTCTTCTGTTTTTTTTTTGCATTGATCACTGAAGAAGGCTTTCTTATTTCTCCTTGCTGTTCTTTGGAACTCTGCATTGAAATGGGTTATGTTTCCTTTTCTCCTTTGCCTTTAGCTTCTCTTCTTTTCTCACCTATTCGTAAGGCCTCATCAGGCAACTATTCTGCCTTTTTCTATTTCTCTTTCTTGGGGATTGTCTTGATCACTGCCTCCTATACAATGTCATAAGCCTCTGTCTATTGTTCTTCAAACACTCTGTCTATCAGATCTAATTCATTGGATCTATTCATCACTTCCACTGTATAACCATAAGGGGTTTGATTTAAGTCATACCTGGATGGCATAGTGATTTTCCCTACGTTCTTCAATTTAAGTCTAAATTAGTCAATTGTTCATGATTTTATCCACAGTCAGCTCTTGATCTTGTTTTTGTTTACGTATAGAGCGTCTCCATCTTTGCCTCAAAGAATATAATCAATATAATTTCAGTATTGACCATCTGGTGATGTTCATGTGTAGACATGTGTCTCTTGTATTGTTGAAGAGGGTGTTTACTATGACCAGTGTCTTCTCTTATCAAAACTCTTTTAAACTTTGACCTGCTTCGTTTTGAACTCCAAGGCCAAATTTGCCTGTTAGTCCAGGTGGCTCTTGACTTCCTCCTTTTACATTCCAGTCCCTTATAATGAAGAGCACATCTTTTTTGGGTGTTAGTTCTAGAAGGTCTTGTAGATTTTCTTAGAACTGTTTGACTTCAGCTTCTTCAGCACTACTGGTCAGGGTATAGACTTGGATTACCCTGATAGTGAATGATTTCCCTTAGAAACGAACAGAGTTCATTCCATTGTTTTTGAGACTGCATCCTAGTACTGAATTTGGGACTCTTTTGTTGACTATGATGGGTATTTCATTTCTTATAAGGGATTCTTGACCACAGTAGTAGATATAATGGTCATCTGAGTTAAATTCACCCATTCCAATCCATTTTAGTTCACTGATTCCTAAAATGTTGATGTTCACTCTTGCCATCTCGTGTGTGACCACATCCAATTTGCCATGATTCAAGGACCTAACATTCCAGGTTCCTATGCAATATTGCTCTTTAAAGCATCAGACTTTACTTCCATCACCTGTCACATACACAACTGGGTGTTGTTTTTGCTTTGGCTCCATCTCTTCATTCTTTCTGGAGTTATTTCTCCACTCTTCTCCAGTAGCATTTTACAACTACCGACCTGGGGTGTTCATCTTTCAGTGCCATATTTTTTGCCTTTTCATACTGTTCATGGGGTTCTCAAGGCAAGAATACTGAAGTGGTTTGCCATCCCCTTCTCCAGTGGACTGCGTTTTGTCAGAACTTTCTGCCATGACATAAGTGTTCCTTTTTAAAGCTGAGTAATATTCCATTGCATATATGTACCACAGTTTCTTTATCCAATCATCAGTTGATGGGCATCTAGTTGCTTCCACCTTCTAGATATTGTAAATAGTGCTGCAGTGAACACTGAGATACATGTGTCTTTTTCAGTTTTGGTTTCCTTAGGGTATATGCCTAGTAGAGGGATTGCTGAATCATATGGTGGTTTTATTCCTAGTTTTTTAAGGAATCTCCATACCATCTTCCACAGTGACTGTATCAATTTACATTCCCACCAACAGTGCAAGAGTGGTCCCTGTTCTCTACATCCTTTCCAGCATTTATTGTTTGTAGATTTTGATGACAGCCATTCTGACTGGTGTGAGGTGATATCTCATTGTAGTTTTGATTTGCATTTCTCTAATAATGAGCAAAGTAGAACAACTTTTCCTGTGTTTGTTAGCCATCTGTATATCTTCTTTGGAGAAATGTCTGTTTAGGGTCCCCCTCCCCCCACTTTGATTGGATTGTTTGTTTTCCTGGTAATTGATTTGTATGAGCTGCTTGTATATTTTGGAAATTTATCCTTTGTCAGCTGTTTCATTTGATATCATTTTCACACAAGCTAAGGGTTTTCTTTTCACCTTGTTTAGAGTTTCCTTGTGTTTTGCAAAAGGTTTTAATTTTAATTAGGTTCCAGTTGCTTATTTTTATATTTATTGCCATAGCTCTAGAAGGTGGGTCATAGAAGATCGATCTTTGGTTTATGTCATAGAGTATTCTGCCTATGTTTTGATCCAAGAATTTTATGGTTTCTGTCTTACATTTAGGTCTTTAATCCATTTTGAGTTTATCTTTGTGTATTGTGTTAGGAAGTGTTCTAATTTCATTCTTTTACATGTAGCTGTCCATTTTCCCCAGCACCACTTATTGAAGAGACTATCTTTGCCTCACTGTATATTCTTATCTTTGCAAAGAATAAGGTACCCAAAGGTGTGTGGGTTTGTTTTGGGGTTCTCTATCTTATTCCATTGGACTAATTTTCTGTTTTTGTGCCAGTCCCATACTCTCTTGATGACTGTAGTTTTGTAGTATAATCTGAAGTCAGGAAGGTTGATTCCTCCGCTTCATTCTTCTTTCTCAAAACTGCTCTGGCTATTTGTATTTTTTTCTTGTTTGCTGTCTGGATGGGGTATCCTGCACAGGGTGCTACTGGCAGTTGGTTGATGTTGGGTCTTGTATACAAGTGGTTGCTTTTGTGGGAGTTCTCACCCTTTTATACTCTCTATGATTAGGAGATCTCTCTAGGATTAGGAGATACTCCCTAGGATTAAGAGTTTAGGGTCTTGGTGTCAGCATTTCCACTCCAAAGGCTCAGGGTTTGATCTCTGGCTGAAAACAGAGATTCCACAGGTAGTTTGTTAAGACATTAAATGAGATTAAAACAAATATCCAAAAATGAGAAACAAAAGATGCACCCCAGGAAAATGGCAATTTAAAAATCAGGCGAATAATTACTAAAATAATGGATTATACACACATACATATATACCCATAAGCAAAATAAAAACAACCCCCCAAAAAAAATAATAAATACAATAGATTAACCTGGTGAACAAAGGAAACCAAAAATGATATTCACCAGCTAAGAACAAAACTAGCTAAAGAATAAAACTAACTAAAGTACTGACCAGAAAATAAAACTAAAGAAACGTGCCAACTGGGGAAAAAAGCAACAAAAACAAAGCAAACTAGAAGAAAATATGACGAGAAAAAGAAAAGAAAGAAAGAAAAGTAACAATAGAAATGCAAAGTTAAACAGATGTAGATAAACAAGATTTATATATATTAAATATTAACTGCAAGGGGAAAAAACAGTAGGAAAAGCAAACAAAGAAATAAATATAGAAAATTAATAACAAATTTTAAAAATTTAAATTAAAAAAGATAAATGAAGAAGAAAGGAAAACTCCACAGAACTGTAAAAGGCCAACATAGAGGCAGAATTTTATAGCAGAAAAAAAATGTGTGATTGAAAAAAAATATTATCAAAGGCTTAAATAGACTTAATAGTACTAATAAAATCTACAACAATGGGGACAGGGAAGGCAAAGAAAGAAAGCAAACAAATAACAAGTAAAATCCAAAGAAACTACAGAACAAGTCAAAATATAAGAATAATAAACATTTTTCTTAAGTCTCTGCTGTCAGTGTCCTTCCCCTAGCTGGGAGTCACAGTCAACCTTGCCTCCCTAAGATGTCCTTCAGACTGTGATGATCTCTGCACCTGCTGTAGAGGCAGCTCAGGCTCTCCTCTCGTCCTACTCCTGTGTGTTCTTGCCTCCAATGTCCACTGTCAGAATTAGTGCATATTCTTTTATGAGAATGCACAATGTCCTTTAATATATTTCATAGACACAAAGTGTGCTTATATGATCGTGTAGATTTAATCTGCAGTTCATACACCTGGTGTATGATCATGAAGGTGCTAGTGGACTGCTTTTTTCTAGCCTCTGACAGCTGGTGATCAGAAGGCCTCTTTGTCTAGTTACTCTGTTACTCTGACCATTCAGGCACTTAGAGGGCTTCCCTACATGGTGTACTTTTCTGTTACTTGCTGCATCAGGCACATAAAGAGGACTTCCCTGGTGGCTTAGAGCATAAAGCGTCTGCCTGCAATGCAGGAGACCCAGGTTCAATCCCTGGGTTGGGAAGATCCCCTGGAGAAGGAAACGGCTACCCACTCCAGGACTCTTGCCTGGAAAATCCCATGGATGGAGGAGCCTGGTAGGCTACTGTCCATGGGGCCAAAAAGAGTTGGACATGATTGAGCAACTTCACTTTCACTTTCATACACCTGGTGGGAAGTTTTGTGTCCTCTTCCTTAGTCTCACCAACCCTGTGTTTCAATTGTGATTTTATCTCTACCTGTGCCTGTGGATTGTCCACAGAAGTTTGCTCCCGAAGCTGTCTGAAGGACTTGCCTCTGCCCAGGTGAGAACTAGGTGTGAACGTAGTGCAGCTGTTTGGGTCACAGGGGCCCTGGAAGCACCAAGTACTCAGGGAAATTGATGTTTTGGGCAGCTGTAAATATGGTGCTCTAGAAGCTTACGACAACCCACTCTAGTATTCTTGCCTGGAGAATCCCCTGGACAGAGAAGCCTGGCAGCCACAGTCCACAGGGTTGCAAAGAGTTGGATATGACTGAAGTGACCCCATGTGCACAGATGCAGAACTTTTTCTAGCCTGTGGCAGCTCTGCCCTGGTGAGGATTGAGCATGAAGGTGCCGCAACTGCTTAGGTCATGGGAACCCTGGCAATGTCAAGTGTGCAGGCACATGGACTGGCTTTTTCTAGCCTCTGACAGTTGGGGATCAGAAGGCCTATTTGTCCAGTCCTTTGTTACTCCAACCATTCAGGCACTTAGAGGGCTCCCCTGACTGAGGTCCTTTTCTATTACTCGGCATGTCAGGCACATAAAGGGGCCCCCATGGCTGGGGTCTGATTCTGGTTTTTGGTATGTCAGGCACTAAAAGGGTTCCCCTCGCTGGGGTCTTTCTCTGTTGTTTGGCACATCAGGGATTTAAAGGGGCACCTTGGCTGGGGTCCTACTCTGTTATTCCACATGTCAGGTGCTTGAAGGGCCAGCCTCTCTATTGTTCACATCCTGGTTCTGGCCTGTAGGAAGAGAGAGGCTCCAGTGATGACTCCAACCCCCTACACATTACTTAGCAGTATCCCCTTGCTTCCTATGGCTGTCTGGTTTTCCTTCACAGGCATTTCCCACCACAGTCTCCTCCCTGACATTCCCTTGAGCCATCTCCTTGCAGTCAGCAGCAAACCTCACCTTGGGATGGTTCCACTATCCCTACACTACAGTTCCCAGCCACTATGCCTTTTAGGGGACCCACATATTTTTACAGGGTATGCATGACTGTGGCAAGGATTGTCTGTGATTCTCATTCCATTTAGGCTGCCACAGATCAACTGCTTCACTTTCAGCCTCAGATGTTTCTCTTCTGAACCAAACAGTTGCCTTGATATAGGAATTGGACCCCTGCTTCAACTCCCCCACCTGCTGAGGGCAGGTACAGTCCCACTAGCTCTCCTCTTTTCCCCTCTACTGCCTTTGTCCTTTGCAAGTTTTGTGTGGTTCTATACATTCTTTGCCTTTGGCCAGGGACTCTTGCCATTCTCAGCTGGTGTTCTGCAAGCACTTCTGTGTCTGAAGGGGTATTCCTGATATATCTATGGAGAGACATGTACTCCACATCCACCTACTCTGCCGCCATCTTGCTCCCCCTCAAGAGGGCTTTCTTATCTCTCCTTTTTATTCTCTGGAACTTTCCATTCAGTTAAGTTTCTCTTTTTCTTTCTCCCTTGCCTTTTGCCTCTCTTCCTTTCGCAGCTATTTGTAATGCCTCTTCAGACAGCCACTTTGCTTACTTGCATTTCTTTTTCTTTGTGATGATTTTGTTCACCACTTCCTGTACAATGTTATGAATTTCTGTCCATAGTTCTACACAATGCTACCAGAGCTAATCTCTTGAATCTATTCATCACCTCCACTGTATAATCTTAAGGAATTTGATTTAGGTCATATCTGAATGGCCAAGTTATTTTCCCTACTTTCTTCAACTTAAGGCTGAAACTTGCAATCAGGATCTCATGATCTGAGCCAGTCAGCTCTATTTTTTTTTTTTTTCCTTTTGCTGACTGTATAGAGCTTCTCCATCTTTGGCTGCAAAGAATGTAATCAATCTGATTTTGGTATTGAACACCTGGTGATTCCATGTGTAGAGTCATCTTTTGTGTTACTAGAAGAGGAAGTTTGAGCTAGTGTATTCTCTTGGCAAAACTTCACTAGCCTTTTCACTGCTTCATTTTGTACTCCAAGGCCTGTTACTCCAGGTATCTCTTGACTTCTGACTTTTTCATTCAAATCCCCTATGATAAAAAGGACATCTTTTTGTTGTTGTTGTTAGTTCTAGAAGGTCTTGTAGGTCTTCATAGAAGTAGTCGGCTCCATCTTTTCCAGCATTAGTTCTTGGGGGAAAAAGACTTGGATTACTGTGATATTGAATAGCTTGCCTTGGAAATGAACTGAGATCATTCTGTCATTTTTGAGATTATAGCTGAGTGTTGCTTTTCAGTCTCTTTTGTTGACTATGAAAGCTATTCCATTTCTTCTAAGGGATTCTTACCTGCAATTTATATATTCAATATACTGGTCATCTGAATTAAATTCACCATTCCATCCATTTTTTTCACTTATTCCTAAAATGTCGATGTTTACTCTTACTATCTCCTGCTTGCTGCTAAGTTGCTTCAGTTGTGTCCGACTGTGTGTGACCTCAGAGATGGCAGCCCACCAGGCTACCCGTTCCTGGGATCCTCCAGGCAAGAACACTGGAGTGGGGTGCCATTTCCTTCTCCAATCTCCTGCTTGACCACATCCAATTTACCTTGGTTTATGAACCTAATGTTCTAGGTTCTTTACAGCACTGGACTTTACTTTCACTACCAGACACATCCACAGCTATGCATCTTTTCTGCTTTTGTCCAGCCTCTTCATTCTTTCTGGAGCTATTAGTAATTGTCCTCTGCTCTTCTGTAGTAGCATACTGGACACTTTCTGCCCTGGGGGAGCTATATTCTGGTGTCATATCTTTATGCCTTTATGCTATTCATGAGGTTCCTGTGGCAAGAATACTTGAGTGGTTTGTCATTTTCTCCTCTAGTGGACCATATTTTGTCAACACTGTCCACTATGACCTGTCCATCTTGGGTGGCCCTGCATGGCATGACTCATCGCTTCATTGAGTTATGCAAGCTCCTTCACCATGGCAAAGCTGTGGTCTATAAATAGAGTATCCTCAAAATCCTTAGTTAAAAAAAATTATGCACAGTGATATTTAAGTCCTCCTTCATTTCTTTCTATCACTGTCTTTATTACAACTCACGGAGTGGTAATGGCTTGGTGCTGCTTCTGTTTAGTTGCTATGTCATGCCCAACTCTTTGAGACCCCATGGACTATCGCCCATCAGGCTCCTAGGTCCATGGTATTTCCCAGGCAAGAATACTGCCATTTGCTTCCCCAGGGTATCTTCCTGACCCAGGGGTGGAACTTGCATCTCCTGCTTGGCAGGAAGATTCTTTACCACTGAGTCACCTGGGAAGCCCTGTAATGGTTACCTTTGGATAAAAAAGTGAGGCAATACATACCTTGATTTCAAACAACACGTTACTACTTGTCACATTACTTTGAGGAATTACTGATTTTAGAGATGAGGAATCTGACATTGTGTATCAAAATGGAAAACTAAAAATTTAGAATAAGAATTCAAACAGAGGCTTGCCTAACTAGAGTTCCCCTAACCTTATCACAGCTTCCTCCTAACCTGTTTCAGGATTCCTCAAAAAACAGGAGTTCAAAAAAAAAAAAAAAGGGAAATGTTTTGGGTATCCTGGATGGCCAATGATAGAGTAGAAATTGAATGGCATTTCAGGAATAAGCTGTCTCATTAGCAGCAAGGGTGAAAAGCAGAGGAAAGACAATTTGAGTAATGACTTGTTGTCAAGAACAAGCCTAAGATGTGGGAGAGCAAATTTAAAAAGTATGCATAATGGAGTAGAAAAGCATAAACCAACATAATTTGGAAATATTTAATATAAAATCCTGGCCTTCACTTTTTGGGTCTTTCCTCTTGCCTTCCCTTATTCAACTTGTAATACAGCAGGACAAAGTACATTAGAAATTACAGCAAAAGTCTGTGCCGTATTTATGGAACCAAGGTAACATTGAGATACAGAAAGGGGAAAAACAACTAAAGAGAAAACTGAACAGGAAGACAATCTTGTAGACTAACCTTGTTCAGAGAAAGTGATCTTCATGACCCACAAGGCTTCATCAGAAAGAGAAAACTAAAAATAGAAAGTGTGGGTTAAATGAGTGAGATATATAGCTTAAAAAGAAAAATAAAATGAAGGACTCAAAGCTTACAGCTTTAGAAAGCTCTGTCTGCCACAAGATCTGAACGAATAAATTACATCAAGCAGTTTTAGTGCTTTCTTTATTTGGAGGGAGTACAGTATGGCTTGATTTGGAGTGACCTGTATTTAAAAGCCTGGGCATTCTTGAAAGAGAATGGTTCTATTATTTCATTATTCACTTCCTCTTCCTCCTCCTTAAATAAAAATACAAAGCAGAAACCTTTATACAACCCAGCTTCTCAACTCTTGTCCTTCATTTCTCACACAACAAGATAGCAATCCATCCTGATCTCGCTCCATCCCTGGATTTCCTGTTTATCTGGCTTCTTTCTTTTCTACTCAAAGAGTTTAATACGTGGAGGCAGCGCTGGAGATTTTGAAGCCAAGGTTGAGAAGTAGTTAAATCCTGCAGCTCCATTAATTGTTCTCTATGAATTTTTAGCTCACACCAATAACATGATTCAGTAGGCACACAGCTACCATGACTCCAAAGTATACATTGTCATGTTTGTTTAAACACAGCCACATACACACATCAAAAAGCTACCAATGACAAAATAAAACATTTTGTTTGATTCAAATTGAAGCGGCATTCCTCTGGATTGTGAAAGCCTGAGGTTGAATTCTAAAGAATTCTAAGGTAGCAAATAGATTTGCCCAGAAGAAAGGGAAGGAAAAGGAGGGAGAAGGTGATCACATATACCCTTTATGCCCACTCGACATTTCATGAAAAGGGCTCATAGAGGAATTCTGATAGCCATCTTGTACTGTTATCAGGTGCCACATATTAAACACAAATTAATGAATTTGTAGTAAGCAATGTTCTAGAAAACATTTTGAAAACAAAGAATTAGATCCTCATGTCACTTGGCTGATTTTACCATGTATTTGAGGAAGAAAGTAGAATTTTTCTAAATAAGACTTTGATATTTCAAGGGGTGTATCTGTGAAAAGGTTTGGAAATTTGAGATTAGCAGATACAAACTATCATGTGTAAGGTGGATAAACAACAAGCTTCTGCTGAGAACATAGGGAGCTATATCCAATACCCTGTGATAAACCATAACAGAAAAAATATGAAATATATATATATATGTACAATTAAATCTCTTTGCTGTGTGTTAGTCACTCAGTAATGACTCTTTGCAACCCCATGGACTATAGCCTGCCAGGCTCTTCTGTCCATGGAATTCTCCAAGTAAAGACACTGGACTGGGTAGTCACTCCCTTCTCCTGGGGAATCTTCCTAACCTAAGGATCAAACCTGGATCTCCTGTATTGCAGCAGATTCTTTACCATCTGAGCCACCAGGGAAGCTGTATTCTTTGCTGTATAGCAGAAATTAAAACAGCACTGTAAATCAACTATACATCAATAAAATAAAATTTAAAAAAAAAGACTTCTTTGGTATTGCCATGAGCAGTTCTACTCTATCTGCAACACTTTGTTGTTGTTGTTTAATTTCTATTACATTTGAGAAAGTGCCAGTCCTCCAAGGAGCAATCCCCAGCCCATTATGCCCTAGGTACTAACCTCTTAAATATTTTATGAAAAGAAAAACATTTTAGATGAAATATTTGCTTCATGTTTCTTGTTCTACCAAATCATTCATATAGAAAGTTCTGGCCCTCTGACCACTAGTACCATAGCCAGAAACCACGTGAGATTGTTGAGCACTTAAAATGTTGCTAGAATGAATTGAAATGTGCTGAAGAACTACACAACAGATTTCAAAGATAATACTAAACAAAAAAATACAAGCATCTCATTAAAATTCTTTATATGAAGATTAATGGAGATTAATATTCAGAAAGTTTGTACTTCATGATAAATTTTCTGAATCCTTTTATGTCTAGCCCTGTGCTTTTGTGTTGAATATTTCTTCGTCCTTGTCTCTGCTTTTCTCGCTATCTTAAAACTTTGCCAAAGATAGTCTCTGATCTCTTGGCTTCAAAGCAATCTACGTTCTAAGGACTTGCAATGTTAAGTCTTTAGGTTGTAATTCTTCACAAAATTTGAAACAACTATATCCAGATTCTTATGAACATATTTACCTAAAAGATATTCCATAGATGTCATACATATAATTATAATCCTTTACACACATACATGGGCTCAGTTATGTAAACATAGCCAACTTATTTCAGTCTTCTCACTCATAGCAAATGACACTGTGCAGTAATCAATTTCTCAATTCAGACATCTAAAATTCTTTCTCGATTCCTTTCTACAGATCATATAATTGCAAGTCTTGATTTTTCTCCCTTCAAATTGTTTTACCAACCTGACTATTCATTTCCATTTCCATAGAATCAGTTTTGTTTGAACATCCACAGTTTTGCTCTATGACTTTTTCTTCAGCAGACTTCCTGTTTTTACTCTTGTTCCTTTCCAATCCATTTATTGCAGCCAAAAGGAAGAGTAGTTGATATACAATGCAATATGTTGGTGAAAAGCTTTTAACTAGTCTCAGAATAATTACAGACTCCTCAACACGTCTTATTGTAACATGATACCATTCAGCCTCTCCCATCCTGTCTCATACCATGTATAGTATTGCACATTCTGATCTAGTTCCTCATGAAAATCACTCATTTGTTAGCCTCTTCTAAGAATCTCCAATCTCTTTTCTGCTTTTTGGTTTTAACCCTTTTACTTTATAGATTCTGCCATGGGTCTTTGCATGACTGGTTCCTTTACCATAGATTTCATTTGGATATCACCTACTCGGAGATGTCTCTTTCTGCTGACCACTCAGTCTCAGATAGCAGATAGCTCCCAATACTACAATATTCTTTATTACCTATCACAAAACTGTGTTCTCTCACAGCATTTTGTACAATATTTTCCTTTTAGCTATGTATTGCTCATTGTAAGATTCTTTCTCTGCACAGTATTAGCTCTAATATGACAAAGGCCATAACTGTCTTTAAGATCACTGTCTTCTGGAATATGTATAATGTCTGACATATGAAAGGTGGTCAATAAAGGTAGAATTAATAAACAAGTGGACAACGAGCTTATTTCATTCCATAAATTCAAGTTTTATAATTTTTGACTAAAAATAGCAAGTGTCATCATATTTTTAAAGCTTCTCTTGAATAGTAGGAAACCTAGAGGAGAATGATACATTTGCATTTATCATCAGTATATTCAAAGAAGTAGAGAAAATTTCAGCAGAGAGATAATATCTAAGTCTAGAATATTGAGTGATTTTTTTTTTTTAACTGTGGAAATACACTTTTTTTCAACTATGGAACTATACATTCACTATAATTGGAAATGATCATTTAATTCTGAGGCCATTGTTTGAGAAATGTGGGAGAAATGTGGGCTTCCCATTGTAACCTGTCTGTACATCACTATAGAAATCTCTCACATTGTATTTTCAGTCATTTATTTGCACACTCATTGCCCAACCTTTAGAAACAAAGAAAAACCTTAATGAAACAATGAAAACAAGATGAGAAAAATTTAATAAATAGAATTAAATCCTTATTATTTGAATATTGTTTAAGATTCAATTTTGAAAAATGAATAACCCAACTTGAAGAATTTAGCTAGAAAAAAAGAAAAAAAATGAGAAAAATTGGTCTTTGGTGGTATATGAAATCAGTAGGTTATATCTTCCACTCATATCAAAGATAAGAAAGCAATTAATCAAGACTGAGTTATAGAAATAATATAGATGTGTGTTTGACTTGTATAGATGTCAGTTTTCCTTGATGATACCACCCATTAAGAAGAAGAAATTGGAAATTGGAAATACTGTATTAAAAATTCAGTGAAATAGCTGTATTTTTTATAAAGATTTCAACCAGCCAGTTTTATTCAGAAGCTAACTTTTTTTTTGTAATTAATTTAAAGGAATCACCAATCTCAATGAGTCATAAAGCATTTGTACAGCTATTGTTAAAATGAGTAAAATGTCTTTAAACTACTGAGCTTGCTGTTTGAGCCTAATTCTAAGCTCTTTTAAAAATGTTCTTTCTTTCCTCTACCTTGAAACTTGAATGGAGGTGGGTGGAGAAAGACATGCCAGGAATTAAGATACTGATTTTGCAAATTCCTTTAAGAATTGTGATTCAGTTCTTCAGAAAAATCAGCACAAATGAGGTAATTTCTTTAAAATAAAAGTTATATGGCTGCAATTTGCATTCCATTAATCTGGTCTTTAAAAGTTTCCTTTCTCCTTTCTTTCCAAACTGTCATATCACATTATCATGTTAGAAAAATGTTATTTCTTGTTAAATATTGCAGAACTTTAGAATTAGAAGAGAGATTACAGCTACTCTTGTCAAACACTCTCCATTTTTCAAATGTGACTCTAGAGGCCAGAGATTTACATGGCGGCAAGGACCTGGCTCACATAGTGGTAGCGCCCATTCTAACCGGGATTGTATCTGGAAGAGCTCTCAGGGGCTGTGAAAGTTTCATTAATGAATTCAGTGGAAAGATATGAAGCAACAGCACGTGTTGGAGCTGCCAGAAAGTACAACCCCATATGCATCAGTTGTCCACTGAGCAAATATTTCACAGGTGTGAGAAACTGGGTATCTAACTTCATGCCCTGAGATCATATCATATACCAGTGATATATTGACTATTTTAGCTCCTTCAATATTTATATTGAAAATGAATTAGAAGAAGTTCTACTTTAAACCACTGACAAGTCATTTATTTTGTATATTCTTTTATGTCAGCTCATTTGGGCTCAGAGAAAATACAGATCTACATCCTAGACTAAAGTGTAGAGACATTTTCCTTTGCTTTGGGAACATATTTTTTTGTAACAACACTTTTAAAATATATTATATACTTTATTATTATTTGAAGATATATGATAAATGATAATGGGAATTGAGGTAGTTGCATATGCTACTCAACAGCAGAATATATATATATGTGTGTGTGTGTGTATATATATATATATATATATATATATAATTGCTTTTCAGAATATTCCTGAGAAAGCAATTTTTATTGCTTCCCATTAACTGACCTCTGCTTCAGTCTGATAGATTGCTTTACTGTACCACCTACCATATGCTTATTATCAACCTTAAGCCGTACTTTGCAGGATTCCAACAACTTCCTTGACTGTTGCCTCAAAGACTACTTCTCTATGTGGCTTATCCCATCACCCATTCCTTGTGAAAGCTGCACTGCTTTTTGGTGAGTCTTCTCCTGCCTGCTTCCCCCAAATGACCTTCACTCTCCATCTCATTTATACCATAGCATTTAGCACTCCTGTGTTTTTTTGTTTGTAGAATTCTTGAGGATAGGAAACACATGTCCCATTTCAGGATCTTTTCCACATGGTCTAGTCTACTTTTAGGCACTTGATCAAAGTTTAACAGATAAAATTGATCAATTTTAAAATAAAGAATCCTAAGGCTCAAAGAAATTCTGGCAAGAAACACACAGTCTCATTCTTTCGACAGCTTGAAAAGCTGTGAAGACCTGGTAGGTAGTTAGCTGGCTGAAGCTGACACTATTGAGTGGACACTTGGGATTAGAATCGAGTCTTCTGAGTACTAAGACAACACTTATTTCACTATTTTCCACCTTGCTCACAATACTGAGATCATTAAGAATGGAAGAAAGAGTAGCGTGTCTTGAAGAGTTGACACACACTCTTGCCTGGATGCAAGATACCAGGGCTAGGCATCCAGAATGTCAGCTCTTAGCTCCTTCAAAACACTACCATCTGAAACAAAGCAACAGGCAGCGAGGAAAGCTGTCAAGTCCCAATTTGCAGTTTCTAGTAAAGATCACAGCAAAAAATAGACTCCAGCTTCAACTTGTCTTTATTTCAACTCCTCAAGGGCTCAGCACTAGCTAACTGCTGGAATTCTGCACAAGCATGTTGACCAGCTTTATGCTTGCTTCTCCTCCTGCCTGGTTACCCAATTAGTTCCTTGTTAACCACACACCTGCAGCGTCTTTCCCCTCAGGCTCTACTCCTCTCTGTGTAACCTTTAACCCCTTCTGTACACACTGTTTAAAATACTATTAAGGTACCCCTATGGATGCCTGAGAGAAACCTTGGTGCCCCCTTGGTTGCCAAAGTAATTAGCTTACAGGGACATGTCATCTAATATAACTGTAAAATCAGGAATAGATCAAACTCCCCTGCCTGTGAAAGCTGCTGGGAATGCAAATGCAACCCATCCAGGTAATCAGGTAACACAGCAAAACATAGAAAACATAGAACGTCAGAAGCAAGATTCCCAGAGGTTCAGTCAAAGGAAGTACAGAAAAAAAAACATTGTTTGATTTTAAACCTTTCTGAATCCCAGAAAGAAAATCTGGAAAGCCAGAAGAAGGAGAATGAGTCAAGGAAAAATATCCTGGTACTATGCTGAAGATTTTTTTCACAACTGCTCATACTTAGTGGACACCCAAAATGTGCACGTGTATGAAGAAGGAATGAATGAGATTGCTAACTGAGGAAGTTAAGGGAACCCAGTGTAGGGAGGACAGGCGCTTCTAGAAGTGCCAGTCTACACAGGCAGAACTGGCTTACAAATTGGAACCTAGCATTTGCCCTCTGTTTTGAGATCTTCCAAACAATAAAATGCCACTCCGTATTGTTTCCATTTTCAGACTCGATGATCTGAAAATCTTCACCTGCAAGAAATACATAGCTTTCCATCTTCATTACAGAAGAAAAAGATTCCAACTGTAATAAGCAAAATAACTAGGCAGTCATTTAAAAAAAAAAAAAAAGCAACCTACAGAATCCTAAGATATTTTAAGAAGAAACCTGGCTATTTCAAATAAGAAAAACTTGCAAATATGATTTGAGTCAAGTGGCAATTATAACCAATTTAAAATGGAAGAGAGAAGTACTAGAAAACAAATGCAAAAGTCTCATCAGTTTTCCAAAAAGAGAAAAGGGTAGGTTGTGAAAATTGTAGCTCAAGGGTTTTGCATTGTAACTAGCAGATTATCTAATTGATTATTCAGTAATTGATTTGTCTGTATTCAAAATATCAAGAAGTGAAAAATAGAAACTGTTTTTTCATCAAAAAACAACTCTTGCTAAAGTAATCTTTTTATTTATTTATTTTTGATCCTCTTGCTAAACATCAAGATCTGGAAGTTTCAATGTGTGTGTCTATGCTCAGTCAGTTGTGTCTGACTCTTTACTACTCCATGGACTGTAACCTGCCAGACTCCTCTGTCCATGGAGTTCTCCAGGCAGGAATACTGGAGTGGATTGCCATTCCTTTCTCCAGAGGATCTTCCTGACCCAGGGATCAAACCTAGGTCTCTTGCATCGTGGAGAGATTCTTTACCATCTGAGCCACCAGAATCACTGTTTCAATACATTACTGGATTTCATCAAAGTTGTGTAGAGCATTTGAATAAAGTCAATGTCTATTTGAACCTTGTTTCTTAAAGGATGAAGTCTATCCAGATAGATTTTAGAGCTGTATTGCTTCTTTCAAAATGTAGGTGTCAAATGCCTACTGTGTGCTAGAATTTGAGAAAACAGCAGAGAGAAAGATCCCTACTGGCAAAGACAGGCCCTCCTTTGCCTTCATGGAGAATATATGTTTGACTTATCAAAAAGTGGATGGAGAAATAGAAAATTATTATTAAACCACTAGATTTTATAAAATCAAATGAATAATTAAATCATCACATCAGAGACTTCAGGGTAAAAAGATTAGGCTAGAATGATGCTTCAAACCTGAAAACAAACTAGTTAATAAGGTTAAATACAAATCTGAAAATCTATTTAAAATCAGAGTTAGGGATGTCTCTTGACATCTTGAAGTTTTGGAGACTCCAAGATTAGAAGAAGTTAGAATGTGATTTAACTTTTAAAATAATTAACAAATTCTAAATTGTATAAATAAAGGTAAAGTTTAAGTGTCCATAATAGGGAAATTTAATGACACTAGATAGATCAACTTGGAACTTTTCGTTGTGCTTGGGCCATTACAGTTTTAAAGAAACGTAACATTAGGAATAATTTAGACGAGGTAAATCCTGACAGTAAAAGGTTTGGAAATTCTGTTGTATAAGAATAATTTGAAACATTTTGGTAAGAAAATAAAAAAGAGTGACACTTGTTTACCAAAAGAATAATGCAATCGTTTAGACAGAACATTACAAAGATACAAAGTTGGTGCTGGTAAGGAAAAGCCAGATAAAATAAGAAGAAAGTGTTGGTCACTCACTTGTGTCTGACTCTGTGACTCCAATGGGCTGTAGCCCACCAGGATCCTCTGTCCATGGAATTCTCCAGGCAAGAATAGTGGAGTGAGGAGCCATTCCCAACTCCATGGGATCTTTCTGACCCTAGGAGAGAGCCCAGGTATCCTGCATTATAAGGCAGATTATTTACCATCTGAGCCACCAGGAAGCCTAAGAAGAGAGGGCTAATGTGGTAGATACTAAAAGTGATCAAGTATACTCTGAATGCAGCTTTCAAGAATATTTTAGAAATAACTTTTTAAGTAGGGAAAAAAAAAAAAAAAGCCTAAGTGATATCTAAAATTCCTTCTGTTTTTAAGATCTAAATCTGTGAGACTATAACAGAAATATTTTTTTTCTGCATATTAGGCTTCAGATGAATGGTTCCTCCTGAATTACTATTTTATAACCACAAGTGATGAACAGTTATTAAGTGGGAATGGTTTCTCCAATTTCTCTTCCCTTGATCTATGGATATTATCATGTTAGAGTCCAAATCCAATAATAAGAGAACTTAGCATCTCAATCAAGCCACATTTTACCTTGTTTATTGCACTGTGCTCAAAAAATACATATTTTTATTACCTTAGTCCTCCTATTACAAATATTGATGCTGTCTCTGATTTTTTCTAAGTACAATTCAGATCATTTCATTCTAGCTACATTTTTGATTCTGGATCTATTAAGCTTTCAGTTTTCCTTTTATTTTTATTTTTTTTAATTATGAAAGTATGCTAACACATTTATAGGACACTTGAAAAATACAGCAAAAAGGTGCATATCATTCCGTTATCTATTACAATTATTTAAGTAGATAAATTAAGAATTTTATTTGTAATTTCAATACCAAACTCCCAAAATTTAATAAAATGAATAGGCAGAAATGTAGAAGGATATTTGTTGTTCAGTTGCTGAGTCATTTCCAACTCTTTGCAACCACATGGACTGCAGCAGGCCAGGCTTCCCTGTCCTTCACTACCTCCCAGCACTCTGGACATGTGCTCATGTGCTCTGGACATGTGCTCAAACTCATATCCATTGAACTGATAATGCCATCCAACCATATCATCCTCTGCTGCCCCCTTCTCCTCTTGCCCTCAAACTTTCCCAGCATCAGGGTTTTTTCCAATGTGTCAGCTCTTCGCATCAGGTGACCAAAGTAATGGAGCTTCAGTTTCAACATCAGTCTCTCCAATGAGTATTCAGGGTTGAGTTCCTTTAGGATTGGCTGGTTTGATTTCCTTGCTGTCACGGGACTGTCAAGAGTCTTCTCCAGCATCAAAATTTGAAAACATCAGTTCTTTGGTGCTCAGCTTTCTTTATGGTCCAATGCGGGAGACCTGGGTTTGATCCCTTGGTTGGGAAGATTCCCCTAAGGGAAGGTGTGGCAGACCCCTCCAGTATTCTTGCCTGGAGATTCCCCATAGACAGAGGAGCCTGGCAAGCCACAGTCCACAGGGTCACAAAGAGTTGGACATGACAGAGACTAAGCACAGGGCAGCACTCACATCCTTACATGGCTGCTGGAAAAAACACAGCTTTGAGTTTTTGTCAATGAACCTTTGTCAGCAAAGTGATATCTCTACTTTTTAATACACTACAAGTTTGTCATATCTTTCCTTCCAAGGAGCAAGAATATGTTAATTTCATGGCTGCAGTCACCATCCACAGTGATTTTGGAGCCCTAAAATAGAAAATCTGCCGCTGTTTCCTTTTTTTTTTTCCCCCCATCAATTTGCCATGAAGTGATGGGACCAGATGCCATGAACTTAGTTTTTAGAATGTTAAATTTTAAGCCAGCTTCTTCATTCTCCCTTTCACCTTTATCAGGAAGTTTTTTTTGTTTGTTTGTTTGTTTGTTTGTTTTTAGTTCCTCTTCACCATCTGGCATTAATGTAATATCATCTGCATATTTGAGATTGCTGATATTTTAATCTTGATTCCACCTTGGGATTCATCCAGCCTGCCATTTTGCATTATATATTTTGAATGTAAGTTAAGTGAGCAGGGTGACAATATACATTCTTGATTTACTCCTTTCCCAGTTTTGAACCAGCTCTTTGTAATGTGTCCAGTTCCAACTGCTACTTCTTGACCTGCATACAGGTTTTTCAGGACACAGGTAAGGTGGTCTAGTATTCCCATCTCTTGAAGAATTTCCCACAGTTTGTTGTGATCCACACAGTCACAGGTTTTCATGTAATCAATGAAGCAGAGGTAAATATGTTTTCTGGAATTCTCTTGCTTTTTCTATGATGCAAAAGATATTGGAAATTTGATATCTGGTTCCTCTGCCTTCTCTAAATCCAGCTTGTATATCTCGAACTTTCAGTTCATGTAATGTTGAAGCCTTGCTTGATGGCTTTTGAGTACTACCTTTCTAACATGTGAAATGTGTGCAGCTGTATGGTAGTTTGAACATCTTTGGCATTGCCCTTTTTTAAGATAGGAATGAAAATTTACCTTTTCAAATCCTGTGGCCATTGCTAAATTTTCCAAATTTTCTGGCATATTGACTGTAACAACTTACAGCATCATCTTTAAGGATTTGAAATAGTTCAACTGGAATGCCATCACCCCCACCTGTTTTGTCTATAATAATGCTTACTGTAGTGTTGGAGAAGACTCTTGAGAATCCCTTGGACTGCAAGGAGATCCAACCAATCTATTCTGAAGGAGATCGGCCCTGGGATTTCTTTTGAAGGTATGATGCTGAAGCTGAAACTCCAGTACTTTGGCCACCTCATGTGAAGAGTTGACTCATTGGAAAAGACTCTGGTGCTGGGAGGGATTGGGGGCAGGAGGAGAAGGGGACGACAGAGGATGAGATGGCTGGATGGCATCACCGACTCGATGGACATGAGTTTGGGTGAACTTCGGGAGTTAGTGATGGACAGGGAGGCCTGGTGTGCTGCAATTCATGGGGTCACAAAGAGTCGGACACGACTGAACGACTGAATTGAACTGAACTGAAGGCTCATAGACTTCACACTCCAGGATGTCTGGCTTTAGGTGAGTGACCACACCATCATGGCAATCTGGGTCATTAAGACCTTTTTTGTAGTTCTTCTGGGTGTTCTTTCCACCTCTTCTTAATATCTTCTGCTTATTTTTGATCCTTACTGTTTCTCTCCTTTATAGTGCATATCTTTGCATGAAATTTTCCCTTGGTGTCTCTAATTTTTTTTAAGAGATCTCTAGTTTTTCCCCAATTCCATTGTTTTCTTCTATTTCTTTATATTGTTCACTTAGGAAAGCTTTCTTATGTCTCCATGCTATTCTTTGGAACTCTGTGTCAGTTGGATATATCTTTCCCTTTCTCTCTTGCCTTTCGCTTCTCTTCTTTTCTCAGCTATTTGTACTGCTTCTTCAGACAACATTTTTGCCTTCTTGCATTTCCTTTTCTTTGGGAAGATTTTGGTCATTATCTGTTCAATCTTAGTACCCTCCATCCATAGTTCTTCAGGTGCTCTGTCTACACCTATATCTAATCTCTGGAATCTATTTGTCCCTTTCTCTGTAAATTAAAAGGGATATAATTTAAGTTATCTCTGAATGGCCTAGTGGTTTTTCCTCTACTTTCTTCAATTTAAGTCTGAATTTTGCAATAACAAACTCATGATCTGAGCTACAGTCTATTCCAAGTCTTCATCTTCAGCTATAAAGACTACAATCAATCTGATTTCAATATTGATAATCTGGTGATGTCTCTGTGTAGAGTTTTCTCTTGTGTAGGTGGAGGAGGATATATGCTATGGCCAGTGCATTTTCTTGGCAAAGTTCTGTTAGCCTTTACCCTGTTTCATTTTGAAGACTATAGTAGATCTGAAAATCACTACAAACCAAGTCAACATAATTAAGATTTGTACAATGTCCACATACCAGTAGGATACAAATTCTATTCAAGTTACCATAGACTGTAAACCAGGAGACACCAGAGCATATCTAGGGACATAAAACAAGGTAAAAAATTTCATGATCTGAAAATATTAAAACCATACAGAGTTTATTCTCTTATCACTGTGGAAATATATTTGTAACACAATAAAAATGAAAAGAGAACTTATCAAAATTTCTTACCAAAGCTGAAGCTGATCAACACAATTAAATACAAAGTAGACTCATGAATAAGGTATGAAAACAAATAATGGATACTAGCACAAAATTTTATGAAATTTAAACAAAGTCTGAAATTTAGTTAATAATACTGCATCACATGTTAATTTTTCTTTCTTTTTTTTTTTTACAGTGTAAGATTTATATATATATATATATATATATATATATATACACACACACACACACACACACACACACTCAGAATTGGGTTAGAAATTTCAAGCCTCATTCAAAATAAATTATTTTTAAAATCACTAAGAAAATATAAGTGTCCAGACTTTTAACAGAGATTGTCTCTGGCCTGTGTTGAGTGGAGAGATCCTTCTAGCTTTTCTTTACTCTATCTTCTAGGAGTATTTGTTACTAACCCTGTGTATTTCCAGGCTTTGCAGTACAGATATGCTTGTTTTTTTCTTAAATTATTGCCTCAGAAAATTGAAACTACTTAGTCAGTTTCCACTAGTCCATCTGTTATTCATTCTCTGACATTTTGTTGACATCAGTAGTCTGAAGTAATTTCCTATCTTGTTCTTCTTATATCTTCATTTTATTGTATTGTGTTTTCAGAAGGAAACAGTAGAAATGTTTCCCTATACTGGTAGTTTTAACTAGAAGCCATATCTTTTTTTTTAAGTCTTTCCTTTTTCTTTTTTTCCCCATTTCAAACACTTGAATTTTAGTTGCTGTTGTTCATTTGACAATATATTGCTTATTAGTTTTTAATTTTCTTTTTTAATGTTAAAGTCAAGAAATGTTGGGCAAATGAATCAAAATTCCAACAGTGTATTTCTCTGTTCAGGGGAAATTATATATGGTAATAGTTCTTTTTTTCTAATTTTTAATATTTCCTAGATTTACAACTGTACCATTTTCTATAAGAATATCTAATTAAAATGACCCAAATAACTTTTTTATTCAATATTTTCCACTACTGTGTATTTTTAAAATAATTTAAAGAAAATGGTTAACCCAACAAAATTAATTACCTTATTTTTTATATTAAAAAATTTAGAGTGCATTTTTGAGTTAAAGTATTGAGAAGAATGGCTATAAACTAAAATAATGCATCATGGATTGGAAGTTTACTGAGAATAAAATGCTGTAAAAAATACAAATCAAAGTGACTGAAATTTAGGAGTCAGGCTATGTGAAAGTCACAGTGCTTCTTTAAAGATGTTTGTTAAGAGTTTAAGAACCAGGATATTGCCTGCAATTGCAAGAGGTTGTGAAGTTAAGGCCTGACAGGCTTGATTCAAATGACTTTTTAAACAACTAACCTTCACATTCTAACTTCCAGAATTTGGTGGGAGGGTCTCCCTTGGGGAAACTGTAAGTATCAAGCTCTACTCTTGTTTACATGTTCTTCATAATAATCCCTAGATTCCTTTTGGTGGGGACTGGAGGCTGTGGAAATCCAGGGGAGGATTATTATTAGCATTGTTATTTAAAAACAGAGTAAACAATACCAAGGAATTCACTGTAGGGAGTATAAGGTCTTAAGCTTTGAGATATGAGGATTCAAATGGGATTTTCAAAATTATATTGTGGGTTTTGTTAACAGAACACACATGGATTAAAAGAAAAAAAAAATGATGTAAGGTGCTGAATGGTATTCTCTAAAGCAGCTCTCACCACACCCTCCAAAAGTGAGTAGACTCAATTTACAAGGCACATTTTTGTGACATTTTTATAACTTATGCTAGTTCAAGTCCATTTCATCTTGTTTGATTTTATCCATTCTATTCCACTTTATCTCATAAGTCACTCAGATTTCCCTAAGCCTAAGTCATTAACCTTTGAGATAAACATTTTTAGAATTTACTAGTGGTACTTAATATATTTAAATTAGCAGTTGAATTTCTGTAACTAAACCCATCTCCTTTCATGTATATACAACTGTATCTTATGCAGCCTTAAGTTTTCCTCTCTGGACTTCTCAGAGATGTCTTATAGTTCATTTGTTGTCATTTAGTTACTAATTCATGTTCAACTATTTTCAGGACACCATCGACTGTAGCCTGACATGCTCCACTGTCCATGGAATTTCCCAGGCAAGAATACTGGAGGAGGTTGCCATCTCCTTCTCTAAAGGCTTTTCCTGACCTAGGAATCAAATCTGCATCTCTTGCATTGGCAAGTGGATTCTTTACTGTTGAGCCACCAAGGAAGCCTAATATTTCATTAAGTAGCTTTAAATATAACATTTGTTGATTTTTTGTTGTTGTTTATAGAACAAATTCATCCTCATGATAAAAAAAGGAAAATGCAGTAAAATGCATGAAAATAAAGCTACCTATAATCTTATGATTTTCAAAAATCCGATTGTTGCAAGAGTCAGATATGACTGAGCAAAGTCACTTTCCCTTTTCACTTTCCTGCATTGGAGAAGGAAATGGCAAAAGGGAAAGGACTTTGCTCAGTCATATCCGACTCTTAGCGACCCCAGCCTACCAGGCTCCTCCGTCCATGGGGTTTTGCAGGCAAGAGTACTACAGTGGGGTGCCATTGCCTTCTCCGATAGAGAGGGTCTGGGACATCTCAAAAGGTGAGAGTCACCAGGTTGCAGGGTTGTCAGTTTTCATGCTGCTGTTTAGCTGCTAAGTCATGTCTGACTTTTTGTGACCCCGCACTGTAGCCTGCCAGGCTCCTCTGTCCACGGGATTTCTCAGGGAAGAATATTGGAGTGATTTGCCATTTCCTTCTCTAAAAGAATCTTCCTGACCCAGGGATGGAATCCAGGTCTCCAATATTGACAGGTGGGTTCTTTACCACTAGTGCCACCTGGGAAGCCTGTGTATATCTTAAGTAAAGTCACTCAGTCATGTCCGACTCTTTGTGACCCCATGGACTGCAGCCCACCAGGCTTCTCAGTCCATGAGATTCTCCAAGCAAGAATACTGGACTGGGTTGCCATTTCCTTCTCCAGGGGATCTTCCCGACCCAGGGATCGAACCCGGGTCTCCCGCATTGGAGGCAGACGCTTTAACCTCTGAGCCACCTTGACCAAAAAGTTTGCTTGGATTTTCCTGTAGGAGGTTATGAACCCAAACAAACTTTGTGGCCAACCCAATATTTACTTTTTCTACAACAATTCAGAGAAAATTACACACAGTATGTCATTTAAGTTTAAATTCTCCACAGCACTTTTCTATAAACAAGGAACTATAATGCTTCCTGGTGGCTCAGTGGTAAACAATCCATCTACCCATGTAGGAAACACAGAAGATGAGAGTTCAGTTCTTGGGTTGGGAAGATCCCTTGGAGAAGGAAATAGCAACCCACTCTAGTATTCTTGCCTGGAAAATCCCATGGTTGGAGAAGGCTGGTGAGCTACAGTCTACAGGATCACAAAAAGTCAGACATGACTTAGTGACTAAGCACAACTATAGTGTAGTTAGTCAAGGAATTTTAATATTGCTAAGAATATTATTAATCAATAGCCCATATTCAACTTTCACCAATAATCTCAATAATGTTCTTTACACTGACCTTGATAGGACTCATTCAGAGAAGGCAATGGCACCCCACTCCAGTACTCTTGCCTGGAAAATCCCATGGACGGAGGAGCCTGGTAGGCTGCAGTCCATGGGGTCACTAAGAGTTGGACATGACTGAGCGACTTCACTTTCACTTTTCACTTTCATGCATTGGAGAAGGAAATGGCAACCCACTCCAGTGTTCTTGCCTAGAGAATCCCGGGGACAGGGAAGCCTGGTGGGCTTCTGTCTATGGGGTCACACAGAGTCGGACGCGACTGAAGCGACTTAGCAGCAGCAGCAGCAGAACTCACTAGGCCTTTTAATCTAAAACTGCTTTGCATCTCTTTTTTGTGTTTCATGAAATAGTTTAAAATATACAAACAGCATTGGCCTGTCCCCTACTTGGGTCTCTTCACAATTAGATTTAGGTTACTAACTTGTCAAGGATACAGCAAAGTACTAGACACTATAGAATATTGCTTTCCAATTATTAGTCATATTAACTTGGATCATTTGGCTAAAGTGTGTCTTCCATGTTGATTTAAATTTTATTTTTATTTTTGAAAAAAATGCATTAGTGAGGAGATGCTTTGAGTCTATCTAAATATCCAGTTCCTCATCAAATGTTTGCCTCTGTTGATAAGTCATGCTGAAATAATTATCTATGATGATTACAAAGTGGTGATTTTTCTAATCCCACCATGCTTTCTACATTTATTAGCACTTTTTGTGCTATAAGATAGAACTTTCTTTTCATTATATTTATATATTTATTTGTCTCTTTATGTGTTCCTTACAAAGAAAAGGTAGAGGAATCAGATATCAAATTGCCAACATCTGTTGAATCTTAGAAAAAGCAAGAGAGTTTCAGAAAAACATCTCCTTCTGCTTTTTTGACTGTGACAAAGTCTTTGTGTGAATCACAACAAACTGTGGAAAATTCTTCAAGAGATTGGAATTCTGGACCACCTTATTGCCTCCTGAAGAACCTGTATTCAGGTCAAGAAATGTCAGTTAGAACCAGACATGGGACAATGGACTGGTTCCAAATTGGGAAAGGAGTCCCTCAAGGCTGTGTATTGTCACTTTGCCTATTTAATTTATATGCCGAGTACATCATGCAGAATGCCAGGCTGGATGAAGGGCAAACTGGAATCAAGATTGCAGGGAGAAATATCAATAACCTCAAATATGCAGATGACAACACTCTTAGTGAAAATAAACTAAAGAGCCTCTTGATGAAAGTGAAAGAAGAGAGTGAAAAAGCTGGCTTACCACTAAACATTCAAAAATGAAGATAATATCATCTGGTCCTACCACTTCACAGCAAATAGATGGGAAAACAATGGAAACTGGGAGACTTTATTTTCTTGGACTCCAAAATCACTGCAGATTATGACTGCAGCTATGAAATTAAAAGACACTTGCTCCTTGGATTACAAGGTGTGACAAACTGAGACAGCATATTAAAAAGCAGAGACATTACTTTGCCACCAAAAGTCCATCTAATCAAAGCTATGGTTTTTCCAGTATGGTTTTTCATGTATGGTTGTGACAGTTGGACTATAAAGAAAGCTGAGCACCAAAGAACTGTTGCTTTTAAACTATGATATTGGAGAAGACTCTTGAGAGTCCCTTGAACTACAAGGAGATCAAACCAGTTAATCCTAAAGGAAATCAGTCTTGAATATTCTTTAGAAGGACTAACGCTGAAGCTGAAATACCAATACTTTGGCCACCTGATGGGAAGAACTGACTCATTGGAAAAAACCCTGATGCTGGGAAAGATTGAAGGCAGGAGGAGAAGGGGACCACAAAGGATGAGATGGTTGGATGCCATCTCTGACTTGATTGAGATGAGTTTGAGCATGCTTTGGGAGTTGGTGATGGACAGGTAAGCCTGGTGTGCAACAGTCCATGTGGTCTCAAAGAGTCGGATACAACTGAGCAATTGAATTTAACTGAACTATCAGTAATAAATCATGATTTTTTTTTTACTTACGAGATGAATATTTTATGGCTTTTTCGGGTAATCTTTCAGATAGAGTTTTCCTGAAGTTCATGGATGAAATTCAGCCAAGTTATTTTCCAGAAAAGCCAGGTTTGGAACTTCTATCACTTGTGTATTTAAATATTTAGTGGTTGTGGTTTAGTCACTAAGTTGTGTCTGACTCTTGCGACTCCTTGTGTTGTAGCCTGCCAGTCTCCTCTGTTCATGGGATTGTCCAGGCAAGAATGGGTGAGTGAGTTGCCATTTCCTTCTCCAGGGGATCTTCCCGACCCTGGAATTGAACCTGGATCTCCTGAACTGCAGGCAGATTCTTTACCGACTAAACTATAAAGACCCCTTAAAATGCCTACCTCACTTATTTTCTGGTATTTGAGAGTGATCAATACAATCAGTGAAACATGGAAATCGATTGACATTTTATTTAATAACAAATTCCAAGTATTTTTTTTTTTCATACTTACATTAATATGCTCACTTTTGTCTTTTTTCTTTTGGACTATTGATATTTTTCTGACTGATTGTTAAAGGATGTGTACTTTGACATACAATTAAAATATCTTTTCCTGCCAATCATACTTGTCAATATTTACAAAAGACCCTGCAGCTCAGGAAGTTTCTCTAACCCTCATTTTAGAAAATTATCAAGAGGATGGCCAGACTCCAATCTACCTGTCTGAAACCCAAGCCTCTGGTGTCTTATTTATTGTTTGCAACCTGATTTCTTGTGCAGACAGAGGCCTCCATTGGCATATCACCTGACTGCTGATTTGTGCTTTACCCCTGGACAGTGTAACTCCAATTAGCTTCAACTCTGTTCTGTAGCCTGAGGATAAGTCCTGTTTTAAGTCCCTTATTCCCTCAAGGTACAATAGCCTTGGGTTCTGCCTGTCTTGAAGGGAAATTCTGACAAGTAGAAGATACATTTGGAAGAATACAGATTATATTTGCATTCCAACCAAACCTGTGGTGCTTCATCTAAGATTAGAAGTTCTCAGTGTATGGCTCTGAGAGCTTCTCAGGTGGTCAGCAAGATCAAGATAGTTCTCATAATAAAATTAAGATTCCATCTTTCTCCTTCACTCTCATTCTTTCACAAGTATACAGTGGAATTTTCCAGAGGCTATTTGATTTCTGATATTGCAACAGATTGGAGATAAAACACATATGAGAACCCAGCCATCTTCTGTTCAGTCACTAAACAGAACTACAAAATGTAAAACAATGATACACTTCTCACTGGAATTGGTTTAAAAAAAAAGTAGTCATTCTGCATTAAAATATGCTGCTAACATTAGGATTTAATTCATTTTTTTACATTTATATTTTTAATAAATTAATTTTTAAGTTTAATATCTAACTGTTAAATATAAAACCCACATGAGTGAATGAAATTAGCAGTTAGGATTTTAAAATGAAAAACAATTCTGTCACCTTTCTGCTGAAAAGCCATCTATAATGACACTGCACATATAAATTCTTAGTAATTGTTAGAACTCGACGCTGTGTGAACTGAGTTGTGCCTGTACAAGTAGCCTCTATTCAATTCACTTTCTCTCTGAAAGTGTTATTTACACTGGTCTTCTTTCAGATCCTCCAAGGAGCCAGTTTTTTTCCAACTAGAGGAGCTTTACAGATGTTCCTTCGTCAGGGACATCCCCCTAATGTCTTGCACGGCTATCTCATCTCTCTTCCTTGGAGATACCATTTCTGGATTACTGTCCAGTCTTTAAGTATGCTTTCTTTCTCTCTCTCTCTTTTTTTTTAATAACACCTTTTCCATATAGATCTTGTTAATTTAATAAGCATATATCAGGGAACACAAGGACTTGAAGAAAACAAGTTCCTGAGCATGGCTGATACTCCCTGAGTAACTGTACTGCTTTACCATTCACTGCACTCTCTGGTTTCCCCTTCTTTTCCCAAATCTGAGGAAGAGAAAACTCATTTTCTTGTCAGTTTCATCAAAATTTCATATCTTAAATAATTTGTTTTGTAATGTTATGCTGTGCTTAGTCATTCAATCATGTCCAACTGTTCCAACCCTATGGACTGTAGCCCTGGGAATTTTCCAGGCAAGAATACTGGAGTAGGTTGTCATGCCCTCCTACAGGGGACCTTCCCAACCCAGGGATCCAATTCAGGTCTCCCACATTGCAGGCAGATTTTTACCATCTGAGCCACCAGGGAAGCCCATACTGGAGTTTTTGTAATGTTAGCTATGGTTAATGAGAGAGTTCTAAAATTCCCCCAGAGTTGATGCCCTCTATATAGTCTTTCTAAGTATATTTATCTATTTACACTGAATTACAAGTACCTAGAGACAGGAAGAAAAAATATATATGTATATGTATATATGCCAAACACACGCATGCCCACACACGTCATCATACACACAAATACTTAGAAATACAAGTTATCCTACTTAAGATCATGGCATCTGGTCCCATCACTTCATGGCAAATACATAGGGAAACAATGGAAATAGTAACAAACTTTATTTTCTTGGGCTCTAAAATCACTGTAGATGGTGACTGCAGCCATGAAATTAAAAGATGCTTACTCCTTGGGAAAAAAAGCTGTGACCAACATAGACAGAATATTAAAAAGCAGAAACATTACTTTGCCAACAAAGGTCCCTCTAGTCAAAACTATGTTTTTTCCAACTGTCATGTATGAATGTAACAGTTGGACCATAAAGAAGGCTGAGTGCCAAATAATTGATCTTTTTGAACTGTGGTGTTGAAGAAGACTCTTGAGAGTCCCTTGGACAGCAAGGAGATCAAATGAGTCAATCCTAAAGGAAATGAATCCTGAATATTCATTGGAAGGACTAATGATGAAGATGAAGCTCCAATATTTTGGTCACCTGATGTGAAGAGTCAGCTCATTAGAAAAGAGCTGATGCTGGGAAAGATTGAAGACAGGAGAAGGGGATGACAGAGAATGAGATGGTTGGATGGCTTTACTGACTCGATGGACATGAGTTTGAGCAAACTCCAAGAGGTGGCAAAGGACAGAGAAGCCTGGTGTGCTACAGTCCGTGGGATTGCAGAGTCAGACACTACCAAAGAACAATACCAACAAGTGATGATTTATAATTATTTATGTATAAAAATCTAAATACTGACAATATGCCATGTGTTTAGACCTGTTTCCATTATGATCATTATGAAGCATTTGTTATTGACAAGTGAAGTCAATGAAAATATGTAATGGATAAGCCTGGGATGCTATGATAAAGAAAGGGTAACCAGATGTACCAAAATTCTTGCTGGATTTTTCACTTCTGAAATAATAGGTAGTTTAAATGGACCTATAAAAGAAGACATGGCTTAGAAGATTGAAAGGAGGGAGTAAAGTCACTGGGGGACACATTTTATTAAAGCCATGATTAAAGATGCAGAGAAGTCTCTGATTTGTTTGTAGATATCTCAGGGTACTTGGAATTGACTAGGATTTCTATACTTAGAAATAATACGGAAGTATCAGATAAGTAGATCAACTGCCACCGCAGAGAGTTACAGATCCACTTTGAAGAAGAAAATGTCAATTTTCAACCCTCTTTCTTTTTGTACACTCCTCAGTTTTTCATTCAGGAAGGCATATGCAGATAGAAAGTTCAGTGCTTTTATGGTATCTGAAGTCATTTTAGTCATGGAAAAGGATTTTCCAAACCCATTTCTATTAAGGTGTACAGAATTTTGGTACACGTTAACTTCTCCTAGAAAAAAAGTTGTTTTGAAAAGCAGACTTGATGAATACCTGAGGGGTGTATGATTGCTATAAAAGATGGTGGTGATAGCAAACAAAACTCCGGTGACAAGTTCTTCCTAACTCTCTCAAATGACATATACAGGTACTATTCTTCATCCTTTGCTTTTTACAGTACAGAACTTTAACCAAGTGGCAGGCAAACATACTACTTGTGAACTGGGCATATTGATATGTTTGTTCAAACTGCTTTCTCTATGTGATAGGTCCTATATGGTAGTAGGAAAAGGTTTTTGAGTCCAGCAGAAGTGAGAATGAGTCCTGACTCACTCCCTTCCCACCTTGAGCTCCCTACATTCTCACTGATACTGTTTCCTTATCTGGAAATGAGAGTAATAGATACTTGTGAAAATTAGAGATGACAAAAATACACATAGTGGGCACTTCATATGTCAGCTAGTTTGTACAATAGAAATAGATATCACAATTACATAAATGTGACTGATCAATATGTATAGATCTTTATATACACTGGAGAAGGAAATGGCAATCCACTCCAGTATTCTTGCCTGGAGAATCCCATGGATGGAGGAGCCTGGTGGGCTACAGTCCATGGGGTCGCAAAGAGTCGGACCGACTGAGCGACTTCACCTACCTTTATATACAACATCTGATTCTGCCTCTCTACATAACATATTAGATATATTATACATAGCATATATACTGCCCTCATTTCCTTTTCTGTATTTGTTCATCTAAGCTGTCTATGCAGTTACCACATTTCCCAATCAGAAGGGACAGTGGCCACAGTCACTGGGAAGGTCATCTTTGTGCCTACCAGCTGCTATCAGCTCTATGTTTAATTAAATTCAAGGTCCATATTAAATAAAACTTCTTCCTTGATATTGTTATCAATACCATCCGTCGGTTATAACACTGGATTCCCACAACACCTTTTCCATGTCTATTTTATTTTGATAATTGAACTTTTTAATTAACCTATTTCCCATGTTACAATTTTCATATGCCATCCCCCAAGTAAACTCTAATCATTTTGAAAACAGGGAGTATGTCATACTTCTTTCATAACTCATAATATCAAGGGAAATACCTGTATATGAAAGATGCTTCAAAATATTTGTTGAATTTTATTGAAATGAATCTTCTAGGAATCAGAATGACACTGACATTACTCTCTGATCACAAACTGGCCCTCTTTTCACTCCTACCTCTGCTGGCTCTGTACCTAGTCAGTGATCCACGTGCATTGGCCATTGGTTTTGTGATTGTGCCATCATGCCAGAATAGAAAGAACTTGTTTTTTCTCATGTTCAGTACAATCGGCTCTCCTATTCTGAAGTGGAATAAGTTTCCTGGTATGATTGCTTTTGAAGAGGAAAATTTCTATGAGAAAACGCTGGAAAGAGTTCACTCCTGCTCTAACTGCATTTTTTAATCATCACTGTTTGCCCCTCCAGTGCGTCTGCCCATTTCCAAAGCCAGGCTTGTGATTTTGATGCACCATCATGGCTAAATACAGTATATCATTTCAGCAGGCTCTTCACATTGTGTTATTGTTAATGATGCTTTTTATTTACCAGAACCATAGGCAATATGATATTACTCTCATTCAGTGAGCCCAGCAGGAGACTTTTTAAAGTGTAATGCATTTGCTCTAATGTCTCTGATCAGGTGGATCCGGCCTGGAAGAACTCCAAGTCGGATAATTACATTTTCGCTACCTATAATTTCCACCACCTTTTTGAGAGCTTATCGCATTCTTCTCTTTTCACACTTCAAACGTATATGGTGTTTGCTGAACACTATTTTAAAAAGAAAATAAAATCAGCCAGTCTTAAAATCCAGGAGGTAAGGAAAAGTTATGGAGAGGTTAATGGAGAGGTCAGAATAGATGCTTGAAGGGACATCCTTGAACTTTGTCTTCATTTTTCTTCATTCCTTCAAAATCCATATCCTTTTTTACCCTTTTGTCATGACCTCATATTCTCTCACTTTTAGACAAACAACATTCTCATGCTATTATGACTTTCCCAATAATGAGAGAAAGTGATCTAGTAAGATTATCCTTACTGAAGCACACACATTATGCTTCATAACTTGTCCAGAGGAATTTAAACTTTATACATGGTAACTACTGGAAGGAGCAAGGTGTCACACAAAGGGAATGATTTCCAAAGGCTGGAAATGAGAGACTGTGTCCTATGAAAAAAGAGATCCTCCACGTGGGGAGTGCAGTGCATGCACCTAAATTCCCTCTCATGCTTACATCTGGAACTCCACTGATTTTCAAGGTAAAAGGAAATACTAGATTCTACATTTCATTGTCTCTAATAGGTTACATTAGCATACAAGGCTCTTTGCACAGAGGTATGACAGGGTCAGGAAGAATGTTTTTAATGTTTCTAATATAAGAGTTCTCAGAGGCAACCATTTTCTAAAGAGTAAAAACACCTCAAGTCAAATGATGAAGGTGAATGACTAAGCTGAGTAATAATATCTGAGTACAAAAAGGTACTACCTTGAGATCCATAAAGTAAGACTAATTTTCAATCCTGCCTGATTGAATTAGAAAGGACACCATGGCAGGGTATCAATCCTTGTATCATAGTTACATGAAGGGACAACTTTTAAAGGTAAACTCCTCCTTGAGTGGGTAAGCCCATTTCAATAGTGTGTCATATTTTTGTTTTTAATGGATATACATGATGTACTGTTACTCCTTTCATATGTCTCCCTTTCCTTTGGAGGACTGGGGTGCCCACAGCATCCCTATACTCCATGTCAGCCTATCCAGATGCCTCCCCCTCAGAGTCACACGCAGTTCACCATCTAGGCAATTGCTCAGCTGACAATGAGAGCAGACCACTGTAATGCAGGAGCCCAGCGTGTATTTATGGAACATTAATTTAATCTGTAATATTATAGCTGTCAATGTCATTTGGTGTAGGCTTTATTTTATATGTTTTCCCTTTTCTCCTTTTTGCTATGCCTTGATTTTGTTAATTCTATGCAGGTTTATGAGGGAGTTTGCTGTAGATTGAATTTGGTCACCTGTCTTTGCTTTCTTGATATCACAGTTTAACATTTGGGCTTATATGCAAAGGTGCCATTTTTTTTGTTTGTTTTGTTTTTTTGATCACCTGGTTTAACAGTCATTGCTTGTGAGTTTCACGAATTTCTTGTTGCACTGGCAGTAAATTTGACTCATATTTTCAGTCAAGCATCTTGTGCTTGTAATACTGGTGTGGGTTACTGTGACCTTTGAACACCAGCATCCCATGACTTCTGGTATTTCCTAGTTGGTTTCAGTACCACAAAAAACAGCCCATAAATGACATATCTGAAATCTTTGCCTTGAAATGCCTTCCCATTCTATGACTCTCTTTGACAGTCAGCATTCTTCTGAATTTATTTCTACTGCCTTTTCTAATGTCATCATTTGCGTAAATGTCGCCACATTTTTAAAGCATGATTCACCAGCCTTCCAACTTTGGTCATCACGTTTTCCTTCAGAAGTTGTATCCATACTTATAGAGTTAGTCCTACTAGACTAACTGCTACTAAATAGTCCTACTACCACCACTAGTCCTACTATTCTACTAGTTTACTGTCCTCTAGAGCAAGGGCTGAGGAAGTTTTTAAATAAGACCCCAGGTAGTAAATGTTTTATACTTTGTGGCTGCATGAGGTCTTTTTTGGTCAATCTTTTGCTTATTATTATTTGTATTTTTTTGTTGTTGTTGATTTATTTTTACAACTCTTTGAAAATCTTAAAAAAAATATGTGGTATAGGCCATTCAAAACAATTGCACTCATTCTTGTGCTAAATATCAAAGGAAGGAAAAATAATGGATTTGTTTTCTATATATAGGTCAAGAAGACTGAGGAGAGATGATGAATCATTACCATGAAAAATTAAAGAGATAAAAATAGTGACTGTAGAATAAGTAATTTTAGAAGGAAAATTCCTTTTTTAGTAAATGCAGTTACTCTCTAACTTTTCTGTTTTGTGTGACTTTTCATCTTCTGCTTCAGAGTCAATATACCCTTGGCCTTCTACAAAGAATTTAAATAGTCTCAAGTGCCTGCTATTTTCTTTCATATCAAGTAGAATGTGTTTGTAGTTTCTCCTTAGAGAATAAACCCGTCTTGAGTTGACTTGTATTTGGACTGGACTTCATGAATAGGCTGTGTTGAATAAGGCACTTTACAAGCCATGAGATAAGACGACCTTTCAAAATGCTTTTCACACTCTTGGTGTTTCCACTCTTCTCAAGTTACTATTTTAGATCTTGAAGGGTTTTGTTTTCTCCTTGCAAATTCATATTTAATGAAAGATATTAACACCATAACCTGTATTATCTGTCACTTGGCTTAGTCATATTGGCAGACAGATCTTTTGGAGAAGTCTTTGTAGAAGAGAAAATGTAACAAAATGAAAGAAAAGAGGGATGCAGGAATGTCCTGAGAAAGAGATGGGGAAATGACCAGCAAACAATCTATGACCAAGCATTTGCCCCTCTGAAATTTCTTCAAGAATCCCCATTTCTTAGTAAAGATTATTGGTTAAAAACTATCATAAATTTACTGCTATCCAGGACAGTGAAGCCCAGGAAGGACCATGACATTCCAGAGACACTTTTGTGTCTTTGTAGCTATTGAAAGAGCCAAAGACAGTCTACCACCAATCTGCTACCTGGAAATCTCTGCTATCCTCCATCAAATTCAGGAAAAACAATAATCTGGTAAAGAAAGATTTTCCTTCTTAGCTTATTGAATAAATAAGCCTGAAAACACACCCAGACGTACCCAAGCAGAGGGGGATATTTTCTTTGCTTGTGAAACATCCACAAAGAATAAAACTATGAATTTGTATTACTAAACTTCAAAGGACGTGGATGTGGTAAAATAATGGAGGCATGTGACTGAAAAGGGATTCTGATTTTTGCAATATGGGGTAGGCAATTTGAAGAGCTCATTTGAAATTTCTAAGACTATATATTCAATGTCTATTTCAATAATTTGAGTTATTTGTTACCATTTTAAAAATTCAACTAATGTTTCAGGCTGTCTTTCAGTTTTCTGAGCTTCTTTTGGTGCCTAGCATAGGACTTGTCCATTGCATAGATTCAAGGTGATATGTTGAAAAATTGATTAAATTTTATTCCAAAGCTACGCTTGAACTTCATAAATCTCTTCCATCTCAAATTTGTTGTTCTGAATACATGAAAAATAAAAAAGGTGACATACCCTACTTTGCCCTGCCTCAGTCATTCATTGTCCTTGCATCAAGTACAGAGATTTATTTTGTTTAATCAGTCCCAATCAAACAATCTCTCTAACCAATTAACCTTTCAGGTTATTTCCCTCTTATTTCTGAAAATTTGTCTTCAGCTGTCTTATTCCAAGGTGTTCAGAAAGAGCCAAAGTGATACAGTGGGGGTAGTGTAATAAACAGATGGAAAAGGGAAAAGGTGGTAATTTAATTAGTAGAAATATGAAGAGTACCATATATCCTCCCACTCTGACACTGTAAACACACACACACACACACACAATCTTCCTTATAGTTATCTGTTCTGAAATTCTAACCAATAGACAGATATTCATGCATTTAGAATGCTCACATCTCAGGTCCTAATCAGGTGAATAGTACCTAGAAAATGCCTTGTCAAGCAGGTTGAAGCTAAAGGGAGAAATACTGCAGACATTTCACAAGGTATAGAAAGAGGAATGGAGTGGAGACTTGGCAATATGATAAAGTATTCCTTTTGTTGATACTCCCTCATTAAATGTATCTTATGACAACATGTCTTAAAATATTAGGTATTTACAATGTTTTCTGGTATCCATTTAGCACAAATGGCATTAAAATGAAGTTGCTCAGTTGTGTCCAACTCTGCGATCCCATGGACTGTCGCCTGCTAGGCTCCTCTGTCCATGAGATTTTCCAGGCAAGAATACTAGAGTGGGTTGCCATGCCCTGCTCCAGGGCTTTTTCCTGACACAGGGATCAAACCTGTACCTTCAGTGACTCTGCATTGCAGGCAGATTCTTTACCGCTGAGCACCAAGGAAGTCCTCAAAACATTACATATTAAAGCGTGTGTGTGTGTGTGTATTTTAATTAGTGAAAAAAGGCAATGTGAAAGGAACAGAAGCAACCTTCCTGGTTTCATAACTATTTTGAAGAAACAGTACAATATGCTTTTTTTAAAAGACCCAATAAAATGGCATTTCTCTATGTTTGTATGACATGAGGTCACTTTGCTCCATAATTTAAAGCTAAAAATTTTAAATTTAAATTTTTTAAGCTTTCAAATTTCTGTCTGCATTGACAGTCTCACCACTTTGAGACATTCCAACTTAGTTTATCTTTGTTTTATGGTTACATGTTTTTGTTGGGAATTCTAAAGCCTTGGGAACATAATAAAGGTGGAAAATCCAGGGAGCATTCTCTTTCATGATAGCAAAACTCCAAGACGATGCTCGTCAAATAATTGTGAGCCTTGAAAAACATTCAAAAGTCACAGCTTTCAATGATATGTAGAATAATTCAATCTAACATCAGCATTACATCTGTGGTAGATAATTTTCAGCAGTAAAATGCCATCGTCTCTCTTTAACTTGGGGGTGTTGGAGGTTTTTGTCTCCATTTCACCAGACAGAGTACAAAACATTGTGACATGCTTAATATTTCTTCCGCCAAGATGTCCACTCCGATTCCTCACCCTTTACAGAGTTGTGATTTCATCCTGCATTTAGCTGCCAAAAAAGCGATTGCGTGTGCAGCACCAGTAACAAAGTGAAAATGAATTATGCATCAGAAGAAACTGCATTTGAGTAAAAAAACTTAGACTTCAGCATCTTCAAATTACAATATGATTTAAGAAGGAATACATTTAAGGAGATAGCAATGGACTGAGGTGAAGGGGTCAGCATTGGCCTGGTTTAATATAATTTAGTTTTCAATTATTTATTTTTTAAAGAGCTACTAAGCACACTGAATCTCTTTAATGGCAATGTCAAAAGTATGGAGACTGGAGAAAAGCCATGAATAATAGTGACAGATTGTTATGCATGGTAATGTTATAGGGCTTCTGCAAAGGGAAGCGTTCACTGGAGCAGGGAGAACCGACAGGGAGCAGCCTGCTGTGAAAGCAGGGATGTGGCTCCTTTCCCAGGGCTGTGAGGACAACTGAACTCCACTTCCCCTGACATCTAACAGGCTTTGTCAAAGAGGCCATTAAACCAGTATGTCTATATGAATCCTGTACTCCTCTTTTGACAGGTGGAACATATAATTGTTTGTTTAAATTGTCCACCTTTAATTTTATTGACAGTAAAAAAAAGATTCAGTAAATTTTTCCTTACACATTTTAAGAAACCATGCAGTGACTAGAACAGTAAAAAGTGCCTGGAAGACATGGGGCAACAATTTGCCCATCCCTCTGGAAACCAGTCATCAAGGGAAGATATTAGAACCAATAGTTCCAAATATAGACTATATAAATGTTGAAGACTCTGGTGCAAATGAAAATCATTTATTAATATGCAGGAAGAAGGAAAGGATCATAGTAAAGTAGAAGTTGGTCTCAAATTAGGGATTCCCATGTTTACTAATCAATTGCCAAGAGTTCTGCTCCCCTCAGCCCATTATTCACATTTACTCTCTTGCAAAAACATCACTGACTGAGAAGAAACCCTCACCACTGTGGTATTTCTCACCTATGGGGCAGCATTTCAATTCTCCAATAATCACTCTCACTGGGTAGAGCAAATCTCTGGCTCTGCTGAGTAGTCACTCTGCCACACCTACAGAGTCCTTTGGACACTAGAGGTATTAGGATTTTCATTCTCTCCCATTTGCATACCATTTCTTACTCCTCCTTCTCTGTTTCAGAACAACTTGCCACACCAGCCTAGTCTTTCCTGGCTCAGTGCCAAGTAACAAAGGCAGTGTCATATGGAAAAAAAAAAAAAAAAAAACCAGAATTGGGAGTCAGGAAAGCAGATTTCTATTCTTGGCTCCTACATATTTATTTAGACAACTTTAAGACTTTGTTTCTTCAACTTTTAACTGAACAGATTGGTTAAATCAGTGGTTTAAAAGCATATACATACACATTATACTCACACACACACACATGCACACAGACATACACATATATATGTACACATATATATCCTTTTAGTAACAAAAATATTCATCTTTTCAAAGTTTTTTTTTTTTTTCTAAAAACTCCAAGTATTGTGATAGGAATAGAGGCAAGAATGAGGAGGAGTGGTGCTCAACTTCCTTCTCATTCCTAACTATACTTCCTGAGAGTTCTATAGGACAGAATTGTAGTCTCCTGGGCCTTCCCTGAGTTTCAAAGAGCAAGCATAAACAGTCACAAATTAGGGAACTCTCTGTCCTAATATCTATAGGCCAGCACAATTTCTTGCAAGCTCTCAACTTCTTGGGTTTCCTGCATACTATAAAACTTTTTATTCTTGACCATTATTATCTTAAGCTCCATTCTGCTACCATCTATACTTGTTCTTTAAGCAAAACATGGTGAGGAAAAAAAGCTAAAAGTAAAGAAATATTAAAGAAGAATGTTTATCCAGAATGAAAAGTTTTCCTTTACCTTTCCAGTTCTGGATGATCTAATCATTAAACTGACATAAGATAGATTCACAGGAAAAACAAATTAATGTTGCATGGATGAGGGCTCCATTAGAATACGAAGCCTACAGGCAGTCAAATAATCCAGGCTTCCGTGTCTTTTTGAGTTAAGGAGAGGGGTTGAAGTTCAACATTTTTAAGGGGAAGAAAGACAATTTTCATGAAAATGTGAAGAGCAAAGAGTAAACAATTGTTTACCATACCATTCAGAGACAAAGGGACACAGAATTTGTTGTGAACAAACAGGTGTTGTTAGTTTCTACCAATAGACCAGACCTAGCTCTAGATAGCTATCCCTACTGATAGTTCTCTTCCTGTTCTCTTTTATAAATTGTTTTCAGACAGTTAAGGGAAAGGTAAAACTCTTCCTGAATCTTTTGTTTCTTAAAAATAATCAGCCTAAAAAAATCCTGATGCCAGTGAGAAATATTTTGAGGTGGGAAAGTTTTCCCCCTTTATAAGAGGAAGGAGAAGTGGGTAAAGGGTGCTTCCATTTACCACTTCAACATCTGCTGGGTCATGGTAAAAGCAAGAGAGTTCCAGAAAAACATCTATTTCTGCTTTATTGACTATGCCAAAGCCTTTGACTGTGTGGATCACGATACACTGTGGAAAATTCTGAGAGAGATGGGAATACCAGACCACCTGAACTGCCTCTTGAGAAATCTGTATGCAGGTCAGGAAGCAACAGTTAGAACTGGACATGGAACAACAGACTGGTTCCAAATAGGAAAAGGAGTACGTCAAGGCTGTATATTGTCACCCTGTTTATTTAACTTCTATGCAGAGTACATCATGAGAAACGCTAGACTGGAAGAAACACAAACTGGAATCAAGATTGCCGGGAGAAATATCAATCACCTCAGATATGCAGACGACACCACCGTTATGGCAGAAAGTGAAGAGGAGCTAAAAAGCCTCTTGATGAAAGTGAAAGAGGTAAGTGAAAAAGTTGGCTTAAAGCTCAACATTCAGAATATGAAGATCATGGCATCTGGTCCCATCACTTCATGGGAAATAGATGGGGAAACAGTAGAAACAGTGTCAGACTTTATTTTGAGGGGCTCCAAAATCACTGCAGATGGTGACTGCAGCCATGAAATTAAAAGATGCTTACTCCTTGGAAGAAAAGTTATGACCAACCTAGATAGCATATTCAAATGCAGAGACATTACTTTGCTGACTAAGGTCCATCTAGTCAAGGCTATGGTTTTTCCAGTGGTCATGTATGGATGTGAGAGTTGGACTGTTAAGAAGGCTGAGCGCCAAAGAACTGATGCTTTTGAACTGTGGTATTTGGAGAAGACTCTTGAGAGTCCCTTGGACTGCAAGGAGATCCAACCATTCCATTCTGAAGATCAGCCCTGGGATTTCTTTGGAAGGAATGATGCTAAAGCTGAAGCTCCAGTACTTTGGCCACCTCATGTGAAGAGCTGACTCACTGGAAAAGACTCTGATGCTGGGAAGGATTGGGGGCAGGAGGAGAAGGGGACGACAGAGGATGAGATGGCTGGATGGCATCACGGACTCGATGGACGTAAGTCTGAGTGAACTCCGGGAGTTGGTGATGGACAGGGAGGCCTGGCATGCTGCGATTCATGGGGTCGCAAAGAGTCGGACACGACTGAGCGACTGAACTGAACTGAACTATAGTTACCATATGTGATGTTACATAGCCATGACTTTCTAATTTTATAATTGGAAGCTTCTAACTTTTAACTCCCTTCACCAATTTTGCCCACTTCCCATCCCCTACAGCTGGACCATCAATCTGAAACCTGTAGGTTTGTGCTCATTTTTTTTTTTTTTAAGATTCCACATAGAAGTGAGATCATACAGTATTTGTCTTTGTCTGACTTATTTTACATAATATAATGACCTCAGCATAAGATTTTATTCTTTTTTATGCTTGAATACTATTCTTTTTTTTTATATACCACACTTTTTTTTATCCATTCATCCACTAATGGATGAACAGTTTGCTTTTATATCTTGGCTACTATAAATAATATTACAATGAATGGGAGGGTGCATATATTTCTCTGAGTTAGTATTTTCAATATTTTTTAGATAAATAGACAGAAGTGGAATTGCTGGATCGTATGGTAATCACTGCAGATGGTGATTGCAGCCATGAAATTAAAAAACGCTTACTCCTTGGGAGGAAAGTTATGACCAACCTAGATAGTATGTTCAAAAGCAGAGACATTACTTTGCCAACAAAGGTCTGTCTAGTCGAGGCTCTGGTTTTTCCTGTGGTCATGTATGGATGTGAGAGTTGGACTGTGAAGAAAGCTGAGCACCAAAGAATTGATGCTTTTGAACTGTGGTGTTGGAGAACTCTTTTGAGAGTCCCTTGGACTGCAAGGAGGTCCAACCAGTCCATTCTAAAGGCGATCAGGCCTGGGTGTTCATTAGAAGGACTGACACTAAAGTTGAAACTCAAGTAGTCTGGCCACCTCATGTGAAGAGTTGTACATTACTTTGCCAACAAAGGTCTGTCTAGTCGAGGCTCTGGTTTTTCCTGTGGTCATGTATGGATGTGAGAGTTGGACTGTGAAGAAAGCTGAGCACCAAAGAATTGATGCTTTTGAACTGTGGTGTTGGAGAACTCTTTTGAGAGTCCCTTGGACTGCAAGGAGGTCCAACCAGTCCATTCTAAAGGCGATCAGGCCTGGGTGTTCATTAGAAGGACTGACACTAAAGTTGAAACTCAAGTAGTCTGGCCACCTCATGTGAAGAGTTGACTCATTGGAAAAGACCCTGATGCTGGGAGGGATTGGGGGCAGGAGAAGAAGGGAAGGACAGAGGATGAGATAGCTGGATGGCATCACCGACTCAGTGGACATGAGTTTGATTGAACTCTGGGAGTTGGTGATGGACAGAGAGGCCTGGCATGCTGCGATTCATGGGGTCACAAAGAGTCGAACACGACTGAGTGACTGGACTGGACTGATGGATCAAGTGCCAGGGCAAGTGACAGGCCACTGAAAGCATTTATTTCAATTTCTTTTTCACAATTATGCATGAAGAAGGCAATGCTTTTATGTCTTTTGTATATTCTGTTTTGGGGTAGATTGCCAAACATGTGGTACCTAAGCCCAGTCGCCCCAAAACAGTTCCTCCATTTTATGCTTAACCTCTCTATCTAAAACTTGTTATTCTCTTTCTTACACTGTAAGCATTCCCCTCAAAATTGAGAAGTATCAAAGAAAAGGGGAGATTGAAAACACGAAGGACCCTCTGGGGTCCTCCTGGGAACAAAATCCCCTCCATATACCCCATTTCTTTCCTGTAGAATAAGGCTGTAGTCTCCTGGGTCTTCTCTGAGTTTCAAAGAGCAGGCACAACAGTTACAAGTTAGGGAGGTGAGCAAATGCAGAGAAGGGAAAAGCAATGACAATAGTTCAGTGATAAAAGAAAGTTCTAGTTCCTTCTCAAGAGATGTACATAACAATCTTAGGAATATCTTTGAATTGTTCAGAAATTAAACCTCCCTGCCCTCTACCATCCAGGTACAGGACACAGAGTCTAAAACCATAGAATCTAGAATGGCTGGAACTACAAGGCTGATGAAGGAGATTCCTGAAACACTATCCTGTTATTTCAACACCCATCCTGCAGCCGTCGTATTATAGCCACACGTTCTGGGAAACAAACTCACTTAGAAGGACAATGCAGATAGTGGAGTGCAATTTATTACATTGGAGAGCCCAACGCAGAATCTCCTATTAGCCAAGGCTGACCAGTTTTTGTGAAAACCTTATATACTCTAATTGTACATGCCCAAACTAAGATCATGTCATCTGGTCGCATCACTTCATGGCAAATAGATGGGGAAACAATGGCTGACTTTATTTTTCTGGGCTCCAAAATCACTGCAGATGGTGATTGCAGCCATGAAATTAGAAGACACTTAAACCTTTGAAGGAAACCATTATGACTTGTTATGATAGTTATGACTGTCATAGATAGCATATTAAAAAGCAGAGACATACTCTGCCAGCAAAAGTCTGTCTAGTCCCAGGGACAGCAGAACCTGGTGGGCTGCCGTCTATGGGGTTGCACAGAGTCGACAAGACTGAAGTGACTTAGCAGCAGCAGTAGCAGTCAAGGCTATGCTTTTTCCAGTGGTCATGTATGAATATGAGAGTTGGACTGTAAAGAAAGCTGAGTGCTGAAGAATTGATGCTTTTGAACTGTGGTGTTGGAGAAGACTCTTGAGAGTCCCTTGGATTGCAAGGAGATCCAACCAGTTCATTCTGAAGGAGATCAGCCCTGGGTGTTCTTTGGAAGAAATGATGCTAAAGCTGAAACTCCAGTACTTTGGCCACATCATGCGAAGAGTTGATTCACTGGAAAAGACTCTGATGCTGGGAGGAATTGGGGTAGGATGAAAAGGAGATGACAGAGGATGAGATGGCTGGATGGCATCACTGACTTGATGGACATGAGTTTGAGTGAACTCCCGGAGTTGGTGATGGACAGGGAGGCCTGGCGTGCTGCAATTCATGGGGTCACAAAGAGTTGGACATGACTGAGCAACTGAACTGAACTGAATAAAAAAAAAAAAATCATTCTTACTAGGCAAAAAGAAATCTATATGTTTATAGGTATGTGGAGTATATCATAAGAAATGCTGATCTGGAGGAAGCACAAGCTGGAATCAAGATTACTGGGAGAAATATCAATAACTCAGATATGCAGATGATATCGCCCTTATGGCAGAAAGTGAAGAAGAACTGAAGATCCTCTTGATGAAACTGAAACAGGAGAGTGAAATGGTTGGTTTAATGGTCAACATTCAGAGACTTTATTTTTTGGGGCTCCAAAATCACTGCAGATGGTGATTGCAGCCATGAAATTAAAGGGAAATAGATGGGGAAACAGTAGAAACAGTGTCAGACTTTATTTTTTGGGGGGCTCCAAAATCATTGCAGATGGTGACTACAGCCATGAAATTAAAGGGAAATAGATGGGGAAACAGTAAAAACAGTGTCAGACTTTATTTTTTTGGCTCCAAAATCATTGCAGATGGTGACTGCAGCCATGAAATTAAAAGATGCTTACTCCATGGAAGAAAAGTTATGACCAACCTAGATAGCATATTCAAAAGCAGAGACATTACTTTGTTGACTAAGGTCCGTCTAGTCAAGGTTATGGTTTTTCCTGTGGTCATGTATGGATGTGAGTGTTGGACTGTGAAGAAGGCTGAGTGCCGAAGAATTGATGCTTTTGAACTGTGGTGTTGTAGAAGACTCTTGAGAGTCCTTTGGACTGCAAGGAGATACAACCAGTCTATTCTGAAGGAGATGAACCCTGGGATTTCTTTGGAAGGAATGATGCTAAAGCTGAAGCTCCAGTACTTTGGCCACCTCAGGCGAAGAGCTGACTCATTGGAAAAGACCCTGATCCTGGGAGGGATTGGGGGCAGAAGGAAAAGGGGACGACCAAGGATGAGATGGCTGGATGGCATCATGGACTCAATGGACATGAGTCTGAGTGAACTCCAGGAGTTGGTGACGGACAGGGAGGCCTGGCGTGCTGCGATCCATGGAGTTGTAAAGAGTCGGACACGACTAAGTGAACTGAAATGAACTGAACTGAAGATCATGGTATCCATTCCCATCACTTCCTGACAAATAGATGAGGAAACAGTGGAAACTGCGGCTGATCTTATTTTTCTGGGCTCCAAATCACTGCAGATGGTGACTGCAGCTATGAAATTAAAAGACGCTTAAACCTTGGAAGGAAAGTTATGCTATCCTAGACAGCATATTAAAAAGCAGAGACATTACTTTGCCAACAAAGGTCTGTCTGGTCAAGGCTATGGTTTCTCCAGTGGTCATGTATGGATATGAGAGTTGGACTGTGAAGAAAGCTAAGCACTGAAGAATTGATGCTTTTGAACTGTGGTGTTGGAGAAGACTCTTGAGAGTCCCTAACCAGTCCATTCTAAAGGAGATCAGTCCTGGGTGTTCATTGGAAGGACTGATGCTAAAGCTGAAACTCCAATACTTTGGCCACCTGATGCAAAAGCTGACTCATTTGAAAAGACTGTGATGGTGGGAAAGATTGAGAGCAGGAGGAGAAGGGGAGAGCAGAGGATGACATGGCTGGATGGCATTACCAACTCGATGGACATAGGTTTAGTTAGACTGTCCATGGGATCACAAAGAGTCAGACACGACAGAGTGACTGAACTGAACTGAACTGATGCATGTGAGGAAATGAGAGAAAATGTGCCTTCATCTTAATCAGTTAATTAATTCTCAGGATACAATGTAACCTGTCAAAGGTAACTTCAGTTGAGTTAGGGGGACTTTGGGATCTTCTCTGAGTTGATGATGCCTAAATCATATGCTTACTCTGGTGGCTCAGATGGTAAAGTGTCTGCCTACAATGCAGGAAACTTGGGTTCGATCCCTGGGTCAGGAAGATCCTCTGGAGAAGGAAATGGCAACCTACTCCAGTACTCTTGCCTGGAAAATCCCATGGATGGAAGAGCCTGGTAGGCTACAGTCCATGGGGTCACAAAAATCGGACATGACTGAGTGACTTCACCTTACCTTAAATCATATTCTCCAAGATTCTCTTGAATGATACACTTTTTTTTTTTTTTAACCACTTAAGCAGAGAAAAATTTTCTACACAATCTGGAGAATCATTGGGGGAAAGATGCAACTACTCTTACCCAATGATCACCATCTAGTATTATAACCAGAAGAAGAATGTAATAATAAGATATCACATTGCCAATCTGATTTTTCTGTTCTCTCTTAATAATTCACCCCTCTCCCCACTCCTTGGACTAAGACCAGGGGAAAGGTTCTGAAATAATTGAAATAATTCTTGTTTTTTCTTTTTTATATTAAACTTTTCCAGAAAGTTTTTCTGCATTTTGTAGTATGGGTAGAGATGCCCCTTTCTAAGTCACTTTGACATTCAACTTGACAGCTGGATAGCACTGAAGTAATCCTAATTATCTGCTTGTTAGAGAGAACTTTGTTATTTGAGAGAATCACAGTTTAAAAACAAAATAATAGGAGGGCGCCTAAGATGCAGAGGAATAGGACAGGGAGACCACTTTCTCCCCCACAAATTCATTAAAAGAACATCTCAATGCTGAGTAAAATCTACAGGGCAACTTCTGAATGCTGGCAGAGGACATCAGGCATCCAGAAAAGCAGAACATTGTCTTCAAAAACAGCGCGACAGACCAAGTGAGCCTTAAAAAAAAAAAGTGACTTCCATCACCCCCCTTGCGTCATGGCGGAAATCAGACACTGAAGAGACCAGCAAACAAAAGATGCTAAACAGAGGGAATCTCCTTGGAAGTGACCCAACACTGCCTACAATACCAGAGAAAGGGCCAGAAATATCTTTACTATTTTTTCGACCATTCCCTTTATTATTATTTTTTTTTTCAGTAGATGTTTTTGTTAGATTGTTTTTTCCTCCTTTCTTTTTCTTCTCTTTTTTTTTAATTTTAAGTCCTCTAGTTCTCTTTTAATTTTAATTTTTATAACCTACTATCACTTTTCAGAAAAAAAAGACCCTATTTTTAAAGCAAATGCCATATATACGTATATATACAATTTTTTTTGTTTGTTTTGAGTGGCTGTTGGTGTTGGTTCTTAATAATTCCTGTGACTTTTTTTTTCCCCTTCTCTTCTTGTTCTTCTTCTTTTCTTTAATATTGTATTTTTGAAAATCTAACCGCGACTCTAAATTTTTAATCTTTATTCTTTGGTATTTGTTGTCAATTTTGTACATTTAAAAACCCAATCTTCATTACCCAATTTTACCTGAGAGTGAGATTTCTGGCTTGACCAGTCTCTCCTCTTTTGGACTCTCCTTTCTCCCCAGCAGGTTGTTTTTCTCTCCTCCCTCTCCCTTCTCTTCTCTACCCAACTCTGTGAATCCCGGTGTGTTCCAGATGATGAGGAACACTTAGAGAACTGGTTACTGGCTGGATCTGTCTCTCCCCCTTTTCATTTTCCACATTTATCCTCCTGGCCACCTCTGACTACTTCCTCCCTCTCCTCTTCCCTGTATAACTCAGTGATCATCTCTGAGTGGTCCAGACTGAGAAGCGCACATAAGGAAGTGATTACTGGCTAGCTTACTCTCTCTTCTTTTAATCCCACCTCANGTCTCTCCCCCTTTTCATTTCCCTCATTTATCCTCCTGGCCACCTCTGACTACTTCCTCCCTCTCCTCTTCCCTGTATAACTCAGTGATTATCTCTGAGCAGTCCAGACTGAGGAGCGCACATAAGGAAGTGATTACTGGCTAGCTTGCTCTCTCTTCTTTTGATCCCACCTCATCTCATTCCAGTCACCTCTAACTACCCCCTCCCTCTCCCTTTCCCTACATAACTCAGTGAACCTCTCTGGGTGTCCCTCAATGTGGAAAAACTCTTCATCTTTAACCTAAATGTTTTATCATTGGTGCTATATAGATGGAGAAGCCTTGATGTTACTGTAAAAATAAAACTGAAAACCAGAAGCAGGAGACTTAAGCCCAAATCCTGAGAACATCAGAGAACTCCTGAACCCAGGGAACATTAATCGATAGGAGCTCATCAAACGCCTCCATACCTACACTGAAACCAAGCACCACCCAAGGCCAACAAGTTCCAGAGCAAGACATACCACGCAAATTCACCAGTAACACAGGACCACTCCCCTGAGCTTCAATATACAGGCAGCTCAAGTTACTCCAAAACCATAGAGGTCTCCTAACTCATTTCTGGACTCTTCATTGCACTCCAGAGAGAAGAAATCCAGCCGTACCCAACAGAACTCTGGCAAAAGCTTCCCTAACCAAGAAACCTTGACAAGCCACTGATACAACCCCACCCACAGTGAGGGAACTCCATTAAGAGAATTCCACAAATTCCCAGAATACAGAAAGGCCACACCAAACACAGCAATCAAACCAAGAGGAAGAGACAGA
>SJXQ01010520.1:0-65339 GCA_006408695.1 Aepyceros melampus | reverse complement strand
GTATATTCAAAAGCAGAGACATTACTTTGCCGACTAAGGTCCGTCTAGTCAAGGCTATGGTTTTTCCTGTGGTCATGTATGGATGTGAGAGTTGGACTGTGAAGAAGGCTGAGTGCCGAAGAATTGATGCTTTTGAACTGTGGTGTTGGAGAAGACTCTTGAGAGTCCCTTGGACTGCAAGGAGATCCAACCAGTCCATTCTGAAGGAGATCAACCCTGGGATTTCTTTGGAAGGAATGATGCTAAAACTGAAGCTCCAGTACTTTGGGCACCTCATGTGAAGAGTTGACTCATTGGGAAAGACCCTGATGCTGGGAGGGATTGGGGGCAGGAGGAGAAGGGGACGACCGAGGATGAGATGGCTGGATGGCATCACGGACTCAATGGACGTGAGTCTGAGTGAACTCCGGGAGTTGGTGATGGACAGGGAGGCCTGGCATGCTGCGATTCATGGGCTCACAGAGTTGGACACGACTGAGCGACTGAACTGAACTGATATAGATTACCCAATTGGATTTATATAGTATGTGCTGGCTTTTATCCTCCGTTTTTTCATTTGACATTGTACTTTGATCATTTTCTTTTGAGACTTAAATTTACTGGAAAAATCCATGCTCCTGGCAGCATGAAGTAATATAGAATTTACTTAGCCATTTTCCTTTTGTTGAATATTTAAGTTGATTTCTTTTCTTTCTTTCTTTGCTATAATGGAACAAAGAATAGTTTACTGCTTAAATCATTAAGCTTATATGAATGTGATTATTTCCTTAAGATAGTTCTTGAAGGTGTCTTTATAACTTGCCAAATAATTACAAAGTTCCAAAGGGTCCCAAAATGATAATAGTGCAAGGAATGTTCTACACTGTATCCATTTTTGTTTGTTTCTGAACCATTTGAAGGTTACATACATTTTGGCCCTTTATCCCTAACTATTTCAGTGTTTATTTCCTAAGATTAGGGGTTTTCTCTCAAACAACCATAGTACCAGTTACCAGCTTCTCCTTGCATTTTAATAATGAGAAAATTGAGACTGAGTCTTGTTCAAAGATGTTTCCTATGCTTGGGGTCAAGGACCATCTCTTCATTGATCCCCTCCCTTGGAATATTCTCTTATCTCCGCTTTCATGAGACTCAAAGCCAGTTCAGGCCTGGTGCCCCCTAGAAAACCTTCTGTGTGCCTCTAGCCTCTGACTCCAGAACATTCCTTGTGGGTCCTATTAACTCCACACAGGGCAATGCTCAAATCGTTGCTTCATGCTTGCACTGTTTATCTGTTTATGTGTACCTCGCTTGTCTCTTCGGAGAAGGCAATGGCAACACAGTCCAGTACTCTTGCCTGGAAAATCCCACAGACGGAGGAGCCTGATGGGCTGTAGTCCATGGGGTCACTAAGAGTTGGACACGACTGAGTGACTTCACTTTCACTTTTCACTTTCATGCATTGGAGAAGGAAATGGCAACCCACTCCAGTGTTCTTGCCTGGAGAATCCCAGGGATGGGGTAGCCTGGTGGGCTGCCGTCTGTGGGGTCACACAGAGTCGGACACGACTGAAGCGACTTAGCAGCAGTAGTAGCTCTTGTCTCTTAACTGAATTCTAGGCTGCAAAAGGCCAAAGAACATGTTTCTATATCTCTTAACACCTAATAGGATAAATTGCAAAAGTAGACACTCAGTAAATACTGAGTCACATACAAGAGAGTTGTTCCCAACAATGGGACCATGATATAAACTGAAAGGAAAAGATATAGAAAAGTTGAACTCCTAACTTAGAAACCCTCTTAAAGTAAGAAAACAATAACACTTCTGACTGCAAAAAAAAAAAAAAAATCAAAACTGAACAGGGAAGGAAATGCAAATATAGTAAATTCTGTGATGTTTGAAGTAGATGGAATTTACATAACCATAGTGCTGAAATTTGATTATTTAATTATATGCCTGTACTGAGAGATGCAGGAGAATTGGGTGATGTAAGAGTACAAAACCCTCATTGACTATAATCAGAAGACAACTGATAATGTTTAAAAGTGTTAAGAATTAATATGTGTGTGTTAAGTCGCTTCAGTCGTGTCCAACTCTTTGCGATCCTGTGGACTGTAGCGCACCAGGTTCCTCTGTCCATGGGATTCTTAAGGCAAGAATATTGGAATGGGTTCCATGTCTTCCTCCAGGGGATCTTCTCGACCCAGGGATCGAACCCACCTCTTTTATGTCTCCTGCTTTGGCAGGCAGGTTCTTTCCCATTAGCGCCACCTGGGAAGCCACAATTAACATAGGAATATCATTTAGGACTGTGGTACTTAATACCAGAAGAAGCAGTTAGGAAAGTTAAGTTTTGGGCTCTGGGTTGGGGGAGTAGGTGGAAGAGACAGATATTTTTTTATTATGATCTTTTTCAATATTATTTGATTTTTTAAGCCTGCTAGGAGCACTTAGGTAAGATAAGAGCTGCGCCAGAAGGCAGCCTGCTCCATTTCCCTCTTCTCTCTTGTTCCCCGACGGAGATTTCCTTGTGTGTGACTGATGAGTTCTGTGCTGCAGAAGGACCATCTTTCTTCTCTGACCATTTGCTGGAAGAAAAGCCCTGTGCTTCTGGTTAACCTAGTCCTCGTCCTGGACCCCAGCCCTCATGGACACTGTCACTAATTCTCCCGGAGGACAGAGAAGCTCTGCTGGGCTTGTGACTCGGGAGGAGAGTGCCCTCTGGGAGGGACAAGGAGGGCTTGGACCCTGACGGTGGGTGGAGGTGCTGCCCCCTCGCGGGAGGTGGGAAGGCTAGGGCTGGCTGAACTGGACCTTCCTCACTGCCCGCTGATGGTCCCAGGCAGCTGAGAGGCAGCTTGGTGGTGGAATCAGTGTTTCCTTTTCCTCTGTTGATCAAGGAGGGAGACCTGCAGAAGGTCTGAGACACGGCTAGACCTGGGCGATGGTCCCCGACTGGCCCCATGACTCATGGCTCTCTGCGAAGCTTCTCAAGACTCAGTTCTACTGGGGTTACTTTCCCAGGGGACTGACTGACAGCCTTTCGATTTTCTGCCTCTTTGGCACAAATCCTAATAGAACTCCAATTTGTGATGTCCTTTCAGGAGGCTCAGACCTGCACAATGGGGGAGGGGGGCTACTTTCTCTGGGTTCCTTTCAAAGGGAAGGAGAAAGGAACCAACCTGTGTAGAGTGCTTCTGCATACCAGGAATGTTGCATTTTGCATTCGCTTTCTCATTTAAGGTGAGGAAACAGACCCAGAGAGGTTAGGGAAGAGGTTCCAGGGTCCCCGATGTGAGGGGTGGAGTCGAGGTATCAATCCAGGTCCCTCTGAATCTAAAGCTACCATGCAACATGCCATTCATGGCAGCCAACGGGAAACCACTCATCTAATTCAACCCCAGGGGAAATTCTTGGTCCCCCAGGCAGCGTGGGCCAGCCCACATTCCTTATCTTTATTCATAATCACAGTCCTGACTCTGGCCCCAAATACCTGGGCCTGGTCCAATGGCAGCCCCAGGCTCAGTTTTAGCGGGATAGTTGTTAGTTGTTTAGAAAACAACTGTGCTGTTTTCTCATGTGGTGATCGGTGGGCTCAGATCTGTTCAGACACCACCCCCCCCTCTTTGTGAGTGATGCCATATGCTTGGTGATTTAGCCTGGGTGTGGTCTGTGATCACGAGATAGTACCGTCAAGTGGGGAAGAGTGAGGGCTCTGGAGTCAGCCAGGACTTGGCTGTGTGACCCTGGGCAAGCTATTCAACCTCTCTGGGCTTCATTTCTCTTACCTAAAAAAATAAAGGAGGACTCTATGACTCCCAGTCTTTTGTAAAGCTGTTGTGAAGATGAAATGGCATGTGCAAACCAGCTAGCCTGGCCCGCCACCTTGACAGCTGGGGTTCCTGGTGGCTCTCCTGTCACTCAGTGGTCCCACTGTCCAGATCTGTGGACATTGGCACACAGAGAAGGCTGAAGCACAATAAATAAAACCCTGTCTGGTGGTGGCGTTGGTTAGTTTCCTAGCCCACTGATTTTTCTTTTACAATAAAACCTTGATTATTCAGAACCCCTCTGGGAGTTCCGGGATTCTTAAGGATTATTTTAATCATTTTCTAAAATGTGTTGCATCCTCACATTTGCCATGAGCCTTCCTTTCCCCACTATCTAATTTCCAAAACTAATATTCTGTGAGTTGGGAAACTAGATAACGGAAATCGTAGAACTATTTGCAAAGAAAAATTAGATTCTAAGATGAGAGCTCCTCCCATGGCTAGAGTGCGTGGATCCTGTGACGTTTATGTTGGCAGCGTTACTGCCTTACTGCTTTTCTGCTCTGTGGTTTTTCTCAGTGTGCCAAAACCCTGGGCTTGGAGAGCAGAAGTATTTCCGGACAGTGTTTAAGAAGAGATGGGCTCAAAGAGACGGCTTTGAAAAGGTGGAGCAGAGGATAGCAAGCTCAGGCTCTGGAGTTAAGATGACCTGGGTTCAAATGCCTGCACCCACAGATGGTCTGGGACCAAATATTGAACCCAGATACCCTCGCCACTCTGTGTAGTAATACACAACACTTTGAATCCATCATATGTGTGCCTTAAGTAAAATGATGCAGGACAGGCCTGGCATATAGGAAGTCCTCAGAAAAGGTCCATTATTATTGTTAAATGAAGTGAAAAGATGAAATGCTTCAGAATGAGATTCAGGGTCAGGAATCAGGTATGCCAGCATGACCATGTAGAGGAAGAAATGAAATAAGAAGGAGCAAGGCGGATCTCAAAGAAAAAGATTCTTCCAAACTTTCTTAAGTGAAGGGTGAGGACATCTCTAGAGCTTTCTAACCCTGCCTGGACTGAGAGGCACAAAGACCTAAGTGGTGAGCAATGCAGTCTATTAATGAACTAGTTCATTGTTAGTGAATTGCAGGTGACATCTCTTAGTGATGAGCTTTTAAAAACATCACTCTCTTTGGTCATGGATTATTTATTGCTCTCTAGACATGTTAGGTTTTAATTGTTTTCAGAAAGTTGCTGCTATTGTTTTTCAATAGGAAGAGGGCAGTTGTGGCTTTAATCACTGAAGTCAGAGGAGAATAGACATCTGGATGTTGATCTTGGTTAGGTGCTTTTCTCACTAAGGACATCATCAAGGGCATTGTCAGGAAGAAAGAGATGGGCCAACCAATCATTCGTGAAGAATCATTTGTGAAGCTGGGCACTCTGATGGGCACTTTCTCGCTCAGAAACTTTTAACATCCTCACAACTCCCCATGAGGCAGGTACTTCTATTGTTCTGATTTTCCAGGTGAGTAAAATGGTTACAGTTTAGAGAGGTTACAGGGAAAGAAAAGAATGTTGCCTATTCCAGTTCTGTAAGGATCAAGCCCTTAGCTCCTGCAGTCATGCACCCTGAGGGGAATGCAGGATGGAGAAAAACAGGAAGCCTCTATACTTTGGGTATTGGCCCTAAATAGTTAAGATGCATATCTAAGGAATCATTTCAATGGCTCCAGATTCTTATATCTTCTCATAAATAGAAAAGCACTAAAATCATTAACTGGAGATGTCTGTTGTGATTAGCAGTAGTCTTCTGATGTTTGACTACATGTTTTTGTTTTTTTTGTTTTTTCCAGAAAAATAAATTCATATATTTCCTGGCTCCTGCCTCAGCTCTTTGGAGCAGTTCCTCAGTAACCCAGGCTATCTCCCAGGCCTTAGTCCTCAGTAAGGTACCCAAATAAAACTTAACTTGCAACTTTTATTTCAGCCAACACACAATTTGCTCAAGACTAGTTAGTGACAACACTGGATTCAAACTCAGATCTTCCTTGCTCCCATCTTGGATCCTGACCCTGCCATGTTGCCACCGTCCCTGCTTATGGTGGTGGCAGCCAGAGGCTGGCCAGATGTGTGGATCTGTGTCCTGACACGGGCACGGGTGGCATTGCACAGGTACCATCAGAAATGCAGCCGCTCGGCACCCTGCTGCTGGCTGCACACACCCAGGCTCTCCTTGCAGGTTGGCTGGGGGTGAGCCTTGTCACCTCGGGAAGGTGGCGGTCCCTCAGAAGATTGGTGGTGGTTGCTGGAGATGAGCCTTTATTAAGGCTCTTTTGGTTCATCTGAACAATTTGCAGTGAGTCCAGGATGGGATCCTGGGCGGGTCCCCCTCAGCACTGAGCTAAGCCCGTCAGAGCTGGAGACTTCACAGCATCATCCCAACCACCTCCCTGGCAAAGAAGCTATGTCCAGTGTGGCTGCCTCTCTGCCTTCCCTGGGGGCAGGAATGCTGATTCTACTGGTTAAGTCTGTGCAAGCTCAGACACCCTCCTAACCACCTGTCTGTATCCCCTGAGGACAGAGGTTTGCAAACCACTCGCTGCCCCTGAAACCTCAGGGGCTGCTGTGGGAACGGGGTGGCCACAAGCTGTTGCAGCAGGCAGGGCCCAGGCAGCCAGGGCTCTGAGCCCTCATGACCAATCAGAGTAGGACTCCCTTTTCCATCAGTTTCATACATTGATTCTCCTAAGATTTAGTTCCAAAAAAAGGTTGCTTAAAAAAAAAACATGCTTTGCCAACCCTACCCTGCTGCTGCTAATTCGCTTCAGTCTGACTCTGTGCGACCCCATAGATGGCAGCCCACCTGGCTCCCCCGTCCCTGGGATCCTCCAGGCAAGAACAATGGAGTGGGTTGCCATTTCCTTCTCCAATGCATGAAAATAAAAAGTGAAAGTGAAGTCACTCGGTCGTGTCCGACTCTTCGCAATCCCATGGACTGCAGCTTACCAGGCTCCTCCGTCCATGGGATTTTCCAGGCAAGAGTACTGGAGTGGGTTGCCATTGCCTTCTCCAAAACCCTGCCCTAGAGAAGGCTAAAGCAGAGAGACCCAGATGGGTCCTGACCTGGCCAGAAGTCAGCCCAATTCCTGCAGAGCTTAGAAGTGCTGACTTACCAGGTGCCCCCAATTTCTGCTCTTCCTGTGGAAACACTGGCTTGGCCTCAAAGGGCTGTAGCTTCCTGGGTTTTGGGCCCCCCTTGTGGCCTGGGCATGGGCTTAGCTCTGGGCTGTGTCTGGATGGCTATGGGTGATGGGCAGCCTGGGTTCAGGCAGGTGGCTGGGCACAGATGCTCAGTTTATCCTCACGGGCTTGTATATGTTGGGGGGAGGGAATAGGGTAGGAGGTCAAGGGAGCGGGGGTGTCAGCCTCTATAGTAAGCAGAGGCCAGAAAGGCAGAGTAGAGAGTGGCATATGAAATACCCCCAGATTTAAACAAACAGTCAGGGTTTGGCACCGGTCAGCAATTGGTGGGTCAGAAAGATCAGAAGCCAATAGGGAAGCAGATTTCAGGATATCAGACTCTAGCATCACTTGGCTGTAGAGGCTGTTCTGTTTTTACAGCTGGAGCTGCCTTGCCTCTTCTCTGGGCCTGGCTGGAGCTAGAATCTAAATGGGAGTTGCTAGAGGCTTGCAGTGTAGGCCACTGAGACAGCAGAGGATGTGTGTGTGTGTGTGTGCACACATGTGTTTGGTGGGTAGATAGCAGGTGTAATCACTATCAGAAATAGTTCCTGACCCTGGGCATCCCTGAGACTCTTTCCAAGCCTCAGTATTCAAACTATGCCATTTAGTTCCCCAGAGCACCCCTGGACCCCCATCTCTATGCCATTCTCCTATAAACAGTGACTCTCAGCTCACTTGATTGACACAGGTACTGTTCCCGGCTACAGTAATAGAAGGGCTTAGAGGACCTTCAAGGCAGATATGATGATAGTAATGAGAGTCACAATGCAAGCAAAACAAACAAAAACACGCCTAAAAACAAATCTGAAATACAGAACTGAGCTCTGGGCACCAGCAAAGGGGAGCAGTGGCTGGGTGCTTATAAGCTTGATAGAATCCTAAAGTCAGAGGCCCGTTAGAGCCCAGGCCCTCCCCCAAGGAATGGAGTCTACCTCTAATGTCCCCGATTCAGTCATCCAGCTTGTGCTTCTAGGGACAGAAACAACAGGACCACATGGGGTCCTCATTTCAGAGTCTTCCCTCAAAGAGGGGAATCTCCCTTATGGTGCTTTGCCTCTGGTTCTGGTTTGGCCCCTCTGAGCTTGAAGGCCTCTCTTCCATTTTCATGTGACTTAACTAGATTTTAGACATCTTGGGTACCCACCTCTGAATGAGCAACTTATCCAGAATTTACTGCCCTGGACAGCGAACATAATAGTCACTTTATGGAGGATTAAAAGATAGGCTCCTCTGACCACAGGATTTCCCAAGCAGGAATACTGAAGTGGGTTGCCATTTCCCTCCTCCATGTTTTTCCTGACCCAGGGATCAAACCAGGGTCTCCTGTACTGCAAGCGGATTCTTTATTGCCTGAGGCAGCAGGGAAGCCCATTCAGAGATACAGGGTATGTAAAGGACCTCTGCATTTTGGCAGCCACCTTGGATGGAAAGCTTACACCGAGTCTGTACTCAGCTGAAAGCCAAGGGTCTTTTTCACGCAAACTGCTGACATTCATCCTTATTAAACTTCATTTTGCCAGTCCCCGTCCATTGCCTCTTCCTGGCAGCATTGTTTCTGTCACTGTACATTAGCTGGTCCATCCAGCTTTGAGTCATCTGCAATCCCAGTAATATGCCTTTCATATTTTCATTTGTGTTCTCTCTCCAGCATGATGCCAACATGTTATGAAAGATCCTTTAGGTTCAGCTATTCAACCAGTACTCAAGCTACTCAACTGTGCTATTATCCAGCCCACGTGGGCTCCTCTGATTGAGAACTTTTTATCCCTGGAAGTACTGAAGGCTCCAAAGAAAAAGTTAATTTATGTTCAGCAACTTCTGTTTAAAAGACCAGGGAAATTGTAAAGCTTTATGGAAAGACCTCAATCAAAAAGCAGTCAGTATACATTGTGGGCACTTGAAAGGGTAAATTTCACGTATCTAGAACATTTTCTCATGGGAAATTATGTAAATCCTCTGCAATGCCAATAATAGTGGCATACTGCATAGAGTCTTCTGTGTTACTCCATGTGGTTTTTTTTTTTTTTTCATTTTAACAGTTTTTAATGAAAGCTGTAGACAAGATGACTTTATTCTTGCATCTTCTCAATTGTTTCTTCCTTATATTTGCCCTTTTCCTTTCCTACTTGGCGAGATTTGGCTTTACGTTCGAGGATCTTTTTGCGGTCTTTGTCCAGTTTTAGTCTGGTGATAACCACCTTGCTGGGGTGAATGCCCACATGGACAGTTGTGCCATTAGCCTTCTCCCGCTGCACTCGTTCAATGTAGATGATGTATTTCTTCCTGTAAACCTGGACTACTTTGCCAATTTCTGCCCTGTGTAGTGCCCTCGTACAACCTGAACTTCATCATCCTTTCGGATGGGCATGGATCGAAAGTTGTACTTCTGTCTTAGCTCTTTAGAAAGAGGATAAGACATGATTTTCCTGCGAATGTGGGAAGGTGCATTGAAATGCCTTTTTCGATTCTTGCTTCGGTCGGAAGTCACAAAGGGATTGAACTTCATTTTGGCCGCTAGCACTTCAGTGATGGCCACAGAAGGGAAGAGACCTCCATGTGGTTTATACTTTCTCTCGACTAGAACAGAAACTTCTCAAGGTCAGGAGCCATTTCTGTCTCTTTTCAGCACCTGAGTTCAGCTGAGAGAGGACAATCTACGCTTTGCACAGTGACCTCTTAACCTGCAGACTGACAATCCATCACTGTAAAATTTAGCCACTTATATGTACACATCCAGCCCCAGTGGGAAACCCAAAGCATTAGCTATGAGATTCAAGAGGGCAAAAATAGATTTCTTTTTCATTTTTTGTCACCTGCAAGGTATCTGTAACATCCCACAGTGCACACAGTAAGTACAGCACTCAGAAAAAATATTTTTCTGAATGTTGACTGAATAACCTGAGAGACAGAAGCCACAGATTCAGGGTCACACTGATCCTATTCACTCGCCTTCCTTCACATGGAGAGTACGCTACTGACACACACCATCAGGAACCCTGCGGTGGAGAAGCATTAACTGAGACCGGCGTGAGAGTGGGCTGGATGAAAAGGACATCATAAATCCTAGAAGGGCTGAAGCTGGGTGGAGAGAGGACATAGAAGGTGTGCAGCTGGGTGGAGAGGCGATATGTCTATGGCAAGGTTTTAATCTGATGTTCTCCTGTATCATTTAAGGGGCAGAGAGCACAGATGAACCTATTTGCAGGGCAGGAATAGAGACACATGTAGAGAATAGACATTTGGACACAGTGAGGGAAGAGAGTGTAGCATTAATGTATATACACTGCCATGTGTAAAGGATAGCCAGTGGGAAGCTATTGCAAACCACAGGGACTCAGCACGGTGCCCTGTGACGACCTGGAGGGGTGGGAGGGAGGTTCAAGGGGGAGGAGATATATATATATATGTTGTTATTTGCATCCATTGCTGTTGTTGTACAGCAGAAACTAACACAACATTGTAAAGCAATTATACTCCAACTAAAAAAAAATCAAAGGACAAAGATATGAGGGCAGTCCCAAAGGAAGGGACCAACCCAACACTTAGTGTTGGCAAGTTTTTGGAAAGGCTTCATCCAACAGGGTAACTGCCTAGGATTTTAAAAGCTTAAAGGATTGGAGAGAACTTTCCGAGGTGGAAGAGCAGCCTGAGTCCTGGCAAGGCGCTGGGAAAGCACAGGTGGGTTTAGGGAGTGACAAATGGATGCTGAATCTGAAGAAGGGGGTTCCTGTAGACCCCCACCTCATTTTTCCCAGGAAGCTACAGCATGTGCTGGTACAGGAGATAAGTCAATGGCTGAGGAATAGATATGTCCTCTGTCTGCAAAGTCAGCAGGCTCACACAGGGTTATCACCCATGTCCTCTACCCAACTGGCATTTCCTTTCATCTGAGTTTAAAAGCCTAGCTAAACAGATTATATTTGGTCTAAACTGCACCCTGGAGCCCAGCTGTTAAATATCATCACCAACCAAAGCCACTTTATCAGGCCAAAGGGGTAGAATTTTTCACCTCAAATGATAAAATTGGCTCCCTGGCTCTTCCAGTGTTTTCCATCTCTAGCTCCAGCAATGACAACACCTAATCTCTCCCCAGTCTTCTTTTTCTCCTTACAAAGTGCCATTGCCTTTGAAAACAACTGCCTCCCTAGACTCCTTATGGGGTTGAACCTTCCTACCGGTGTGGTGGGCAGACTCTAGGATGAATTGTTGCCTAGCAACATCCCTAGTGTGTGGAGGGGCTGATTGGCCCACCAGTCTGTAGGATCCTGCTGCAGGAAGCCCTTGGAGAAATAGAGACATCATCTGCTTTAAGGTTGAAGCATGCTGTTGGCTTTTGGGCTGCCTGTAGTGAAATAAAAGATAGTTTTTTAATGAATAGTTAGCTCACTTTTAAAATGTTACTTAAGTTTCAATTCTTTCTATAACTTTTTTCTCTGCTCTCTACTTTCACCTTCCGACTCATTGGCTTTTTTTTTTTTTTTTGATTCATTGGCTTTTGCTGTCACAATTTTGAAGAGAAACCTGCCAGAGAAGTTCATACTTTTCTCTTAAGAAAAGTAATATTGATGCTCATTCTTTTAGGCATGCATACAGACCTGAGCTATCTGTTCTCTTTCCACAAAGGAAGGAGGGCAATTGGAGAGGCTGGCTGGTACTTCAGGTCCCAGGCAAGTTTTATGTGGGTCCCAAATACTGGTGTTAGACCCATTTCAGGAATAAAAGCACTGCTGAGCGTTTGGGGGATCGTATCCTTTTTGGAGAGTCTGAAGCTGTTACGACTACTAAATGCCAACCAACCAACCAACCAACCAACTAATGTACTAACCACCTCTAAACCAAAATGCTTCCAACCAAAAAAAGCCAAACAAAAAACTGGCCAGTCGAGTCCATCCCGTAGAAGGACATGTTAGTTTGCAGTCAGGTACAGCAATTAGTTAGTTGCTCTGTTGTGTCTGACTCTTCATGACCCCATGTACTGTAGCCCACCAGGCTCCTCTGTCCATGGAATTCTTTAGGCAAGAATACTGGAGTGGGTTGCCATTCCCTTCTCCAGGGGATCTTCCTGACCCAGGGATTGAACCCAGGTCTCCTACAGAATGTGACTAACTGCAGTTAGGGGGAGCCTAATTTTATCTTTGGACTTTCACAAAAAGTGGTTATCCATGGTTAAGGCATCCTATGGACCCAGGCTCATTATTCCTTCCTCATATCACATGAGTGAAGAGTTACACAGTTCTTGGTAGTAAGTCGCCATGAAGCTATGTAGTATTAATGGGGTATTTTTCTGATGGTACAGTAAGCCAGTACATAGACTGAAATCTAACAGGTGTGAGTTCGAAGCCAATGCTGCTGTTTCCTACCATGTGATCTTAACTCTAACATCTTTCCTCATTCTGTAGGATGGAAATAGTAACGTCTACCTGGTAGAGCTCTTGGGAGTATTAACTGATACAGTACTTCTGGGCTTGTGCCTGAGTCTTGGCAGGCATTCAAACAATAGGTCCCTTTCCTCTTTTCTTCTGAACCTCTGTCCTTAACTAGCCTCTGCATTCAAATCTTCTTCAGAAACCCTAAGCAGGGACCAGGTGCTATAACGAGACAGTCCACATGGAACCAGGTGTTAACGCATGAGGACCGTTCTTCAGCTTGCTCCTGGTGTCTGGCTGTGATATTCTTCTTTCCTATTTGTGGGAGGCTTAACTGTTTGCCTTCAAATTTGGCACCACTCTGGGCTTCCTGTTGGCAATTTCTGTCAGAATGCCAGAGAGAGTGAACAGAGGGCAGAGTCTAGGTAGACAGCAGTCAAGGAAAGAATATGCAGTGATCCTGAGTTGGGGAAGAAGGGGGAGACATGTTTTTTAGAGGAAGTGAATGAAGACACTGTCAGGCCTCAGGGAAACATGGTAAGTTTCTCTGTCGGCAAGCATTTATTGAGCCCTTGCTCCACAGAGGCTCAACTTTATCATGAGATTCCAAAGACCCGAGACCTGACTCCTCTTTTGAGTGTTTAGAGTCTAAAGGGACAATCGAAAGACAGAAAAGAATAGGGAGCAATCTGGTAGAATGTGCCAATCACATGGTTCCTAAAGGTTTTCAGGTTGAAGGAGCATTTGGATCCAAAAGGCTTCCTGAAAGCGGCAGTTTGAGGGAGATGCAGGTCATGGGTTGAAGGAAAGGAGCATGGGGTCCAGAACAGCAGGTGCAAAGGCTTAGTGTTAATGGGTTGGTCCAGAGGGTGAAAGAAGCCCCTCCTCAATGCTCTGTGAGTCTCCCTTCACCTCCAGCCCTCTCTCACTGGTCCGGCGGGGACCAAGCAGGGGCCACCAGTGGTCTAACCTCGCTGGATCGCAGGACTCCGAAGAACGGGTAGAGGAAGGCAGGCACCAGGGCTGCAGCTCCAGAGGCACTGCCTCGGAGACCCAGTACACAGCGGTCACGATCAACACATAAGCACACGAGGCCTCCTGGAAGGGGAGGAAAGTGCGTGGTTAGAGACAGCGCTGCCAGCGGGAATCCAAAAGAGAACCGTGGCAGAGGCAGCAGTCACACAGACGCCAACACGGGCGCTGGCACACAGCCCTGGGGGTGGGCGCAAAGCTGGACTTGGCAGAGGAGTTTGCTGGGTTGTTCTTGTTGTTTAGTCACTAAGTCATGTCCGATTCTTTGTGACCCCATGGACTGTAGCCCGCCAGCCCCCTCTGTCCATGAGATTTCCCAGGCAAGAATACTGGAGTGGGTTGCCATTTTTTCCTCCAGAGGATCTTTCCGACTCAGGGATCGAACCTGCATCTCCTGGACTCTCAGGTGGATTCTTTACCAGTGAGCCTCCAGGGAAGCAGCTTGGTGGGCATGTGCCATCATATCATGGTGGGTGAAGGTATGGCTGCTCCTTGGGGAGACTGATGTCTGGCACGTGGTTTGCATGGGTTTGCGACAGGGAGGCCACTGGACAGTCATGCTATCACGGCTTTATTGGTCCCTGAAACTGAGCAGGGTAGGGACAGAAATTAACTGCAATGTCCAGATCCAAGATTGTATATCATAAAGGAGTTCATACAGAATATTTTGGTGTCAAGTTGATCAGATGCTAGAAGTTCTTCGGGTGGCTGAAGGCAGAGATTGATTTGTGTAACTGGTTCACGTGTGAATTCTGAAACTGGGCCATTTGAAGCTGGATCACTCCTGGCTGGGGGGTGAGGGTGGGGTTGGGAACTGTCCTGTCTGTGCCTTGTAAACCATTTAGCAGCATCCTTGGCCTCCACCCACTAGATGTCAGCAGTACCTCTCCAGTTGTGACAACCAAAAATGTGTGTGTGTGCACAGTAGCACACCAGGCTCCTATGTCTGTGGGATTTTCCAGGCCAGAATACTGGAGTGGGTTGCCACGCCCTCCTCCAGGGGATCATCCTGACCCAGGATTGACCTGCATGCATCTCCTGCACTGCAGGTGGATTCTTTACTGCTGAGCCGCCAGGGAAACCTAAAAATGTCTCTGGACATTCCAGATGTCCCTTGGCAGTGGGAGAAGTGGGGAATTGTCCTTGTTGAGAACCAGTGCCCTAACCAGTCTGGGACTTTATTCTGCTTGACTGATACACATGGAAACATCCTTCTGACAAAGGGAATAAGACTGCTCTCTGCCTGGAAGAGAGGACCTGGAAATTTACCAGGGTTTTTCCCAGCCCACCCACTTTGTTATTTGAACAGCCTTGGGGTGCACAGAATAATAATAATAAAGTATAATATTCTTATAAAAAATTAGAGCTCCAGTGAGGCTGGTTGCCAGTAATGGTGCTGATTAATGGTGGTGGGAAACGTTTCTGTCTAAAGGCCTTAACCATGGACTCTGGAGGGCCCTGAGTAGATCCAAGCTGGCTGTGGATTCCTCTGTTTATACCTAGTTCTAAACCATCTGGGCTCAGGTCTGACCTCCCCTGAGGCTGGCTGGTGATCAAGGAACCTGATAAACCTTGTTCTGTTTATCTCTCCCTTGGGTTCAGAACAAGTGTCCTCAGACTCTTACACAAAAGTTACAAAAGGTCGCTGTGATCAGTGAGGGGCGTCAGGGGAGATTAATCCAGCCTGGCTGGATGGGACTTTGCTCCCTCCTGATATGCATGGATTAGAGGGCTGGGGTTTGAGAAATGGGAACTGGGCCCAGCAATTGTTGACTGGGGCTCCCACTGAGGTTTCCTCTGGGGCCAGAAGATCAGAGAGAAGTTAAAACTTTTGGAAGTGCTGATAAGACAACAGAACTGATACTGGCAGGGGTGGGGGAAGGAAAGGCCCCCTTTGAAAAAGAATGCAACTTAGAGACATGCTCCCTTTATTACAGAAGTAAAAATACCTAAAGGGGCTCAAAGTCCTTCAGCCCACCTGAGCTCACTCATTCCCATTTCCTTTCTGGGAAAGAAACGGAATGGCAGGTGTTGATTCTAGTTGAGAAAAGGAGATAGAATGTCTTTCTCTGAGAAGCCCTTATTCCTTCTGAAGAAACTTCAGTTCTTATGGCTTCATCATTACAGGTCCAGGAATGAAGCAGGGGTTGGTGGGGGGGTTGCAGAGAGAGAGAGCATGCGAGAGTGCCACTTCCTTCTACCACGCACCATTTTGGCTTGAATTAGGAGAATTTAGATAAGCCAAGGTAAACTTTTTGACTGTAACTACGGTTAGGAATTAGAACAGGTTACTGGAGGAAGTGACCAAGCCACCTTCACTCAGCAGTATTAAGAACAGGATAAACTGCCATCATTTTTTTTTTTAAGCTGTGTCACACGGCACGTGGGATCTTACTTCCCCAACCAGAGATCAAACATGTGCCCCTCCTGCATTGGAATCAAGGAGTCTTAATCACTGGACCATGAGGGAAGTTTCTCCTGCCATCAATTTTTAAAATAGCTTTTTAGTTTTATTTTCTATGTATTTTTATATTCATAATCACGAGGATTTTCTCTTTTTGCACTGTCACTCAGTTGTGTTCAACTGTTTGTGACCCTATGGACTGTAGCCCACCAGGCTCCTCCATCCATGGGTTCTCCAGGCAAGAATACTGGAGTTGCCATATCCTCCTCCAGGGGATCTTCCAGACCCAGGGATTGAACCCATGTCTCCTGCATTGGCAGGTGGGTTCTTTACCACTAGTGCCGCCTGGGAAGCCCTCCTGCCATCATTTTTATCTGAACTTTCCTTAGAGTTTTCTAACTTTCACTAGAAGAATGGGTACGGAACCTTTCACACTCAGTTCACTCATGGAAATCACATAAATTTCCTTTTGCTTCTTCTCAACCATTTCAAAATTCAGCAAGAAAGCTTATATGCGATAACCCAGAACACTCTGTGTCTCTGCATCTGGCCCAGGCTCCGGCAGGTCACTCAGTCCGTGTTGGGTGAACTGAACTGGGCTCCTCTGCTGGCTAGCAGGTCTCTCTTATCTGCTGAAGAAAATGTTCTGGAAGCCCCCAGCCCTTATCACTGCCCCTGGTCAGCAAGTATGTATTGGTATGTATTCACGCAGTGCCTTTAAGAGATAGTGTTGTCAGTTCTTCTTGGCTCCTGTTTACAAACAAGGGAGTGAGTTCAAAAGTGGCATCTCCCCACAGCAGATGCTTCCTGACTCTGTTGCCAACTGGTGCTTGCGTCTGCTCCTTTCCCCACAGTTCGACCACCTCGATGAAACCCCACTGGAAGGAGCTTGAGGTCTGGTTATTTGGTGTCATAAATGATTGCAAGGGCTTTTGAGAATTTAGTCTGGGAGTTGGGTATAACTTTTATCCCACTGGGACACTGAAGCTGGGCTTAGTTATGGACGCACCCCCCGTGGCCCCCGCTTCCTCTTCTGTCATACAGGGGTCCGAATCTGGGCCTTTGGCTCTAGAGAGCTGGGCAAGAAAAACGGGGAGGTCCTTCCAATCCTTTCTGAAATGTAGCTGTGGCTTGTCCCTTGGAAGCACCATGAGAACTGCCGGCCAGGACCTTCTCTAGGTCACTCCTCTCAGCTCCAGCCCAGAGAAAACAAGGCCGTTTAGGAATCTCAAGGATTAACTATCAGAATGTAAGTGTGGGGCAAGGGGGCTGAAGTGATGGGAGCCAGTCTCCTCGGTGGCTGTGCCAGCTGTGGGTGCTGTGACCACATCCTCTATGATGTGCCTCCTCCTTGCAGAGAGAGGTAGCGTCTTACCGACACTGTGACCCACGGAGGAATTGCCGCTGCGGGCCACACGGGGGCAACTGGCAAGCAGGCCGCATTCACCTCTGAGGGCTTGGTCCACCTGGGTTCCACCTGGCGGTCCCAAGGGTTGTAGGGGGTCCGAATCAGCTACCCTCCCCAGCCCCATTAACACAGACTGGGAAGCGCTGCTGTTATTTAGCCCCTTAGTCGTATCTGACTCTTTGAGACCCCATGGACTGTAGCCCACCAGTCTCCTCTGTCCAGGCAACAATACTGGAGTGTGTTGCCATTCCCTTCTCCAATGGATCTTCCTGGACCAGGATCGAACCTGTGTCTCCTGCATTGGCAGGTGGATTCTTTACCAATGGACCCCCAGGAAAGCCCACTTTCTTGAGGTACTGATTCTCAGCTGGGGGTGATTTTGGCCCCCAGGGGACGTTGTCAGCATCTGGAAGCATCTCTGGCTGTCACAATGGCGGGGGCTGCACTGGCACCTGCCAGGTAGCGACGAGGAATGCTGCTGAACGTCCTACAGTTCAGCATGGTCCTCCCCTTGTGACAGAATTTTCTTTCCCCTCCAGCCCCCACCAAATGTCACCAGTGCGGCTGTCCCTTCCTTAATGTGAAACTCAGTTGGACAGAAGGCGATAAGTCAGTGAAGGGCTTAGGTCAAGTGCCTCTTGATCTTAGTGAGTCCATCTTTAAAAACCTATTCAAAAATTATGTATAGACCCCAACAGAACAGAGGCTCACCTTTCCTTCCGTTTCTCTTCTCTTTTCTCCCCCCACAACATCCCTCTTCTGTCAAAATTTATGGATGATTTTGCTACTTCAATAATTTGTTATTCTTTTTCTTCTCATGGGTTCTTCTCACTAGGCATTGTTAGCCGAAAAGCTCAAAGACAGGCTCCCAGAATGAAATGGCAATACCTCTCTGCAGTCATGGTCCCCAGAGACAGAGCTGACTTAGGAAACTTGTAGGGGGTGGGGGTGCCTGATGCTGCGATGGAGAAGAGTGGGTGCCACTTGGTTGGCATTGCCTAAATCCATCTGACATTGAGTAAAACAAAACAACATCATGGACAGAAATGAAAATCATCCTATTGGGGACAACGCCAAAAGCAGACTAGTATATCGGCCAGGAAAACTGTCAGCACCAATCACTGTCTGCTAATCCCAGCCCGGCTTTCATCAGTGGCTCCCTGGCACCCTGAGGTATTTGTTCTACTGAAGATTTAAACCAGTTTGTTTTTAAGAAACAGTTCTAATCCCCTCTAACTTTATAATTACTTTTGGTTACTAAGTTACTCAGGGAGCTGAATGGAAAGACAGCACTTCCCCCCCACAAACATGATTAACCTTTCTTGGCTTATTTTTCCTAAAGTCTCAACGATAGTGCCAGCTGGGGGAAGGGGTAAAGACACTGGGAGGAGGAGAAGGACAAGGATGAAGAGAGGGAACACAGGAGGGGAGAGGAGGAGGGAGGCAGGAGGAGGGATGGGGAGGAGAGGCGGGGGAGGAGGAGAAAAGGAGCCGGAGGAAAGAAGGAAAGGGAAAGGGAAAGGAAAGGGAAGCTCTGGGTCTTCAGCTCACACCAACCTGGGCAAAACAATTTGGTCACTGTCTAGAGGTGGGGGCTCTTACTCTCTCTGTCTCTTTTTTTTTTAATCGAGTCATTTGTTGTCTCTCCTTCCACCGCTAAGAGAAGGAAACAGAGAGGATACAGATAATCAAAGGGCCATTGGCATGGGGCCAGGGCAGGCAGCCAAGTTCCACTTTCAACTTAAAGTTCAGGAGGAACTTATTAAGAGTTTCCAACTGTGGTTATCAGAGCCCACCGTGGGTCACCCACGGATCCTGGCTCGATGGACAAGAGCCCGGCCGGGGACTGCTCCCCAGCACACCCCAGGCTGGGGTCCACAGTCCCCTCCCTCCCGGCCCCCTCCTCTATGGGGAAGTCTTCTTGCATGTCCAGTCTCTCTCCCATGCCATGCTCACATGTTGACTCTTGGCAGACCCCACTGTCCAGAGCATCCTCATCGGTGTCCACCTGGCCCACAGATGGGCCACTTCAGCCACTGACCCACCCCTCTTCTTATCTCACTCTCGGTTGGGGGCCATAAGGTTGGGGGAACTGGGAATTGAAAATGGCAGTTTTTGGGCAGAAAGCATGTGAGCCTCCTCCAGGAACGTATTTCCACTTCTTGACACCGACAGAGGAGCATGCTGAACTTTGCACTGAGCGCCCCTCTTCCCTCCAGCAACCTCCCCTCTGACCTCCCAGCTGACCCACTGGCCCCGGGAGGGGACGGGCGGTACTCACGCTGCTGGGGTAGAGCATGGGCAGGGGCAGCAGCAGGAGTGCACAAGAAGGACGAGCAGCAGCTTCCTGGCTCCAAGAAGTCCCTTCAGCAAGCCCATCCTGGACCTCCGCCGCTCGGAGCCCGCGCCAGCCAAGTGCCGTGCTGCTTGGCGACGCTCGCCTCCGTCCAGAAAGACTTCTTCAACCTTTCTCGGCTTCCAAGAGTCCTCCTTCGTTTTACGGGCAAAACAGGAGGGCAGGTAGAGCCCCTGTCTACACCAAAAGCCGGGCACCTCGCCTCCGGTTTTAGGTGGGATTGGTGAGCATAGCCTCATGCCCAGCAAAAAGAAAGCGGGAAAGCATGACCCACGGGAACATAGTAGCTCGCTCCGTTTGCTAGATCAGTAATGGAATCACTTTACTCTACAGCTCAGCAAAAGCCCCCTTAATCGATCAAGAGTACACCTCTGCTGCAGCTGTCTGGCCTCGAAGTCATTTAAAAGCTTCGAAAAAATAAAAGATGCCAAGAGTCTGTGGCGCCCTCCATCATTCTTCTTCTCACTGATGGCCTGCTTTGGGCAGTACCATCTTCACTTTCTACCTGTGCCGGCTGTGCCCCCTTCCCTTAAAAAGTCTAGTCGTCCCCGCCCCCCTTCCCTTAAAACAAACCCCCAGGGTTGTCAGCAGAGCATGCTGGTCTCTTCTCCCAGGACCTGGCACCTTAACTCTGTTCAGACTTCTTTCCTTCTAATTGGTTTCCCATTATAAATTTGCCTTGAGCCTGGGCCTCCAGAGCAGGGAAAAAAAAAAAGTCCCCAAGACATTCCTTTTTTCGTCACGGGACAAATCCTGCTGGAGGCCCACCTTAACACTCCTTCACCTATGGGAAGCGGGACAGAGGCGGGAGCCACGCCCATTCCTCGCAGCCAATCAGCACGTTGGAAAGAATGAGTCAGTATCTCTTCCAAAGGTGGTTCGGGATTGGTCCCAGCAGGGGCCTGCTGATTCCGCAGAACCCAAGAAACTTGCAAAGCTTATTTTTGTTCCTCAAACATCCTAGGGGCCGGAGTGATGACCATCACGTAAACATAATCCCACCTCCCCACACACTGCTTTAACGATGCAAAGCATAAGACACTGAGCTTTCTCTTTGAGGGCCACTTGCTGACCTAGTCCTCAGGAAGATATGTCTGGTAGCAGAGAGAAAATGAAACATCAACCCTGGAGACATTTGCCCCAGAGGATACAACATCTTCTTTGGTGGCTCAGTGGTAAAGAATGTGCCTGAAACGGAGAAGATGCAGGAAACACGAGTTTGATCCCTGAGTTGGGAAGATCCCCTGGAGGAGGGCATAGCAATCCACTCCAGTATTCTTGCCTGGAGAATTCCAGGAGGAGCCTCGCTGGCTACAGTCCAGGAGGTTGCAAAGAGTCTGACACAACTTAACAACTAAATCACCCACCACCACCACTGTACAACATTAAGTCTTTCAGACTTTCCTGGTGGCAAAGACCATTTGCTTCAGTGCCCAGGTGAATACAAAGCATCTGAGTCAGCAGAGGATGTTAGCCTCTCAGAAAGACCACAGACCTTTTAGGGAGAGTGGGAAGGGTACTGCCTCTCTGGAAAAGTCTAGACACCAATTTTATTTCAGAGGCATTTGGAGGACGTCCATGGTTCTTCTGGCTGGAGTAGGTGTTCAAATGCTCCTCTCTGAGGCTCTTTACCAAAATAGAAGCCGAAGGCTTCCTTTGACTGGTGTGCAAGGCTGGGGTGGGAGGGCAGAAAAAAATGGATGGGTTCAAGAATAGGGCCTTTGCAGCCTTTGGACTCTTTCTGCTGCTTATAGAAGAGAAGCGTTTCTCTTTTCTCAGAAAGATCATGGATATGGGGCAAGGAAGAAAGAGAGAGAGAGAAAGCACCCACACTTTTATAATTGGTGGTCTTTGGCACCATTGCCTTGATCTGAGAGGTGCTGTGGGCAAGTCAACGGTTATGAAATTCATGTTCTTGAATTCACAGAACCCAAAATGGCATTCTAAGGTCTGCAGCTATGCCAGTTGAAAATAATCCCCAGGCTAAAGGCGAAGTGAATCTGGAAAGGGAGTCTTGAAAACCAGTTCTTCTTGACCCCTAAAGCAGGAGCAGCTGTGGGTGACCTGGTTTGAAATTGTCTTGCCACTGGAGGATGAGCTACTATGACTCACCTCTTCAAATGCTTATTAAAGACTGGCTGTCATATTTACGACATTCAAGCCTCATTTTTTGGTGATGATTTTGAAACTCAGGAAGAACAGTAACACGTGTGTGATGTTTTGGTGGCAAACATTAAAGACAGTGGACGCAGACAGCTGGGGAAGTCAACATTCGATGTTAAACCCGTGAGCCACTTCAAATTCTTTGGTGAGATAATCTGAGATAACAAGGATTCCACTGAGCCTGGAAACTCGATCATGACATTTTTATTACAACATAAGTGAATATTTGTTAAATAAAATTATGTGACATGGTCATACCAGTAGTTCTCCTTCAGGACTCTTTCCATTTTTTCAGACAAAACATTTTCTAAGGGAAATTTTACACATTGCTTCAGAAATATAAGACAAATTCCATTTATATGAGGTATCAAAAGTAGTCTAACAATTAGAAAGTTTAATGGTAGTTACCAGGGGCCATGAGGAGAGGGAAAAGTGGAATGTCATTTCATAGGTATTTTTTTGCAACATGATAAGTTCTAGAGATCTTTCACACAGCAGTGTGCCTGTAGTTAACTGTTCTGTACTGTATTCTTAGAAATGGTTCAGTTTGAATGGTAAATTTCATATGACATGTTTTATAACCACAATAAAAAAAAAGAAAGACATTAGAATGGGTTAGGGAAGTAAGGAGCACCATTTAACAAGCATTTAATTTTAGATCAGTGCCCTGCTTCCCAGGTAAAGAGCTTGCCTGCCAATGCAGGAGACACAAGAGACGTGGATTCGATCCCTGGGTCCAGAAGATCTCCTGGAGGAGGGCATGGCAACCCACTCCAGTATTCTTGCCTGGAGAATCCCATGGACAGAGGAACCTGGTGGGCTGCAGTCCATGAAGTCTCAAAGAGTCAGACACAACTAAAGAGACTTACATGCATGCACGCCCTGTGGAAATATCTTCTGATTCACTACTTATGTGCTTCTCCTTTAGTTAGATTCCAGGCGAGAGGACAGAGCAATGGAAGTTTCAGCCTACAGATGTTTTTCAGTGTCCTTGAGGGACACCAGAGGTAGCCATGAGAATGCCAACTATAGAAGAAACTTACAGGATTTTTAGATGCTACAATTACTCAGCATCTAGAAATGGCAGAAGGGTTCCATTGAGTCACAGGCAAGTTTCCACTGATGTCACACTCTGAATTATTCTTTGAGTGAACGTGACAAAATGTGACTGGTTGTGACTGTGGTGTGTACAGTGTGGCATTCATGAGACAGAATGGGAGAGCCCATTGCTATCCAGGCCACGCCTTCACTGCTCTCTGGGCAAAGAATCACGATTTGGGGTGGTGATGTTGAGCAGAGTATTTGATTTTGTTTATGAATGAAGTCATTGCTGTAAAACTCTTTGTGGGTAAACAATTTGTATTCAGACTGAAATAGTGTTTAAATATCTAGTATAACTGGCTTCCCTGGTGGCTCAGTGGTAAAGAATCCACCTGAAATGCAGGAGCTGCAGGAGGTGTGGGTTTGATCCTTGGGTTGGGAAGATCCTCTGAAAGAAGGCATGGCAATCCAGTATTCTTGCCTGGATAATCCCATGGACAGAGGAGCCTGCAGGGTTACTGTCCATAGGTAGCAAAGAGTCAGACACGACTGAATGACAGAACACGCACACATCTAGTAACAAAAATGAAAATTTCATTTGTCTTTAAAAAGGTTGTGTCCTTCTTGTTCCTTTTTTTTTTTTTTTCCGGTTGACTGCCACGTATGTTTGGACTCGATTATCAATACAAAAGTGCCTGTAATTTATTTGTGGCAGGGTGAATGAATGAACTGCCACTGCTATCACCAGTCCTGGGAACAACCCTCTCCTATCCAGGGATCTCCTGCCCTTGGGAGCAGCTGTGAGTATCCTCACATGGTGCTCAGGGACACCAAGCGTGAGCCTTTCTGTTGGTGACTGAGGAAAGCTCTTAGATCTGTTCTGATAGCCATGGAGCCCCAGAGCAGATGCAGGACGCTGACTGTCAGGCTATTACCCAGTGTGCAGGGACCGAGGCCTCAGCTGACCCCCTCCCCAACCCTCATGCGGGCAAAGCCCCAACACTGAAGGTAGGCTGTGAGGCTAATCTGCTTTCTGGGCAATCCAAAACTTGTCTGTACCTTGATTTTGCCTTTGTTTTATTCAGACAACAATCCCTGAAGGAGACAGTGAGCATCAGAGAGAGCTAGGCAGAGGCAGTGAGAGGTTAGCTGGAAGAAATCAAGATGTGCCTTGAGGAATGGATATAGAGATATCAGAATCGGACCCAAAGACAGAGCAGCAGAGACACCGATGACCACAAAGAGACAAGTGGAACGATGATGTCAAAGAGAACATGTGATCTTAGGAAGAAATGGAATGGAAAGGTATATATCAGAGACTGTATCTGAGGGGTGAACAAGAGGTATAACTGGGGAATGAGAACGAGAGACTGGCTGGTTAGTCTTCTGAGCCTGAGAGTGAGAATGCAAAGTGAGACTTTTCTTTGATGATAAATACCTATTTCTTCATCCTGATATTTCTTCAAAAGATCCTGCAGCTTGTACTGCTAGGTAAGGCTCCCTTATTCAAAGATTTTAAAGAAGTCGAGACCAGCTTTCATCATCATTAAACGACAATTGTTAAAAACCCATTTCAGAATCAGATTTAGCTTGGTGAGTCCTCGCTTATTCAAAGATTGGACTTCTTGCAATTTTAGCCTCTCGAACCCAGTCGTAAACCTTGGATTGGAGAAGCTGGAAACAACTCTGAGCTGGTGAGGAATCTTAATTAGAACTGAGGTGATTTACTCCTGTCAGGGACCTTCATGGATTACCTCTTCTTTAACATAGAATGCTCAAAAGACTTGCTATCTTATCTTTCAGGCCATGGCCAGTTAGAAAGAACAAATTGCAAAGGTCAAAGTCATGTTGGTAGCAGAGGAAAGTGCGCTTTATAGCCTGACTCTGAGGAAGGCTGCAGAAATATACCAGATTCAGAGTTAACAAAGCCTGGGAACTTTCAGGGTTGATACGAGCAGTCGAGCAGACTGACAACGCAGGTTCAGGTAACATTTCATAGTTAGTTAAATGATGGTGGAAATTTGAGAAGTCGAGGGATCTTAGATCTTATCTAACTCCTACACTAGGATGTCTCCAGGATACTAAATGAAAATGTAAGGCATTTCATATGTATAATTTAAAATATATCAAGTCAATAATTCTGAAATGAAAGATTTGGCATTTGAAGGGGTAAAATTTTGTCATCTGAAAATCACTTTTATTTGGTGCACTTAATTCTCTGAGGATGCTCAATAATTTTAGCATTAGAATAGACAGACCAGGGCATGGGTGCCACCTCTCTTGTCAGGATGACCCTCTCTGTGTTAGCTTGATTTCTCTGTTCAAAAGGCAAGGCATGACAGTAGCATTTCTGTGGGCCTCCTTCATATTTCTCTGCTAAATTAGATCAGCCTTCAGGAAAGAAGCTTGGTATATAAGTCATAACTGATTTTCTGATTGATTCTTCTTGAGGACTTTTGAAAACGTTGAGAAGTGGGCCCTTGGTTAACAATATATTTATTTGGCCATGGCTCTAGTTTCTTTAGGGCTTCCCAGGTGGCACTAGCAGTAAAGAGCCCTCCTGCCAGTGCAAGAGACACAGGAAAGGCTGGTTCAGATCCCTGGGTCGGGAAGACCCCCTGAAGGAGGGCAAGGCAGCCCACTCCAGTATTCTTGCCTGGAGACTCCCATGGACATAGAAGCCTGGAGAGTTACAGTCCATGGGATCAGAGTTGGACATGACTAAAGCGACTTTGCATACACACACACACACACACACACACACACAGACTAGTTTCTTATATCTTATTACAGAACTTTGGAAAGACGTTCATTCAATCCAGCACCCTGATCTCTTAGGGCCAGAGAAATCTGTCCCCCCCCCCGCCTTCCTGTCATGCCCGAAATTTTGTGAGTCTCTCCTGTCTCTTTCCTCACTCCTGGGTGTTCGTGTCATGGGCAGTCAATGTTAAAGCATATGCTACACTGCTGCAATTCACCAGGCCAACCATTCACCCTCTGGAGGCATCTTGAATTACCATCGCAGCCCTTTTCTCCATCTCAGGTCACATTATGGTATAAATCACAATCTTTCGCTTATCAAGAAGTTACAAGGGGCAAAGAGCAGCAGGGTTCCTTATTTGATCTCTGCAGCTCTGAGCTAGCAGTGTGTGTTCTGTGGCTGGTCTCTGTAAATGGAGTAGAGAATGAGGAATTTCTGAATTACTGTATGCTGGTCCCCGCTCCGTGGCCCTGGTGCGGGCCAGTCCCTCAGGGAGATGCTCTCGGACCTGAGGATCGCAACAAGTCATGCCTCAAGGCACGGAAGAGGCTGAGGAGGGCCTGAGCCCAGACGTCCTTCTGATACCCTTGGGACAAGGCCGTGCGGTAGGCCGTGTAGGCTAGGGTCAGCGCTGTCCTTTCGAAGTCCTCTTTCTTGAGGATGCCCGGGCGGCTGGAAAGGCTGGCACTAAGCCGCCGGATGTCGGGGATACTCTTGGGGATCACGTCATTGCAGACGGCGCGGAAGTCCGAGGCCTTCCGCAGGGAGGCCAGCTCCTCATCCTTGACGGAGATCCTCAGGTCAGGGCTGATCTCAAGTTCGGCCAGCAGGAACTGGGGAGAAACACGGGGTGTGGAAAGGCATGAGGCACCCACGGTCACTGAGGACATAGCATCACCAGATTCATGATTACATGTGTTCATGTAAGGGGGGTGGCTCACAAAGAGCTTCGGAATCAAGAGACCTGGGTCCCAGGTCTGACTTTCCCACCGTGTAACCTTGGATGAGTTACTTTACTTCTCTCAGCCTCGTTTTATCCCTCTGCGATGTGGTTAACAACAACACTCCACTGGGATAGTGTGAGGAGTAACTAAGATAAACATGGGCAGCATCTAACACTGGGCCTGGTTCAAAACCACTGTTAAGTGATTCTGTGTTTCCAATGTCCCAAGTCACTCCCTTCTCTCCTTTCTCCCTCCCGCCAACCAAAACTCTTCTACAGCACAAACTGACTGTTTTGGATACTTTAAAATCAGAATCGGAATTCAAAGGATACAGAGACTCGTGCTAAGAATTAAGTAGGCCACAGAGATCTGTCCTCGTTTCTTACCTGTTCTTTAAGGGTAGAGGTAAGGTCTGTCATTTGCTCTGTGCCAGGCTCATATCAGAAATCTAATAAGTCCTGACTCTTCCCTCTGTCTCTCGCTTTCCCCAGCTCTGACCCATTTTCCATGCTACTGTCTGTTATCTTCCTAAAGCAGATCTGTTCCTCAGACTCCCACGTTCATGACTTGGCAAAGGCTATGCATTTTCCAGTTTGTTCCCTGAGGCAGGGTTTGAAATCTGCTGCCTGGCTCAGCCACGTGGCTGTGGCAGGCTGTCTCCTTCTTAGCCAGACAGTTCTAGTCCTGGAGGACCTCAAGGCAGGAGGGGGACTTGGGTGATCACTGGAGCCCTTTGTTTAACAGCTGAGGAGACTCGGGTCCAGAGAGACATGGTGGCTTGTGTAAGGCTACGCGGCCGACGGGCGGCAGAAGCGGAACTGAAGCTCGGATCTCGAGCCTGCATCTTCACCGCTAAACCAGACCGCGAGGCCTTGGGAAATTCACCGTGGTCTGGAGGAGAGGTGGGGTCGTAGTGCCAGAGGTGTGAGAGCCAGAGGAAGAGAGCCTTTGGGGTGGCCCCAGACTTGAAAATGGGGCTCTCCCTGTGTGAGGTTACCGAGTCTTGGCTCCGCTCAGACAACAGATGTGGCGTTGTCTGTGCCCTGCTGACCCATCCTGGCTTAAAGCCCTGGCTGGGACAGACTGCCCTGTTCTGCTGCTTGGGTGCTGGTAGGGGCACCTCTGAGCCCAGTCTAAATCTCTAATTTTGCCTCCACTGAATTCCTAATGTTGTCTGTCCCTGGGATGACAGGTGGGACAGGAGAGGAGTACGAAGACCACTTGCCTTTGAGTGGGCAGGATTCTGGGACCTTCACACACAAGTCCAGTCTGGTTCCCCAGGCAGCAGAGGCCACCCACTGTCAGGAGCTCAGGTCACTCCTCCAAAAACCACAGAGAAGGAGCAATGCCTTCTCTGTGACTTGAGTTGCTCACTCTGCCCTCTGCCTACCTCATAGAGCAGTTCTACTTCCTCCAGGGAGCTCTGCAGGACAGGGTTCAAGGGCAGCATTGAGGATCTCTTTGGCCGGTAGGCGGCAGGGAAGAGCACGGCTGCAAGAAATGAAGAGTTAGCTTGAGAGCTTGCTGTGTGCACCGGCTTTTCCCCGAGGGTGAACTCCAAGGTCAGCCAGGCACTCTTGAAAGTGACTCTGAGTGGTGGTGGATGCAGAGGGAGAGAGGTGACAGACCGTCCTAGTGCGTCCCAGAGAGTGTCAGGCGTATCAGAGGTTACTATTTCACACCAATAATTTCAAAGCTGGCTTCTTATCAGAATCATTTCAGAAAGTTTTGAAAAATATGTATGTCTAAGGAGTATGACGGAGAAGGCAAAGGCACCCCACTCCAGTACTCTTGCCTGGAAAATCCCATGGATGGAGGAGCCTGGTGGGCTGCAGTCCATGGGGTCGCGAAGTCAGACATGACTGAGCAACTTCACTTTCACTTTTCACTTTCATGCCTTGGAGAAGGAAATGGCTACCCACTCCAGTGTTCTTGCCTAGAGAATCCCAGGGGCAGAGGAGCCTGGTGGGCTGCTATCTATGGGGTCGCAGAGAGTCAGACACGACTGAAGCGACTTAGCAGCAGCAGCAGCAGCAAGGAGTATGAATCCCCACAGGCCTTTATGTTAGAACAAAAACATTTATAGTAGTTAAGACATAGAAGCAACCTAAGTGTTCATTGACAGATGAATGGATAAAGAAGTGGTATGTATACATAAACAATGGGATGTTACTCAGATATCCAAAAGAATGAAATAATGCCATTTGCAGCAACGTGGGTGCAACTAGGGAAGATCATGCTAAGGGAAGGAAGTAGAGGAAAACATATATGATATTGCTTATATGTGGAATCTAAAATAAAATGAAACGTATTTACAAAATGGAAATAGACTCACAGACATAGAAAAGAAACCTATGGTTACCAAAGGTGGAGGGGGTGGTAAATTAGGTGTTTGGGATTAGTAGAGGCAAACTATTATATATAGAATAGATAAGCAACAAGGACCTACTGGATAGCACAGGGAACTCCACCCAATATCTTGTAATAACATGTAATGGAAAAGGATCTAGAAAAAGAATCTCAATATGTATAACTGAGTCACTTGGCTGTACACCTGAAACTAACACATTAGAAATCAACTATATTTCAATACAAATAAAAAAAGAGATGAGCAAACCATTGACCACCACGCCAAGGGTTTGACTCAGAAACGTATTGGATATAAAATCAGTGACTTGACACAGAAGTTCCTCAGTGGCTGCATAGAGATGGAGTAGCTGGGAGAAGATGGGCAAACTGCTAGAGGCAGAGAGGACCAAGAATGAGGAGCTGACAGAGGATACGAGAAAGAGAAGACAGAATATTACAGGAATTGTTGTTGCTGTTTAGTCACTAAGTCGTGTCCAACTCTTTGTGATCCCATCGATTATAGCCTGCCAGGCTCCTCTGTCCATGGGATTTCCCAGGCAAGAATACTGGAGTGTGTTGCATTTCCTTCTCAGGGGATCTTCCTGACACAGGGATCGAACCCCTGTTTCCTGCATTTGCAGGTGAATCCTTTACCACTGAGCTACACGAGAATCCCACTGTAGGAATAGTCGTTAGACACTGCACTTCTCCATCAGGATCCATCAGGCTCGAAGCAGGGGCCCCCCCCCACCCCACAGCCCCTGCATGTCCCAAGACACAGTGCGGAAAGGATGGGCAAGCCCACTGCCATCTGTAAGAAAAATGGGCCACTTCTTTGAGACACTTGGTTGTGATCTACCAGAAAACTGGGCAGGTAGCTATAAAAATGGGTGAGACTTCAAGGGAAGGTTCATCCCCTGAAGTTGTGCAAGGCACAATTTGCTATAATTATACATGATCGCTCTGTTTCTTGAATATGGTGACCTTGGACCACCAGGGAAGGGTCCAGTGATGTCCAGAGTACAATGTTGAAGAAGGAAACTGCAGAAGCATTTAGAAGGATTTCTATCAGAAGTGATAACAGTGAAACATCTTTGATGTAAAGGACATTTCCTGAAAAGCTCACTGGTAGGATCCTAACCTCCTGGAAAAACTGCCTGGCTGTAGAGTTGCTGTAATACTGCCGTCTCTGTAATCCATTTATTATCTAGCCCACAAGTTCCTCAGGGGCTTGGATAAATATGCTTTCAGATTTCTGTCTGCCCGGCGGAGAACCTGGCAGGCTTTCAGGGTGCACATAAGTGCAGATGTTGACAGACTGAATCCTTACATTGAAGGGGACCTGGGCGGGCAGAGGGACAGCCCTACTTCCCCAGACCACCTTGGGGGGCGGAGCCTAGGAACTCCAGAACAGTGGTTCCTTGCCCAGAATTTTGGCAGAATTTTTCTCTTTGCCAGAAAAGTGCCCCTTTCCCACAGAAGCATAGATGTTAGGGCTTGAGTGAGCCTCTGCTCACTTGCAGCCTCTGCCTGTGGAGCCGAAGAGGACGAGGCATCTATTCCACGCGCTTGCAACCTTGACCCCAAGTAAGAGTCACCCAAGGCACCCGGAGAAGTTCTGATTGAAGTGACTAGGGTGTGATTGGGATAGTCAACTGTTTGAAAGCTTTCTAGGTGCTTCGAATGGCAGCCTGGGTTGAGAATCAGAGGGTGCTTGACCGAAGACTGTGTAGAAGGAGCTGGCCAGGCTGAGTGGCCCCTCCCAGTTTAGCCCTGGGCTTCTCAACTTTGACCATGCCTTAGAATCACTTGGGAACTTTAAAGGCCTAAATGCCCCAAATTGCCTACCAGGCCAGTTCACAGGCATCTCTGGGGTGGACGGAGGTAGGTGTCAGGACTCCTGACAGCTCCCAGGTGTTCCAACAGGCAGGCAGGGTCTGTAACCACTGTGTTATCCAGACCCACTGCCAAGCAGCGGGTGCACCGCTAGAGTTGAGAGCTGCTTTCCATCTGACAGGGCCTTATGGGGGCATTTGAAGAGGTGAAAGAGACATCCTAAAGGAGATCAGTCCTGAATGTTCATTGGAAGGACTGATGCTGAAGTTGAAACTCCAATACTGGCTACCTAATGTAAAGAACTGATTCATTTGAAAAGAACCTGATGCTGGGGAAGATTGAAGGCGGGAGGAGAAGGGGACCACAGAGGATGAGATGGTTGGATGGCATCACTGACTCAAAGGACATGAGTTTGAGTAAACTCCAGGAGTTGGTGATGGACAGGGAGGCCTGGCAGTCCATGGGGTCACAAAGAGTCGGACATGACTAGCAACTGAATTGAAGAGACCAATTCCCTTGTGTTCTCGGATACAGAGTTGGAGACACAAGGAGGGGTGCACTTTCCTTGGCGGGAGGAGGAACAGATGTGAGCTATATCTTCTTCTGACCATGAAACCCCTTTTCAAGGTAGGATCTGAGAGCAACTTCTTTATGTCTTCTCTGTGATTGCGAAATGAAAGGTCTTGTTCTCTTAAAAAAAAAAAAAAAATCACTCAGCAGCAGGGGAAGGGCAGAGAAGGGAACAAGGTCCCAGCATGGGCCCTGAGGTTATTCAGACCTGCACTTTCTTCACTCAATTTTTTCCCCGGGAACAGTCACTTCCTTTAAGGTGCAGACACACTGGTGGACCGCTAATTCTCAGGAGTTGGGAAGAAAAGGCTTCCTGATGAAAGCTGTGTTTAATAATGGAAACATTGTTTCCAGTAGCCCTTGTTCTTAAAGTTTTTAAAATAATAACATTTCAGGGAAGATTGTCAGAAATAAGGTCAGCCTCTGGACTGGGGCTGGTTATTGCTTCAGAAAGTCTGTGTGGGGAGCACAGGAATCTCAAAGATGGACCCTCCCCCGCTCCTCCCATTGCCCACCTCTGCACGTACCCCTCAGGTTGCTGTGGCTGCTTGACGGTGCGTGTGGGGCAGGGGGCTTTTTGGACCTTGTGAGGTAAGCGTTCACATTCCATTTTATAGATGAAGAAACTTGGAGGCTAAGAAACTTGCCTTCGGCCACCCAACTGGTTCGTAATAAGGACTGAGATTAAAATCCAGGTCTCATGGGCTTCAAAACCCAACACTGTTATATTTAAAATAGATAACCAACAAGGACCTATTGTATAGCACAGGGAACTCTGCTCACTACTCTGTAAGAACCTAAATAGGAAAAAAAAAGTTGAGGAATAGATACATGCGTAACTGAATCACTTTGCTGTACACCGGAAACTAATAAAACACTGTTAATCAACTCTATGCAATACAAACTAAAAATAACAAATCAAAACCAAAAACCAGGTGAAAAAACCTCCTCCAATCTCACTGACAGGATGTGTATGTGTGCTCGTGTGTGTGTGTGTCTGTGTTAGTCACTCAATCATGTCTGACTCTTTTCAACCCAATGGATTGTAGGCCGCCAGGCTCCTCCATCCATGGAATTCTCCAGGCAAGAATACTGGAGTGGGTAGCCATTCCCTTCTCCAGGGCATCTTCCAATCCGGAGATTGAACCCAGGTCTCCTGCATTACAGGCAGATCCTGGTCTGAGTCACCAGGGAGGTCCTACAGGAAGGATACATGTAGTTAATTAGAAATGAATGAATGCGTATGGTGTAAAACATACTCTTAAATGAATCACACATATTTTTAAAACAAATCTCTAACTTTGATTTATAATGTGTTATGCAAATTTATTTTATTTCCTTGGGCTGCAAAATCACTGCAAACAGTGACTGCAGTCATGGATTTAAACGACGCTCCCTGGAAGGAAAGCTGTGACAGACCTAGGCAGCATATTCAAAAACAGACATCACTTTGCCATCAAAGGTATGTATAGTCAAAGCTGTGGCTTTTTCAGTAGTCATGTATGGATGTGAGTTGGACCATAAAGAAGGCTGAGTGCCAAAAAAGTGATGCTTTTGAACTGTGGTGTTGGAGAAGACTCTTGAGAGTCCCTTGGAGTGCAAGGAGATCAACCTAATCAATCCTAAAGGAAATCTATCCTGAATATTCACTGAAGGACCGATGCTGAAGCTGAAGCTCCAATACTTTGGCCACCTGATGTGAAGAGCTGACTCACTGGAAAAGATCCTTATCCTGGGAGACATTGAAGGCAGGAGGAGAAGGGGGTGGCAGAGGATGAGATGGTTAGATGACATCACTGACTCAATGGACATGGATTTGAGCAAACTCCCGGAAATAGTGAAAGACAGGGAAGCCTGGTGTGCTACAGTCCATGCGGTCTCAAAGAGTCAGACACGACTGAGCGATTGAACAACATTCTCAGGGGGGGCCTGAAATGCTGCCTAAGCGTTACTCGCATTTCCGATTCCTATCTCTCTATTTCAGCATGAAATAGATGATTCCACACCTCCTCCTTTCTTCTGATACTGGTTACCCACCTCTTGCCCGGATCCTCTGACTTCCCTTCTGTTATTATTTCCCTGCTCTCATCTAGAGCCTTGAACCAGGTCTCCAATAAAGACTCACTCACCTTTCCACCTTTCTCTCCCACATCATTAGTTTTCCCTTCTCTACTGATTTTTCAAACTGGCACGAAAACACACGGCTTCTTGCTACTTCTTAAAAAAAAATCCTCCCTGGCCGGCCGCTCTTACTCCTCATCCCTCTCTTGGTCTTGCTGACTCCTGGCCTCAGCCTGTGTCAGGATGTGTGACTCCTCTCTCCTCACCACCCTGACTTTCGTACTGATCGTCTGCTTTGTATTTCCAGGTCAGATTTCTAGATACCCAACTGCCTACGGAAGTCTCATTTTGGATTTGTAATAGTTGTCTTTCCTGATCCTGACCCAGTGCCAGTCCCCACCACCCCTCGCACCTGTTCCTCCTTTCCTGCTTGGTCTGCTGTCTTTCCATCTCTTGCAGCTGCTCAAGCCAAAACCTGGGAGTCATGAGTCATCCTTGCCTTTTCTCTATCTTTCACATTTCACACCCAACGAATCAGCAAATCTTGTTGGCGTTACCTTCAGAATATACCTGGGATCTGGCTACTTCTTACCACATCCCTGCTAACCTCCAGGTGTCTAAACCTTGAACATCTCTCCTAATAGTGCTTCTGCTTCCATCCTTGGCTGACATCATCATCCTCATTGCATTCTTTTTTTTGACCATGCCACCCAGGGAGGGATCTTAGTTTGCCTACCAGGCACGGAACCCCTGCTCCCTGCAAATGAGGCAATGAGTCTTAACCACTGGAAGGAAGTCCACCTCATTGTATTCTTAACAAAGCCACTAGAGCAATTCTGTGAAAACATAGGTTCCATGATATCAATCTTTTGCCAGAAAACTTCTGTGACTTCTCATCTCCCTGAGAGTAGAAGCCAAAGATCTCAGATGTAGGAAATGGCAGCCCTGTATTCTTGCCTGGAAAATTCCATGGACAGAAGAGCCTGGTGGGCTTCTGTCCATGGGGTTGCAAAGAGTCAGACATGACTAAGCACCTGAGCGCACACACATAAATATATGTATTCTTTTCCATTATAGGTTATATAAGATGTTGAATATGGTTCCCTGTGCTATACAGTAAGTCCTTATTTTTATCTATGTTACATATAGTAGTTTGTATCTGCTAATCCCAAATTTTTAATTGGTCCCTCTCCCACCCGTTTTCTCCTTGAGTAACTGCATGTTTTCTGTGTCTGTTTCTGTTCTGTTCGTTTGTATCATGTTTTAGATTTCACATAGAAGTGGTATGATATCTGTTTTTCTCTGTCTGACTTTACTTACTACAATAACCTCTAGATCCATCCCTGTTGCTGCAAATGGCATTATTTCATTTTTATGGCTGAGTTGCACAGAGTCGAACACAACTGAAGCGACTTAGCAGCAGGAGCAGCAGCAGCAGCAATATTCTATTGTATATAGGTATCATATCTTCTTTATCCATTTTCTGTCAATGGACACCTAGGTTGCTTCCATGTCTTGGCTATTGTAAATAGTGCTGCTATGAACATTGAGTTGCATGTAATTTTTGGAACTAGAGTTTTCTTCAGATATGTACTCAGAGGTGGGATTGCTGGATCATATGGTAGCTCTATTTTTAATTTTTTGAGGAACCTCCATACTGTTGTCCATAGTGGCTACACTAACTTACATTCCTACCAACAGCAAAGAAGCGTTCCCTCTTCTTCACACCAGAGAAGCTACTATTAATTATTTCAGTCAAGCCTGGCACCTGTCTTGTTCTCTATGCCTTAGCTCCTTCAGGCTTTCTTGCCCAGACATGCAAGCAGGAGCCTGTCTAAACGGGAGAACCTATTTTTGCTTTGAGCCTGATCTTCTCGTTGACTTTTATAACTCGTGACAGAAATCTCTTCTTCCCTCCCATCTCTCAAATGGGTTAAAAAAGCAACAAACAGAACGGTATTAAGACTATGGCTTCTGTGTAACTGTGTACAACATCTGTGCCAAAGACCTTGCTGGAAAGGACTCAAAAGATAGACCATATCAAGCCAAAATAAAACCATATTTCTAATGAATCAGTCAAAGCAACTCTATGGAAACAGCCATGGCTGTGGAAAGGAAAAGCCCTCATTTATGAAAGATCTTTTTGCCAAATCCTACTGATGTCATTTTCTTTTTGGCTCCTGGGCCAGCCCTTCAGACAGCAGTCCCCAGTCGTTTTGGTACTACAATTGGTTTCGTGGAAGACAGTTTTTTCAAGGACTGGGGTGGGGGCTGGCTTCAAGATGATTCAAATGCATTACATTTACTGTGCGCTTTATTTCTATTATTACATCGGCTCCACCTCAGATCATCAGGCATTAGATGGGGGGCAGGGGGTGGCTGGGAACCCTTGCCTTTAGAAACACAGTGCCATTCTGAAGAAGCCAGAGTCTTAGTCCCTTGTGCTGGGCGTCTTCCTGGAGCGCTTCTGAAAGGGCTGCTGTGAGTCAGCTCCCCTTGGCCAGAATATGCCACCACTCAGGGGGAGCCCCACCGCCCAAGTGGAGTCAAGGGATGCTGGGAGCACCTGGAAGGGATGGAGAGGCGAGGATGAGGACAGCAAGGCTCTGCTGCTAGAAACTGAGCACGGGAGTGAGGTCGAGCTCTAAGCTTTCAACGGAGGGATCTGGGGATGTGTTAACTTCTTCCCTTCCTCCAGTTTTCCTACCTGTTAGTGTTCAGAATAACAGCTGCCTAAATGCAGTGACATGCAGCGAAGTGGCTACTCAGTCATGCTGGACCAGTGAGTCAGCCCCTACCTGGGGCCCTTCCCTTCACGGAACATTCATGATTGAAAACACACAGACAACACTGAACTGGATGGCTGAAAATGGCACTGAAGAGCCGCCTTCCTTATGAAACTACTTTAAAAAGAAATAACATGTATATGGAGTAGACATTAACTATTTATAGGAATTCATGCATCTTCTGTGTTTTAAGACTGGCTAGGTTCCCTGCGGTCCCTCGAGTGGTGTGCCGGCAGGACCGGGTGGAACGAGGACTTGGGCGAGGCGTGTCCACTTCCAGGAGGCCTCGCTAACCACAGGTGAGTCATTTAATCTTAATCCAGTCGGTGAGGCTGGAGCAGCCATGCTGGCCCAGGGAGCCACCTCCCAGGGCGGAATCCTCGAGAGCGAGTCTGAGGGAGAGGCTGGGAGAATGGTAGGGGAAGAAAGGTGTCCTGCCTCAGGGTGTATTCCTGTTGGGTTTATTTCCCCACTTTCACCCGAGGGGCCAGGCAGAGGGGGAGGGTGGAGGCTGGTGTGGTGCTGCGGGATGAGGGGGGGAGGAGGACTTTGTAGGGAGAAGTCGCCCTCCGACTCTTTCCATAGGGAATTCTTCTAAATTAGGCCTGGCGGTGGAGGCGGGGGTGGGGTTGGGGTAAGGATGAAAGTGAAAGGGACAGCTTTTGTGTCTGGAAAAATTGGTTTTATTTGGGTGTGACTCCCATTCCATCTTTAAAAAATGACAACTGTGAATTATTTTCAAGATTAGACAAAATGTTAAAAATGAATTTTAAAAAATCAACCACGTGGAAGGCTTGATGCTGGTTGGAAGGGCTCCCATATCATTTGTTGGCTCTGAACGCTGACATGAACCACTAATCCAGCACTTAGTATCAGTGGCCTCATGGAGGCCTCCATTTCAGCTGTGTTGGCTTTGTGTCTTTATATAGATTGTTATCGATATGGGGAGGAGGGGGAGAGTGCAGACCTTCCCCTGGGAAGAGTGAGTAGAGGGCCAGAGCAACTGCTCTCCGGATGTTGCTGTAGAACCTATAGGTTTTCTGTTGAGAACCTCACACTTTCTTTAATGAATTTTTTTAAGTGGTAGGTAATAGTTGACCTTGATATAGCTCCTCATTATCTAGGAAGCATTTTATTTACATATTTGAATATGACCCTCACATGACAACGCAACGAGGGTCACTTTTTGTTATTGTTAATATGTATCTGTTCATGAACTAAAGCTCAGAGAGGTCAAGAGACTTGCCAGACACCACACAGCCAATTAGAGGCAGAACTTAAAATTTTTTGAGTTCCTTGCAGTTCATGATGCGGCTATATTGTATTTACAAGACTTGTTAAAAAAAAAATCAAACCATCTCATTTGGCTTTCTAATAGCCTGTGTGTTAGGAAGAGTGGATATTATCATCCTTTTTCAACAGGCAAGTTAAGGTAGGCCCCATTGTCACACAGGGGTAAGCGACAGAACACAGCACCGAGGTCTCTTTGCTCTGTGCTTCCGAGTGTTGCCCCCCATATTTGTGCACATGATGAGCAGGGAAGTGTGTGTGTGTGGGTGATGTTTACCAGAAAAAAAAAAAGGGGGAAATGCTTCATTAATTATCTGTCCCTGCTGCTGCTGCTAAGTCGCTTTAGTCGTGTCTGACTCTGTGCGACCCCATAGACAAGAATCATTTCATAGCCCAGTATAGAGAATTGGCAAGTCCCTAATCTCAGGTTTACAAGTGAGGGAGTAAGAGCCCTAATAAGTGCCTTGACTTTTGCTCTCCCCCATATCAGATCCACCTGCTCCGTGATGCTCTGTGCCCCAGCTGGCCGCTTCTTCCTTCCCTGACTCTCTCCTTGAGAACCAGAGGGAGCTCATCCCCTTGTTGCTATGCTGTCTTCACCCCGCTTTGGATCTCTGGGAATACCAGCAAACCTGACTTCTTTTTCCAGTTCTTTCCAGGACAGAGATCTCATTGACTTTAGGCAGCAGAAAGATTTCAGTTCAGATCGGCATGCAGTGGTCAGCACGATGGGACCCCCCGCTTCCTAAGTGATAAACCTTAGTTGACTGGAGGTGCTGCCAGTGTCTGCCCATGGGAACCAGAAAAAGATGCCAAGCCAGTTCTGAGGAGCCGCGTCCCAAGGGGAAGGAAGTCGGCCATGGGAAGAAGCCTTGCTGGGCTTCTTCCTCTCCGGGGGAGGCTGGCAGGGGCGGTAGCAGCCAGGCAGACACCAGTTGCTGAGGGGATTGCTATTCCTCTCCTGTTGCTGGGCCAGCTCTCTCCAGCTGGAAAGGTGTGACCACTCCTGCTCAGGAAGCAGTGTGGAGACCTCCACGTGGACACGCCACGTCCCCCAGGGAGCAGAACTCTGGCTGGCCAGCACCCCCAGTGCCGTCATATTAGCATCAGCCCTGGGCACCTGCTCTCCCCACGCCCTGCCCAGCTGGTAGCAGCCTGCAGGGCACTTGCAGGAGTCTGTCCACATTCTACGAAGCAGAGATGACCTTCTCCCCGGCCTGTCAGGAAGGGATGCTCTCTGCACTCTCCACCTCAATCCCGTTTTCTCAGTGGCTTTGATTTTTTTGGGTGTCATTTCCCCTATCACCTTCTAACACCTTCTAGCCTGTTGAGAAGCATAAAGCATTTGACAGAGAGGAGATCAAAGGAGGGCACAGGGCTTCTAATTTCCTTCTGCTCCCACCGCCCCTCCAGGTTCCTAATGATAGTCAAGAAAGAATCATAAGCATCAAACAAATAAAGAAAAGACAACTCACCCCTGGTCCACCTGTGAGACAAAGTGGCCTGAGCATCAGAATATAGCAGCAAAAGCAGCAACGTCTTCCAACACATCTTTTCCTCCAAAAAGGTGAGACGTCGCCCTCGAACCCAAGGGGACCCCAGGAGCCACAGGTATGCCTGTCCTGGTCCTCCCAGGGCAGTGGTGAGGTTCTTACCACCCCTCCGTCTTCAGACGTGCAGAGACGCCCTCTCCTGCCTCCCAAGGGTGGAGCGGGGGTTACTCCTGGGGAGGACAGGAGTGGGCCCTCTGTTACTCCTACTCTCTCTGGGATTGGGGCACTGGGCTTCCACAGAGAGACTCTGTTTTTGAGCACATCTGGAGTGACTCACGGGGCATGTGATCTCTTTGGCAGTGGGGCGGATAAATATAATTTCTGTTCTTGAGTTCCATGTGTTGGATGCACCCACTGGAATTTTTCTTTAACAAACAGACTCGCGGAACTTGTTAGAGAGCCCACAAAGAGCTGGCTGCTGTCCCCGTACACACACACACACACACACACACACACACTCACACCAGCGCCAGGGACGAGAGCTCCAGCTAGAGCTGGGAGACTTGCCTGGCAGACACCAGGACCGACTGAACCCAGGACAGCAGAGTCATTGTGGTGTCTGGGCTGAGCGTCCCTTCTGTGGAGCTAGCCCTCGTGAGGGGCAGGAGAGAGCTGCTGCGGTGTGTAGGTATTGTGTGGGCAGGTGATGATCCAGGGGCCCACAGGGGACCCCCTTTGCATTCATGACACCTCGATTTCTGAACTGTCTAGACGTGGTACCAAACCACTTTGATTCTCCCAAGCAAAATAGTAGTGTTTTTCCATGCTCCTACTTTTGGCATTTGATTAGTTTTTATTGAGATATACTTGACATATAACATTGTGTAAGCAAGTTTGAGGTGTACAGCACGTTGAATTCCACCCCCTTTGGCTTCACTGGGTCTTCATTGCTGCGTGGGCTTTCTCTAGTTGTGTGAGTTGGGGTTACTCTTGGTTGCAGTGCCTGGTCTTCTCATTGCGGTGGCTTCTCTTGTTGCGGAGCGCAGGCTCAGTAGCTGTGACACCGGGCTTTGGTTAGCCTCAGCATGTGGAATCTTCCTGGATCAGGGACTGAGCCCACATCCCTTGCGTTGGCAACTGGATTGCCTAGTCACCGTGCCACCAGGGAAGCCCTCCAACATGTTGATTTAATAGGCTTCTCTTCTGCAACGTGATTGCCACCATAGCCTTAGTGAACAACTCCGTTACGTCACCGAATCATTATTTCTTTTTTTGTGGTGAGAACATTAAAGATCTGTGACCATTAAAAAATTTTTTTTTAGTTTATTTTTGGCTGTTCTGGGTCTTGGTTTTTGCACAAAGGCTTTCCCTAGTTGTGGCGCATGGACTTAGTGGCCCTGCCCCTTGTGGGATCTTCCCAGACCAGGGATCAAACTGGTGTCTCCTGCTTTGCAGGCTGATTCTTAACCACTGGACCACCAGGGAACGCTCCATGACCATTAGGAAAGTTCTGCCACAGACACCTTGATTTTGTCCAGTACCACGTTCTTACCTTCTCTGAAATTAAAGACGTGTAATGCAAAAGCCTGCAGGACATTTATTTTTTTTGAGAAACTGTTTTTATTTATTTTTAATTGATTCATGATTGCTTTACAGTATTGGCTTGATTTCTGCCATACATCATCATGAATTAGCCACAGTTGTAGCTGATCTCATCCCATGGGTTTCCAAGCTGTGGAGGTGGTGCCCACGGTGAATGGATGACTGGAGAGGACACCCCTTTGTTTTAATCAGAAGTGCTTTTTAAAAAAATCTGTTAGAGGAAGTTGCTTGAAAAAGGAAATGTGGCTCTATAGCTTTTGAAAAACACTGGTTTTTCTAACATTCAGACTAGCTATTGGGTACTTTGTTCCAGGCTCGGGGCTAGGTGCTCTTCTTGTATTTATTGAATTAATGCTCGCAGCAGACTGTGAGGTCAAAATAGCACTGCCCTCTCCAATGGAAATAGAATTTGAAAAACAAATGTAATTCGAAATGTTCTAGTAGTCATGCTGAGAAAGTACATAGGAAATCAATTGTTATAATACATTTTATTTAACCCAATATATCTAAAATTTTAATTATCATTTCTATGTGTAATAAACACAAGTTTAAGAAGATATTTTATATTCCTTTTTTTTTTTACACCAAGTCTTTGAAAGCCAATGTATATTTCACACTTTCGTCACATTTCAGTTCAGCGCAGTCACATTTCCGTAACAGTTCACATGTGGCCAGCGGCTACTGCGCTGGGCAGTGCAGGGCTGGAAGGTAAGAGGCAGATAACTGTGGTCACCATGACATACAGTACGTCCCAGAACTGATTTATCTCATAACTGAAAGTTTGTACCTTTTGACCACCTTCACCCTTTACTCCCCTCTCCGCCAGCTCTGGCAACTGCCCGTCTGTTTTCTGTTTCTGTGACTTTTGTTTTTTAGATTCCACGTGTAAGTGAGATCATACGGTATTGCCATTCTTTGACATTGCACGTAGCATAGTACCCTCGAGGTCCACCCATGTTGTGGCAAATGGCATGGTTTCCTTCTTTTTAATGGCCGAATATCATTCCACTCTGTATATGCACACCACATTTTCTTTATCCGTCTGGTTGTTGATTGCCACTTAGGTTGTTTCTATGGTTATTGTAAATAATGCTGCAGTGAGCATGGGGTGCAGACATCTTTTTGAGACAGTGATTTCATTTCTTCAAATATATCCCCAGAAATGGGATTGCTGGATCCTATGGTAGTTCTATTTTTAACTGTTTGAGGATCCTCCAAACTGTTTTCTGTAGTGGCTGAACCACTTTTTATTCCACCAACTCAGGCTACCTTTTCTCTACATCCTCATCAATACTTTTGATCACTTGTCTCTTTGATGATGACCATTGTAACAGATATGAAGTGATATCTTGTGGTTTTGATTTCCATTTCCCTGACAGTGATGTTGAGCACCTTTTCATGGATCTGTTGGTCATTTGTACTTCTCTGGGAAAAGATCTATTTATTTCCTCTGCCCATTTTTTAATGAGGTTGTTTTTTCGCTATTGAGTTGTATGGATTCTTTATATATTGTGGATACCAACCCCTTATCAGATACACTCTTTGCAAATACCTTCTCCAGTTCATTCTGTAGATTACCTTTTCCTTTTGTTGATGGTTTCCTTTGCTGTTCAGTGTACATCCTTTTTAAATCTGCAAAACTTGCCCAAAGGACCTGGCACAGACTGGGTGCTCTGACGTTGCCCATTGAATATTTGTTGATTGATGCTGAAGCTGAAGAAGCTTGCACTCCTCCCATTGTCTTGCCAAGAGGACTTCCGTAAGCAAGGAGGTTGTTGAGGAGGGAAGATGGACAGGAATTGGCCTGGCCCCCGGGAAACCAGAACAGGAATCACGGTCTTGGCCTCCAGTCTTGGACTTTCTCATCTGCAGATGGGACTCATCAAATGATCACCTACTATCACTAGGATGAGGATTAGCCTTTGGAAAAATGAGTTTATAACTCTTGATTTTGTAAGATGATGAGCCAGGCCTTCCCTCCCACCACTTCGCCCAGCAGCAGGAGGTGAAGATGCACAATTTCTCCAGGAGCCTGACTGAAGTCTTGGGAAATCCTGGCCCAATGCACTGATTTTTTTCTCTCTCCATGCGTTTCTTGTTCTTGCTGCCCTTGTATGCATCCCGGTTAAGCCTGGCAAGCGAATGTAAACACTGCCTTTTGTAACAACACAGCAAACCCACAGCAGTGGAGTTTCCCAGAGCTATTGATGATGTATAAAAAACCTTTTTTTGAGGGAGAGGGATGTTTTACTAAAAACAACAGTGTTCAAGTGCATTTTCACCTCTGAATTCCCACTGCATCTACCTGTGTGTCTCTCATCAGCACCATTTTCCAACATAGTGATATCTACTGTTTACTGAGTTCTGACCATACACCTGACTTTATTTCATTCAATTTTCACAGTAATTCTGTTCAGTGGATACTGTAATAGAGTCCATTTTGCACATGGAAAACTGAAGCTTAAAAAGGACAAATCACACAATATCTGCAAGGCAGATGCTTCCATATACTACCTACTAGGGGCTGAGCAAAACAAACACCATTGAAGCAGCTTCTGTATGTTGGAAGCATGATCAGTAGATGGAGTACTGAGTGGGACCCACTAATAGTGATGGGGGTGTGTATGTGAAAATTCTGTTCATTTTGAGGGCTTCTGACTCCAGCACAGAAGTGGCACGGTCTACCCACATATGGTTGTCATGTAATCATTTATTTATCTACTTTTAAAGCATCTCCTCTATGCCAGGCGATAGTATAGCAAACCAAGTTCGACATGGACCCTGCCATCGAGAATCTTCATTCTAGTGGGGGAAGTAGCTCCGCAGAGATTTAGAGCATGTGATGTTAGATTTAATGATGGAAGAGACTATGATAGGAAATGAGAGGGGAGGGGTGTCAAGGAAGGCTTCTTGGAGGGGTTGACACCTGAATTAAGATTTTAGGCATGAGTGGATTTAATTAGATTGTGGGAGAGGGTATGGTGAAGGAGGAGACAACCTGAAAAAGGGCACAAAGAGGGAGAGAGACGGGATATGTACTAAGAAATAAAAGTGGCTTGGCCTTGTTGGAAGATCGAGGATGAGCAGGGGGAAGCAGGTTGGTGGGAAGGAGAGCCTTCTGTGTGACACCTGGACTGTGCCCTCCTGGGAGGGAAGCGCCAGGGAGGGCCACCTTCAGGGAAGTGAGATGGTTTGCTTTCTGTGAGTGGATCTGCCAGAGTAGAGATCAGACAAGGAAGGAGCAGAGGCAAGTTCTAAGGTGAGATGGCGAGGGTCTGAAACAGAGCAGGAGCCAGCGGCGAAGGAGAGGAAGGTGCGGGTTTGAGAAAGATTGCGGAGGTGAAGGGCACTCCCCTGGTGGTCCAGTGGTTAAGACTTCATGCTTCCAATGCAGAGGATGTGGGTTCAATCCCTGATTTGGGCTCTAAAACCCCACATGCTGCACAGTGTAGCCCAAAAATAGAAAACAAAAATACACTTTAAAAAAAGATTGAAGAGGTAAAATCAGAAACACACAATGATTTCTCAGAGGAGGAGCTGAGTGAGGGAGCAGATGAGAAGTTCTGGGGTGGCCCCAAGTGAAACAGACAGACAGACGCTGTGATTTTGGTACTGGACCTGTCGAGGCTGAGGTGTGTGCTGGGCGCCTCTGTTTCTGGGTTTCTAGGGTGCTTGCTCCCTGCTGTGCCCTCCGTGACGTGCTGCTGCTCTTTACCTGTAGCCCTGGGGTGGGCTCTTATTCCTTCACTTGGATGCCCTCACTGCTCCGGGGATCTCTGCTGAGGTCTGCAGCTGTGAGAATGGAAGAGGGTATTTATCTTTCCTGGAGAGAAGTCACCTGTGTCTGGACTGGGATATAAGTGAAGGTAGCTCTGCGATTGGAGGGAAATGGGGACCCTGACTCCCCTCTTCTGGGTCCTCTCTCTTGGCCCCAGTGGGGATGCTTAGGTAAGGTCCTCTCTTTATCAGGTTACTCCACTCATCCTCCACATTCTGGCTGCAGCAGGGTCCCTCTCCCTAGGAAGCCCTGCCTGGCCTCCCTGACTGCATTTTCTCTCCCGATTAAGCATGTCCAAGGCGCTGTGAACCTCTCCTTTGAATCGCATCCCAGCTGCACTGTTACTCTGTGATACTTTAATTCAGCTGATTGAATGGCAGACCGTGCACCCTATGAAGGCAGGACAGTGTAGTGTTTGCCCATCTTTGTATTTCTGGTACCTTCTGGCACCTACCAGGTGCCCTAGTGCAGCCAGGCAATAGAGATCTCAGTCAGAGTCTTGGCAGGAAAGAGATGGCACTTTCTAAAAAGGAGCTGAAAAAAGATGTGAATGAAGGAATTGTTTATAAAGGAAAGGAGTAAAAGGACTACTGGAACAGTCCCAGGTGGGGGACTGGCCACGGTGGGAGGCTGTTATCCCTTGTCAGGGATTGAAATAGGTCACCCAAGAAAGTCTGAAGTCCTAAGTCCCAGGTTCTGTGAATGTGATCTTATTTGGAAATAGGGCCTTTGCAGATGTAGTCAAGGGAAGATGAGATCATTAGGGTGGGTTCTCATCCAGTCTGACTGGTGTCCTCATAAGAGGAGACTCACACAGACACACCCAGGGAGAAGACAGCCACGTGGTGATGGGGACAGAGATTGGAATGATGTACCTATAAGCCAAGGATGCCAAAGATTGTTGGTAACCACCAGAGGCTAGAAGACACAAGAAAGTTCCTCTACACGTTTTGAGGAGGCATGGACTTGCTAACAACTGGATTTCAGACTTCTAGTTTCCAGAACTGTGAGGCATTACATTTCTACTATTTTCAGCCACCTAATTTATGGGACTTTGTTATAACATCCCTAGACAATTTATATACTCCTTCTGGACCTGAAGGGACAAGAGGAGGATTTGAACTCTTTGCAGCGATCTTAGCAGAGGGACCACCTACCAGGAGCTGTGGCCCAGGTAGCAGAATTCAACTACTGCAAACCCTGGCCCAGCAGGGAAGAACAGGGGAGTTACCGCTTTGACCTTGCACCTCTCCCATTTTCTAATTTCTCTCTCCTGCTCCCATTAGCCTAACCCATCTGGCAGTCAGAGGGCAAGGGAGCTTGGTGATGTGGTCTGTGGAAGTCAGTCTCCCAGGCACAGAGCAAAGGGGTCAGGGGAGTGATCTGGAGGGCAAGGTGAGTAGGTTCCATAGAGGAAGTACATAAGAATATTGAGTGCATGAATGAGTGAGTGAATGAAGCTGGAGACAGAACTGCAGGGTAGTTCTCATTTCTAGTTTGGGAGTGGACGATTTCGTGGCACTGTTCTGTTTCCATCACGAGGAGAGAAGAGAGGAGTCATAGGATTCTCTCCGTTAGGACTTTGGGTGTAGCTTCCAGCCCTGCCCTCTGGCTCAGCACCCAGGTTCTGAGTCTTGCGAAGCCTCCCTCTTTGTGCAACCAGCACCTTCAGACTGGATGCTATTTTCAGGCTCTTAAGTGAGGTAAGTTGGTACGACAACAGAAACACAGCTGTAATTATGAAGTGCCAGCCTCTGAAGCAGAAACGTTGGCCCTCGAGGGATGCCAACTGGAGTGACTTAGTCGTACATGCAGGCTCGTGCCAGGCAGGCCAGGCTGGTCCCCCACAGCCCCTGGCTACGTGCACTGGCCGGGAGGAGCACTGGGCTGATTCAGCTCCCTTGTCCACGTGGGGCCTCAGCGGCTAGGTGCTGCCAGCCAGAGCAGTGAGTGACATAGGTGTCAACATAGCCCACCAGTTGATGGCCTCGTTGAACCAAAGGGGCTAGACCTCTCCTCTGGGGTAAATACTGTCAAGACCAGGCTGTGATGGCAGAGCTTCTGATGCTGGTTTCTGCGCCATGAGAACATCTGCCGTGTGATGATCGGTTCAGCTCTGTATAGACATGATGACTTGCATAGTCTCCATTCTCCATCAGGTAGCTTGACCTGCCCTGTCTGGGATCTTTGTCTTTCTCAGATCAAAAGTAACTAGTCATACCCTTTGCTTCTAGGATTTTTGTTTGTTTATAGTGTTGTTCAGTTGCTCAGTCATTTCTGACCCTTTGTGACCCCATGGACTGCAGCATGCTTGGCTTCCCTGTCCTTCACTATATCCTGGAGTTTGCTCAAACTCATGTCCATTGAGTCCGTGACATCATACAACCAACTCCTCCGCTGTCACCCCCTTCTCCTCCTGCCCTCAACTTTTCCCAGTGCCAGAAGGGAGGTTGTTAAAACAGGACCATGGCATGAGTAGAGATTTGGAAAAAATTCTTGGTGTTCACATCCATCACTCAAGTTTTCTAGCTATGCTAAGAATGCTGTGAATTCTTCTCAGAATTATCCCAGATGACAAGCATTCATTGGTGTCCACCGTGTACAAGCCACTCTGGGGAAAACAGAAGCGGTGGCTCTGCCCTATGAGAGATTATTTTTTCCTCCCTTTTTAGCAAATTTTACCACCAAACAATTTCTGTAGAAGTTGAAGCTGAAGGGTGCCTCAAGGCATATGCTGAGACTCCTCATTTACTACACATATGTAAAGCAGGCAGGAGACTTGGAGAGGAGATGCAAAATGAATTCTTGGAGAAGCCTCTTTTGGTGTGAAATGCTCTGGAGAGAAGGTGGTCTCATTTGCACAAGGATCCCTGGGTACTCAGGGAGGGAAGGACTGGATATTAGACAGAATTCGCAAGGTTATGCTGCTTTAACAAATGACCCCAAACTTTCAGTGACTCCCAACAACAGTAATACAAGTTTATTTCTCATTCATGTGACCTGTGTATCCTCAGTTGGCCATGGCTTGACTTCTTGATGTCTGGGGATCCTGGCTAGTGGAGCAGCTTCTATATGAAGCACTCCTTGGCCACAATAGCAGAGGAAGAAAGGTTCAGGTAAACCACACTCTGGTTCTTACAGTTTCTGCTCCAAAGGGACACATGTCCCACATTTCAATTCCTCCCATATTTCAGTGGCTAAAACAAGTCATGGGGAAATTCCTGAGTTCAGCAGGGCAGGGATGGATACTTCTCCCATGCGCTGCTGCTGCTGCTCCTGCTAAGTCGCTTCAGTCGTGTCTGACTCTGTGCGACCCCATAGACCGCAGCTCACCAGGTTCCGCCATCCCTGGGATTCTCCAGGCAAGAACACTGGAGTGGGTTGCCATTTTCTTCTCCAATGCATGAAAGTGAAAAGTGAAATGTGCATATATATTCCCTCTTTTTTGGATTTCCTTCCCATTTTGGTCACCACAGGGCATTGAGTACAGTTTCCTGATGGTATGGTTTTCTTTTTTTCATAGTTTTATTGAGAAGCCATTGACATACATCACAGTATAAGTTTAAGGTGTACAGCATAATTGACTTATATATATATTGTAAACTGATTACCACAATTAGTTAACATTTATCACGTCATATCAGTTCAGTTCAGTCAGTCAGTCGTGTCTGACTCCTTGCAACCCCATGAATCACAGCATGCCAGGCCTGTCTGTCCATCACCAACTCCCGGAGTTCACTCAAACTCATGTTCATTGAGTCAATGATGCCATCCAGCCGTCTCATCCTCTGTTGTCCCCTTCTCCTCCTGCCTCCAATCCCTCCCAGCATCAGGGTCTTTTCCAATGAGTCAACTCTTTGTATGAGGTGGCCAAAGTATTGGAGTTTCAGCTTCACCATCAGTCCTTCCAATGAACACCCAGGACTGATCTCCTTTAGGATGGACTGGTTGGATCTCCTTGCAGTCCAAGGGACTCTCAAGAGTCTTCTCCAACACCACCGTTCAAAAGCATCAATTCTTCGGTGCTCAGCTTTCTTCACAGTTTAACTCTCACATCCATACATGACCACTGGAGAAACCTTAGCCTTGACTAGACGGACCTTTGTTGGCAAATTAATATCTCTGCTTTTGAATATGCTATCTAGGTTGGTCATAACTTTCCTTTCAAGGAGTAAGCATCTTTTAATTTCATGGCTGCAGTCACCATCTGCAGTGATTTTGTAGATACAATAAAAAGAAAAAGAAAGAAAAAATATTCTCCTTGTGATGAGAACTTTTAGAACGACTCCCTTACCAACGTTTCCATGTATCACAGAGTAGTGTTAACTGTAGCCATCATGCTGAACATTACCTCTTTAGTATTTATTTGTTTTATAACTGAAATTTTGTATCTTCTGATCACTTTCCTCCAAACCCTCTTCCCTCTGGTGTCGCTTCTTGACTGAGCCTAATCCAGGGGTGGGTTCCAAGAGGCAGTTTGCTCATTTTAACTCTACAGTCATGGAAATAAAACTCTTCCTCAGCCACTAGGCTGCCACTGATGTTCGCAGAGCTGGAGCCAACTAAGTAAGATTTGACCCGTGCCAACTTTCCCAAGGCTTCTCATTTCCTTTGCATTTTCTCTTCCTCTATCCCCTACCTACATACTAATAAGAACTCAGATGTTTTTGGATATATAGAGAAAAGGAGTTGGGGCTTTGGAAAAATATAAACTGGATTTCCAGCTACTACCACCTGAGGCGTGGTTGAGGTTTGTTATTTGGACTACAGACTGTAAAGAGGGACATCTCAGTTACATGAAAATGTGTAAGTCACAATTCTTCCAAGAATTATGACCAGAAGGCAAGACATATAATTTAGAACAAAATTCACAATCAAGGCAATTTTTGGTAAGCAGGTGTTAAAATGTGAGAGACAGATAGCTCTTCAGTATGTTAACCCACTGAGGTGTTTGGAATGTTTGTTACAGCTAGGCGAATGTAGTGTGTGTGTGTGTGTGTGTTCTGGGGAGGTAGGCATGAAAGATTTAGAAGGAATTTCTCAGAATGGAAAGTTCTCTGGGATGGGCATCTTGGCTGCTCTTTGACTAGATTCCACAGGAGGAGGACAGTGCTGAAATTTTATGGAGGAAGTGGTTAGTTTGTGAGTTAAATCCCATCCTCTCCCCTGAGCTCTCGCCTGGGAGGGATCTGATGAATGGGTGTGAAGTTACACTATGAAGCTGTAATTTACAGTAAGTGGCCCAGTGGCCCAGCCTGTCGTTGTCGGAGCCAGTGGATGGCCCGGCTGGAACCCTGGAGAGGTGCCACGGAGGAGGCTAGTCTCCGAACCCAGCAGGCTTCAGGAAGAGAGGTAGCTATGAGGGGAATTTCCTGCCTTCGCAATCCTTCATGCCAATAACCACAGCTTAGCAAATCCACCTCCTGGCTACTTTGGGGGAATTAAAAAAAAAAAAAAAAAAAAAAAACCCTCACAAGCTCTTTTGGGTTTGTCCTTAAAATCCAAACCCAGTTCAGGGCTGTTCGTTTCTGAATCAGATTTTAGTAAAACAAAAACCCTGATACCTAGTTTATTTCATCAACTGTCAAAATGGAAGAAACTCATCTTCTTTTTCTTCTTTTTAAAGAAATTCTGGGGTCGGGGAGAATTTGTTCTTGAAAGATTAAGAAGTGGGTGGAGAGCTGGGAGAGGTTAGGAAAATGCTTCGGATTTTGGATGGCGCCATCAGAGCTGGTGCCGGCCAGGGGCTGGAATGGGACTGACTGGGGTGGGTTGAGGCTGGCGGCAGCTGATTATACACAGTGTCATCATTTTAAGAGAAGGGGGGAGACCCGTCCAGGGAAAGGAACAAGGAATTCAAGTAACAGACAGGCAGTACCCCTGCCTGTTGTGAGGTTGAGAGAGATGTGAGCTGTGACCCCATGGGGCACTCATTAGGACCCAGGGAACAGTCTCCCTGTCTTCAATTTATTTGACTCAGTTCAGTTCAGTCACTCAGTTGTGTCTAACTCTTTGTGACCCCATGGACTGCGGCACGCCAGGCTTCCCTGTCCATCATCAACTCCCAGAGCTTGATCAAACTCATGTCCATCGAATTGGTGGTGCCAGCCAACCATCTCCCTTCTCTAGGGGATCTTCCCAACCCAGGGATCGAACCCAGGTCTCTTGCATTGCAGATGGATTCTTTACCAACTGAGCCACAAGGGAAACCCAAGAATACTGAAGTGGGTAGCCTCTCCCTTTCCCAGGGGATCCTGTCGACCCAGGAATTGAACTGGGGTTGCCTGCATTGCAGGCAGATTCTTTACCAACTGAGCTATCCGTGAGACTTCCTTCCTATCTTAGAAAAGCCAAGTGGGTGGGATGTGGGAGGTGTGTGTCTCGATTTGAAGGAGCTGGGAAAACAGTAATGGATTAGGTCAGCTGGTGCAGAAGAGGTGTTCCTGGGGTACAGATGGGGGTGGGTACTTGGAGGGACAGACTGCTTAAAGGGGAGATGGGAGGTCTGAAAGGCTCGAGTAAAGGCTGTTTAGCAACGAAATCCACACCTGATTGTCCTCTTCCCTTTTCTTAGTAGAGAAAATGGAGCTCATTAGGAAAAGGAAGAGGAGGTGTGGTGTGGAAGACAGGTGAGATCAAGGGCTGAGAGAGAAAAGCAAAGAGAGAATGAGGTGGAATTTGTGTCCCCAGCCCCCATCCTTCCCTGTGGTCTGTTCTATCCCAGGAAATCTGTGAAGACAAGAGGACTTCACTGGTGGGTGCTCAGGCTGGATGTTAGACAGCACAGTAGTAGTCATTCAGGCCATTAGGAGTTTACGTCTTTGTGGGTTCAAGCAGTATTTGTTGAATAAATCTTAAGGCAAAGTGATTATTTTTTATGTGTATCATCCAAATGATTGTTCCCAAGCTTTTATCTTCTTTCTTTCTTTTTGTGTTTTGGCCGCTCCGCTTGGCTCACAGGATCTTAGATCCTGACCAGTTACTAAACGCTGGGCCCACGACAGGGAGAGTGCTGCGTCCTCACCACTGCACTGCCAGGGAACTTCCCTCCAGTCTTCTCTTTGCATGGCCCAGAAAGACCTTTTCTGTGGTTAAACGGATGCTGACTGTGCTGGAGTTTCAGTGTGCACTGCACTTGGGCTCACAAGGTGTGGACATGTTTAGAGGCAGTGTTAGACAAACAGCAGAAGGAAGAAGAATGAGGGATGGAAATTCATGGAAGGAACTGGCAGCTCCATTTGCCGGGAATGTTTCAGAGACCTGGTCCACAGTCCCTCTGTGAGCCTGGTTCTTTCCCACACACCTCAAGGGAGAAACTACTGTAGTTTTCCATGGAGGATAGGAGAGCTGGCTGGAGTAGACACATTTAATTACATCTTACCATGGTGGCTGGCCTCACTCAAGTTGCTTCCAGTGGGTAGAAGGACAGCATGTTTCCTTCATGAATGTACATCATTTGATGACAAGAAATGGAATGCGTGTGTTTCTTGTACTTGAATAAGATCTGTTGTCTTTGTTGGCGCAGGAGTTACAACTCTGTGCGGAAGCAACCACTGTCTGCTGTGCAGTTCAGAGAAAACGTTGTCATAATATAAGAGCTTGATGGCAGCTCTTAATCGGAGAAGAGGTTGAATTGGAGGACTCCAGGGATGAAAGGAGCCTCAGGGTCAGCTCTTTTCTCTCGCATGCTGTGACCTGTGGAGGGTGACTTTAGTTAAAGTTCATCTGAGTGGAGAATTGAAATAGGCACATAACACTAATTTTTAAAAAATCACGTCAACGTAAACTGAAAAACAGGCAGATATCCATCAACAGGAGAACGGATAAACAAAATGTATGTTCATAGAATAGAATGCCATCCCCAAATAAAAAGAATGAATTACTGATACATCATGTATAAACCTAAAAAATATTAGTATATTGAGCAAAAGAATATGAGGCTGAAGAATAGGCAAAACTATACTATGGTGATAGAAGTAAAAAAAAAAAAAAAGGTCACCGGTTGTGAGGGTGGCTATTGACTGGAACAAGGCATGCAAGAACTTTCTGAAAGGATGGAAATGTTTTCTACTTTTATCCAGATGCAGGCTGCATGGGTGGGTGTCTGTCATTGAGTTGAGCTGTATACTTAAGAGCTGTACATTTTACGGCGTGTAAATTATACCAGAAAGGGGGAAAAAAAATAACCCCAAATCAAAACCCAAACAGTGGACGATTCAGAATGGAAAATATGCAGTTAACTGACTAAGGAACTTTGTTGATAAGCTCGATGAAGAAAACGGAATAGTAAACAAAAGTAATAGAAGTCCGCTTGCCTAGCAGTTTGAGTGACTTGGACCTCTCACTTCATGTCTCTGAATTTTTGTTTTTTTCCATTAAAAAAAGAGAGGGCTCATTTGTTTGTTGCGCACAGTCTGCCACGTCGTCAGATGGCATTGGGTTCGCGGGAGGAGGACACAGACCCCAATTGCAGACCTGAGGCTACGCTGCCAGTGGAGGGAACGCAGCCACACAGAAACCAGTGTGGCTGCCAAAGCCGGCCCTGCCCTGCCTCCCTCTCCTGCTTTTCTGGTTACAGCCAGCACCGCAGGAGCCGTGAAAAGACCTGTGTTTAAGGCCAGACGGGAGCCTCTCTCCTTCCTCCCAGAGCATTGCTTCTCCTGTGATCCAGAGCCACTCTTGTCCTCCAGCCCAACAGCCTTGAAAGGCTCCTTCTGTCTGGGGAATGCATTTGAAGCCAGGGAGGGAGGGACAGAGACAGAAAGAGAGAGAATGAATCTGAGGGCACTTGCCTCACACCCAGTCCCAGTGCCTAAAATAAGTAGCCAAGAATCCCAGTCTTTCTTCCCTGCAGGGAGACAGATGACAAAGGTCCTCCTTCAGGTAGTTCCAAAGGCCATACAGAGGGACTGATGCCTCCCCTCCCCAGTCCAGCACCCCAGGCCACTGAGCTGGCTTTGAGTGGGGTCCCTCCTATCCCTTCACTGCCTCAGAGCCCCTCAGAAGTGGGGACAAGGTTGGGGGATATAATTTGGACCTGGTCACCAGAGTAGCATCTGGGTAATTTTCCATCTTGCTTCATTTACTCAAGCCTTTCCTCCTGATGTAGGGAGGCAGACAGGTTGTGTCTCTTGTTTGCTGATGGGAAAACTAAGCCCCTAGATAAAGACCTCCTAGTGGAGGTCCTGGGCAGAAGTCACACTCATCCTCTCCAATTTACACTCAGGATCCACACAGGAACCCAGCTTATCATCTCAACTGGGAGCAGAATCAACAGACCTTGGTCTAGACATTCTTCTCACAGGAGCAGAGTTCAGTGAAAGCACAAATATTGACCCTGTGAAAACCATAGATTCTTAGGCAGGAAGGAAAATGGAGATCAGAGACTCCAGGCTGTTTTATAGATAAGGAAATTAAGCCGGGAAGTAACTTGCTCAGAGGCAAAGGCCAATCAATGACAGAACCAGGAAAAGAACCTAAGTGGCCATGTGGACTCAAATTCCTGAGCCAACTGGATAGAACTGATCACAGCATATTTGTCCATGTAGACCAGGCTTCTCAACCTTGGCACTACTCACATTTGGGCCTGGATACTTCCTTGTTCTGGGGCACTGTTCTGTGCATTGTAGGATGTTTAGCAGTATTCCTGACTTCTACCAACTAAATGCTAGTGAAGTGAGGGGAAGTGAAGTCACTCAGTCATGTCCGACTCTTTGTGACCCCATAGACTGTAGCCTACCAGGCTCCTCCATCCATGGGATTTTCCAGGCAAGAATACTGGAGTGGGTTGTCATTTCCTTCTCCAGGGGATCTTCCTGACCCAGGGATCGAACCCAGGTCACCCGCATTGCGGGCAGACACTTTACCATCTGAACTACCTGGGACCCAGTTGTGATAACCAAAAATGCCCCAGACACTGCTAGATGTCTTCTGGGGGATGGAATTGTCCATGGTTGAGAAGCTAAAAGACACTTGCTCCTTGGAAGAAAAGCTATGACAAACCTAGACAGTGTATTAAGAAGCAGAGACATCACTTTGCTGACAAAGTTCCATAGAGTCAAAGCTATGGTTTTTCTGGTAGTCATGTACAGATGAGACAGTTGGATCATAAAGAAAGCTGAGCATTGAAGAATTGATGCTTTTGAACTGTGGTGTTGGAGAAGACCCTTGAGAGTCCCTTGGACAGCAAGGAGATCCAACCAGTCAATCCTAAAGGAAATCAACCTCGAATAATCATTGGAAGGACTGATGCTGAACCTGAAGCTCCAATACTTTGGCCACCTGATGTGAAGAACCAACTCATTGGAAAGACCCTGATGCTGGGAAAGACTGAAGGCAGGAGGAGAAGGGGACAACCAAGGATGAGATGGTTGGATGGTATCACCGACTCAGTGCACATGAGATTGAACAAACTTGGGAGATAGTGAAGGACAGGGAAGCCTGGCGTGCTGCAGTCCGTGGGGTCACAAAGAATGGGACATGACTTAGCAACTGAACAACAATGAAAAGCAGTGTGACGGAAAGCCCGTGCTGTCAATTCAACGTGTAAAGATGCACTGTGGTCCACTTACTTTTTTGTAAAGCTTTTTGAGTATTAGTCTGTAAGTTCTTCGAGGGCACAGACAGGGTCTGATTTACCTGGATGTTTCCTGTGTCTTGAGACAGTACGTGGCAGGTGAGAGACAGGCAATCAAGGGTTTTGAATGAGTGAATGAACCAACACCCTGGGAGATCCTGAAATGTAAACTTCCTCTCCCTGGATATCTTGTATTATATTAAGCATCAGCCAGGCAGAGGAAAGAGGAGGGGCAGGAGGGTGACCTGTATGACCTTCCATCAGCAGGAAGGGGGGCCTCCTGTTTGTAATTTGCTTTGTCATCCATGGTCCTGGCCCCACAGAAGTATCTTCTCCTTGAGCTCCTTTCCTTGTGCTCTAGGCTTAATTATGTGGCTTCTTTTCATTCTTGCAAAACAATAGAAATGGATATGTATCATAGAGACTTTTCTCACTGGGGGTTAAGCCCGAGATTCTCACATTTGGAAGCCAGAGGTCCCTAAATACTAAGGAGTCATGAAATTCTGACATTGGGAAAATTCACATGTAAAGTTTAAGAGGAAACATTCCTACCACAAAACCTCTCCTACTGTTTCTCTTAAAATCCCAGAAATTTTCACCAGTATTGTGTTTGGGCAAGTGACTGGACTCTTGTGTGTTTGTTTTCCAAACAATTAAGTGCTTGAGAGGGTAGAGTTCTTTTTGGTAAGATGGGGGAAAAAAAGCTTTCAGAAGAGCTTATATTCAAAGTTATAAAGTATAAATTCCAGTCATTTTTAAGAGTCACTGGATTCTTGTGACTGGAACTTTATGTTTTATGGTTTTCTTTTGGGCAGAATAAAAATGGAAGTAACAAAAAACAAGCTGTGGGTTACATGGATTTATAGGGGAATTAATTAAAAAAGACTGACCTTTCCAAAGATTTTACTGGGAAATTAATTCAAATGGACAAATTGACTTGAATGTAAATGGTGAAAGAGGATACAAACAGAAATAAGAACAAAAAGGGAAATAAAGAAGTGGCAGTGAGAGGGAAAAATGATTTTGTTAGAATGAGTGGGTGCTATTGGCCTAAGATGATTTTAAAGGTGGATTTTACCAAGCTGCTGAAGTGCATCCGGGACCATAGAAACATCATGTCTGGCCACATGCTGTGAGCATTTATATGATAGCTCTTCAGCCTAAATTTTATCAGGGATAATGACTGTTAATTAAAAAAAAAAATTTATTGACAGATAGGTGATTTACAATGCTGTGTTTAATTTCTGCTGTACAGGAAAGTGACTCAGTTATATATATATAGGCTTCCCTGATAGCTCAGTTGGTGAAGAATCTGCCTGCAATGCAGAAGACCTGGGTTCGATCCCTTGGTTGGGAAGATTCCCTGGAGGAGGATATGGCAACCCATTCCAGTATTCTTGCTCAGAGGAGCCTGGCAGGCTACAGTCCATGGGGTTGCAAAGAGTCAGACATGACTGAGCGACTCAGCACAGCACAGCACATGACCTTAGGCAAGCAAGTCTGAAGCAGACAGACATGAAATGTTCCCAGTGAGGTTTATCTCTGCTGCTTCTCAGTGCTGAACTTAGACTCATATCATTTTATATGCTTCTGGTGTGTATGCACACAGATGCTCCTTTCCAGGTGACCAGTCCAAACCAGTAAATCCTAAAAGAAGCCAACTCTGAATATTCACTGAAAGGACTAAACCTGAAGCCCCAATACTTTGGTCATGTGATACAAAGAGCCAACTCATTGGAAAAGACCCTGATGCTGGGAAAGATTGAAGGCAAAAGGAGAAGGGGTCAGCAGAGGATGAGATGGTTAGATAGCATCACCCACTCAGTGGACACGAGTCTGAGCAAATTCTGAAAGATAGTGAAGGACAGGGAAGCCTGGTATGTGTAGTCCATGGGATTGCAAAGAGTTGGACACAACTCAGTTACTGAACAACAATAACAGTTTTAAACTGCGTGGTAGCCAGAGCCAGCTGCTGGGAGGGCACAGTAGATGGGGGTAGGGAGGGATGGTGTGATCAGGTCGTCAGACTTAACACAAAAAAACACAGGACTCCCAGTTAAACTTGAATTTCAGATAAAAAATGCTTTTTTTTTTTTTAAGTATAAGTATACCCCCTGTGAAAGTGAAAGTTAAGTCGCTCAGTCATGTCTGACTCTTTGCGACCCCATGGGCTGTAGCCTTACCAGGCTCCTCTGTCCATGGGATTTTCCAGGCAAGAGTGTTGGAGTGGGTTGCCATTTCCTTCTCCAGGGAATCTTCCCAACCAAGGGATTGAACCTGGATTGCCTGCATTGCAGGCAAACATTTTACCATCTGAGCCACCAGGGAAGTCATATCCCCTGTAGTGCATGGGATATACTTATATACTTAAAACATTATTCACCGTTCATCTGAAATTCAAATCTAACTAGGCTTCCATGTTTTATCTGGCATCCTTTCTTGGGACTCTCAGCAGCCAAGGAGCTGGGATCCTTGATGATGGTAGTGATGTGGAGGGCATTGTGATGCTTCTGTATCAGATGGAAGATGGCTGCCCAGGCCCCCTCTCTCATGCCTCCGATCACCTGGGGTTTCTAAATGAGCCAGGAAGTCCTCTTGCCTTGTAGATGTCCAAGCAGTAAAGGAAGGACAGAACGGCACTTGTAGGTCATTGCTACCATAAAGTTCTTTCCCCAGTTCCCTTTTGTCTTGCTCCAGCAAGAGGAACAACTCAGTATTTTAAGGATTTGTGGACAGAGGAAATGTGACTGGATAAAGCTACCGCACTCCGGAGCGTGTGTCCTGGGGAGATAATGGCTCTCACCCTGCTAAAATAAATGGGCTGCTTTGTTCCTGAATAATAATCAGTTGGCAGTTTTGTTCTCTTTTCCCAGCAGCTGGATGAGGACATTCTGATTTCTGAGGAAACGGGTGACCTGGGGCTGGCCATGTTGGACAGAGGGGGCAGGGAGAGTCACCACACCTGGGAGCCCCCTGTGGTGACAAAGACCCTGCTGCAAAACCTGCTGCAAAATCTTTTCCCACTGGCTGTCTTAATGCCCAAAGATCTGCCATAAGTCTTAAGGTTAATGACCTTCACCATAAGAAATGCATATTTCTCTGTGAATCAAAACATCCTCTTGGAATGAATTGACCCCATTTTTTTTAAAGTTTATAAACAAGGGAAACTTATTTCTCATTGAATTAGTTCCCTAGAGTCTTCCTAACCCCACATTTGACTGAGAGCAGGGTCTTAGTGTTCTTGGATTCTAGGTCAGGCAGTTCTTTGGGGGCCTGAGAGATAAGAGAGGTTGACCCACAGAGGGAGAATATGACAAAAACCTAGAAATTAAGGGACTGGGCAGTTCAGGAGGACTGGGGAAGGTGGGGAGGGGAGGAACAAGAGATAGGAGAGCCCGAGGAGGGGATGGGGTGAAACTACCACTTTACTTGCTGCCGTATTGGCTGGGGCTCCATGGATAGAAGCATCTCAGACAAATTTGGGTTGGGCATGGCTGAGGTCAGGACACTGAGTTCCTGTCTTGCTCCTCTGTGTGAGTCAGAGTCAGTTCTATTTGATTTTCTTACCCATTCCTCCCAAATGCCAGGAGACAAATGAAAGCACAGAGAGGGAAGTTTCTGTCCGGCTACAGCCTAGAGGGGTGCATTAGGCTGCAGGGAAGGGAAAGCTCATATCCAGTGAATTGAACCTTAATGGGGTTTCTTTTTCTCATGTGACAGCAAGTCTGAGTAGTCAGTATGGGCTGACATGAAGCTCGAGCATGTCACCGGGGATACGGACTACATCTGTCAGCCTACGGTCAAAGAGGGCATGGGGCTTGGTGTTCAGTGAGCTACAGTGGCCCAGAAGAAAATCCCTGGCAGATATTCAAGTAGCCCTGGCATTCTGGGCCTTTCTCTTTGCCATCTGGAGACAAGCTCACCATCCGAGATTGTGCTTCCCAGCACCATTCATCTTTATTTTAAAAAATTTTTTTGGCTGTGCTAGGTCTTTGATGCTGAGTAGGGCTTTCTCTAGTTGCAGCAAGTGGGGCCTACTCTCTAGTTTTGGTGCACAGGCTTCTCACTGTGCTGTCTTCTCTTGCTGAGGAGCATGGGCTCTGGGCTTGAGGGCTTCAGTAGTTGTGGCTCACAGGCTTATTTGCCCTGGGGTATGTGGGATCTTCCCGGACCAGGGATCGAACCCATGACCCCTGCATTGGCAGGTAGATTCTTAACCAGTGGTCCACCAGGGAAGTTCCATCCAGTACCATTCATCTCAATGAGTGGTTGAATGTTTCATTTCCCCCACAGATATTTGACCTCATCTAGGCACCCCCTGTGTCTCCCCCTCTATTTGGGAGGGTGCCAAGAACACTAGGCTTCTAGGCTTCCCTGATGGCTCAGTTGGTAAAGAATCTGCCTGCAATGCAAGAGACCTCGGTTTGATTCCTGGGTCAGGAAGATCCATTGGAGAAGGGATAGACTACCCACTCCAGTATTTGGGGCTTCCTTGTGGCCCTGCTGGTAAAGAATCTGCCTGCAATGCAGGAGACCTGGGATAGTCCCTGGGTTGGGAAAATCTCTTGGAGAAGAGAAAGGCTACCCACTCCAGTACTCTGGCCTGGAGAATTCCATGGACTGGAGAAGTCCATGGGGTCGCAAAGAGACATGACTGAGCGACTTTCATTTCACTTCAAGAACACTGCAGGGGCCAGTTTGGTGCAGGGATCTCTGTAGACTGTCTGGACACAGAATGATTTTTTTTTCCCCCTGAGCTTTCCATCCAAAACCTACTTTCCAGAAGAGCAATGGTTACAACTTTGCCTCCTCTATCCAAAGAAGTCTTTTGCCACCATTCCATTTCATTCCTGAAGACCAGAGCCTGAGAAAAGATACAGTGTATGTCTTGAAGGTCAGAGAGCTTGGGCTAGCTGGAGCAATGCAGGCAATTTTCCATTGGGAATGACATTCCTCCTCTCCCCAGCAGGTCTGTAAATCCCCAAGGTTGCCCTCTCCTCAGTCTTGGCCAGCTGAATGACTAAACTTTTTCATTCTGATAACCGCAGAATTTGGACTGTGATAAAGCCAGTTGCTAAATTCTCTCTGTGGATGGCTAGCTGCTGCTGCTGCTGCTAAGTCACTTCAGTTGTGTCCAACTCTGTGCGACCCCATAGATGGCAGTCCACCAGGCTCCCCCGTCCCTGGGATTCTCCAGGCAAGAACACTGGAGTGGGTTGCCATGTCCTTCTCCAATGCATGAAAATGAAGAGTGAAAATGAAGAGTGAAAGCGTGTCCAACTCCTAGCGACCCCATGGACTGCAGCCTACCAGGCTTCTCTACCCATGGGATTTTCCATGAGTGCTGGAGTGGGTCGCCATTGCCTTCTCCAGTGGATGGCTAGAGTATGACAGAAATGGGGATGAATGGCTCCAGTGTCATAGCCTACATTCTGACCAGAGCCAGCTGTCCTAGAAATGTATCCTTTAGGTTCCAAAGGATAAAGAATGTGTAGCATGTCCCTTCTATGTGGCAAAAGCTGCCTGACTTAGTGACAATAAGTTTTGGAATCAGGAGGCCAGAATGTAAAGCCCTGGTTTCTTCCCCTCTCTAGGTGGACAGAGCCAGACAAGTACTTAAGCTCTCAGACTATTTCTTCCTCTGTAAGAGATAGGGATAAAAATCCTGGGTTGTTGCTCTCATAGGAGGGTCATGGATATGAATGGGAATTTCAAGTGCTGACCTATTACACAGCCTTAAGTAAGTATAGGTTGCTGACTGTGATCACACCTGTGAATGCAGAGAGTTAATTTCATAATCAAGGGGTAGTCCATTTGGCAGCTTGACCCCTGATTGTCCCTGACCAAGACAGTAGTTTCTAAAGCAGTGCCTTGAATGAAGCAGGTGCTAATCAAAGTAAAAGTGGTATGAATTAGTTCAGATGAACAAATGGCAAATGTCTTTTTTGCCCTGTTTCATCTCACCCCAGGCTAGAATTGCTGTGGTCCAGCCAGACTCTTCAAAGGGATTATTTGTTCTAAGACATCACTAAATGTGCCTGTGAGCCAGGGCTGGCCACCAGTAAGGCACAGTCCAACTGAAGGAGTCCTTTCTGCCTCAACGGACATGAGAACCACTTCCTGGTCGGCACCCTTGTTCTAGCTCTGATCTTCCCCAGGAACTCTTCTTTGCGTGTCAGTCACTCAGTCACGCACAACTCTTTGCAACCCCATGGACTTCAGCACGCCAGGCTTCCCTGTTCTTCCCCATCTCCTGGAGCTTGCTCAGACTCATGTCCATTGAGCTGGTGATGCCATCCAACTTCTTTGCTACTACAAAGTAGTTTTTCATTTTTTGATTACAAAAAATATATTAGTGTGAAGTTTCATTGGCTGTCTCCAAATTCATCGAAAGAAGGCAATCATCCACATGATTCTGGTAAAAAAAAAGTGAACTCAGGCATCCTGTGCGTGGTCGTGGGGAATGCAAATGGATAGAAGAAGCAATGGTTAGTATTTACTGAGTAGCTACTATGTTCCAGACACTGCATGAAGTGTTTATGTGTGTTACTGCACTTAATTCTCACATCAACCCACTTGGGTAACTACTATTGCACCACTTTGCAGATGAGGAAATGGAAGTGCAGGGAGATGGGGGGGATGTACCCCTAGAGCTAGGAAGTAGCAGTTTTGTTGTTTTAGTTGTTGAGTTGTGTCCAACTCTTTTGTGACTCCACGGACTGTAGCCTGCCAGGCTCCTCCGACCATGGGATTTCCAAAGTTAGAATAGTGGAGTGGATTGCCATTCCCTTCTCCAGGGAATCTTCCTGACCCAGGGATCGAATTTGTGTCTCCATCATTGCAGATGGGTTCTTTATTGCTGAGCCACCGGGGAAGACCAGGAAGTAGCAGGGCTGGGGCTTAAATTTAGAGCTGTCTGATTGCAAAACCCATACTCTTAACCACCATGGAATTATTAACCTCTTTGCCTTTTTTCCCCAACTTGCGATTTCAATCAATATAAGAGACCACTTGTGCCTTTTGCCCTCTGACTATCCGTGTCTCTTTTCTTCTGCCGTGCAGCCCTGGGCTGAACCCCACAGTGAGGCTATGCTGCACTGAAGGAGACTGGACTTCAGTGTTGCGCTCTGGCCCAGGCAGGCTATTTTTCTTTTTTAATGTCCTTAAAAAAAAATGTTTATTTATTTGGCGGTGCTGAGTCTTAGTTGCAGCATGTGGGATCTAGTTCTCTGACCAGGGACTAAATGCAAGCCCCTTGCATTGAGAGTGTGGAGTCTCAGCCACTAGACCACCAGGGACGTCCCCCAGGTAGGCTTTGAGGTATTAAGCTGTCTGGCCTTCTCTTTGGCAATGACCATACCTCTGGCACTAAGGGTATGGCAGATGCCCCTGGCAGTGCTTGGGGGGGGGCAGAACTTAAAGTTTCAGGGACCAGCCATTCTGCCACTATGGGCGCTCCTGAGGCTGGTGGGGGTCCGACCAGCACTGTGCCTCTAACTCCATCCCCACAGGCAATCCAAGGACAGAGCTGAAGTCTCTCTTTCTACTTCCTCCTTCTCTGAAATGGGCATAATGATGGGATGCATGCATATGTGCTTGCTAAGTCACTTCAGTCGTGTCTGACTCTGCAATGCCATGGACTGCAGCCCACCAGGCTCCTCAGTCCATGGGATTCTCCAGGCAGGAGTACTGGACTGGGTTGCCATGCCCTCCTCCAGGGGATCTTCCTGATCCAGAGATCCAACCCGAATCTCTTATGTCTCTTGCATTGACAAGTGGGTTTTTTTAACCCACTAAGCTATCTGGGAAGCCGCATAATGATGGGATACCAAGGCATAAAAGGTTGAGAACATATGTTTTGCCAGTTGTTTCAGAAGGCTCAGAATCAACCCCATGCCTCCCTCCTATGTGAGTCTTGCAGAAGTGCTCCTGATGGCTACTTCCCTTCTTAAATCAGTGTTGGCGTCACATGTCCAGGAAGTCTTCCCTGAAGAAGTAGGCTGGGTCAGGGCGCCTCCTTCTTGCGTGCTGCTATCAGAGTACATCACCAGCGCATTTATTACCAGTTTCCTTGTCAGTCTCCTTGTAGGCTCCTTGGGAGCCTGGCATGTAGCATGTACATTTCCTGGCATGTACACATACTTCTGCATGTTTGTTGATCTGAACTTGAGCTTTGAGTTTGAAGAAAACATCAATAACCATTTGAAAAGTTTTGTTGTTCTTTTACATTTGTTGTTAATACCTGGTGATTCCGCCCTTTAGGCAGAGCTATTCCTCAGAATTTTAGGCATTTTGGTGAGTTTCTATGCCTTATTCAGATCTCTGGGTCATGACTTAGTGTTCCGGGGAATTTAGAGGGGAAGAAAAATCATTCGCTTCTGCAAACCCCCATGTCCACCATTCTGATAAAGGATCCCAGCTGTGACAAGGAGATTATTTACTTGAAACTAATGAACAAAGCTAATTACTGCAGTTGATTTGGGCAGGGACAGAGTGTTCCAGAGCAGGCTGCTGGCAAATGTCCCCAAGTCTCCAACTCGGCAACTGAGCCAACAAGCCCACTTGACGTGCCAGTGCTTTTTGGTCCTTGAATCTCCTGTTCAATAGCAAACAGACTTTAGGGTTGTGGTTTGGGGCTCAGTTGCCTGAGGGGAGCCAAGAGTGAGTTTCTGTGGCTTGTTCTCATTCTCTCTGATTCCAGTTTTTGTAAAAGATATAATAAAATAATTAAAGTCTGACCTTTGTGAGGGTGTGGGATTGGAGGTCCACCCCTCACTTCCACAACTTCCTCCTTCACAACTCCTCCACAGGATGGCTCCTCTCCTCCAGAATAGGAAACAGACTTCTTGGGGCTCACAAATGCCTGGTTCCCATGGCTCAGGCATTTTTATTTCCTTCTCCATTCCTCCTAAGGCAACTGCAACTCACATGTCAGGAAACCACTGCCACTGACCCATTTGACGATGTTCATGTCTTTATCTGACGTGCTGAGCCTCACGAGCTTGTCCCAGATGCCAAATCCCATTCTAATGAACTTGTGGGCATCCAAATTCTTTCCTTCTGGTGGAATTTTGTTAAAATTAGACCTGAGAGGAAGAATTAATGAGTGGGATAGATGAGAATTAAATGTGTGAACTGAATAACATATCTGGCACAATTTATAAAACATTTTTAGGCATTTAATTTCGATATTCATCTTTAGAGCATATATTGTGAAGCCAAATCCTATTCTCTGTACTGAATAATAATAATAATGATAATAAAAACTACACACACACACACACAAACCGTGGTCTCTGCTCTCAGAGTGTTTGCATTTTGGAGGGAAATGACAAGACACGTGTGACAAGTCAGAAAAAGCCTTCATTGGATACACAGGCCATAGGGAGGGAGGCGGTGTGGAGCACAGGCAGGAGTGTTGGGGTTTAAAGTGAGGCAAGGGCAGTCACGAGGCTAATTGGAAAAGGCTTAATGGGGAAGGATAGTCTGAAAGTGGAGGTACAATTTTGTCCAAGACTATTGGAGAAGGCACTCTAGGCATGGGGAAAGGGGTGAGGAAGCCCAGAGATGGTTACCAGGGCAACAGAGGATGAGAGGATTCTGAGGCGTGCAGGGTGTGATGGGCCATTGATGGAGTCGGTAGGAGCTGAGGGTGGGATGGCCTCTGGGGTGAGATCATTAGCCAGACTGTCAAGGGCCTGACCAGTAACGACTTCAGGAGAAGGGTTGGTGTGCATGCATGCTCAGTCGCTTCAGTCATGTCTGACTCTGTGACACTATGCACTGTAGCCCGTCAGGCTCCTCTGTCCATGGGATTCTGCAGGCAAGAATGCTGGCATGGGTTACCCTGCTCTCCTCCAGGGGATTTTCCTGACCCGGGGAGGGATGGAACCTGCATTTCCTGCATTGCAGGTGGATTTTTTTACCACTTCAGTTCAGTTCAGTTCAGTTCAGTCGCGCAGTCGTGTCCGACTCTTTGCGACCCCATGAATCGCAGCACGCCAGGCCTCCCTGTCCATCACCAACTCCCAGAGTTCACTCAGACTCACGTCCATTGAGTCCATGATGCCATCCAGCCATCTCATCCTCGGTCGTCCCTTTCTCCTCCTGCCCCCAATCCCTCCCAGCATCAGGGTCTTTTCCAATGAGTCAACTCTTCGCATAAGGTGGCCAAAGTACTGGAGCTTCAGTTTTAGCATCATTCCTTCCAAAGAAATCCCAGGGTTGATCTCCCTCAGAATGGACTGGTTGGATCTCCTTGCAGTCCAAGGGACTCTCAAGAGTCTTCTCCAACACCACAGTTCAAAAGCATCAATTCTTCTGCGCTCAGCCTTCTTCACAGTCCAACTCTCACATCCATACATGACCACAGGAAAAACCATAGCCTTGACTAGACGGACCTTAGTCGGCAAAGTAATGTCTCTGCTTTTGAATATACTATCTAGGTTGGTCATAACTTTTCTTCCAAGGAGTAAGCGCCTTTTAATTTCATGGCTGCAGTCACCATCTGCAGTGATTTTGGAGCCC
>SJXQ01010519.1:0-69000 GCA_006408695.1 Aepyceros melampus | reverse complement strand
CCTGGACTGGTGATTCATTTCATATATGGTATTATACATGTTTCAATGCCATTCTCCTAAATCATCCCACCCTCTCCCTCTCCCACAGAGACCAAAAGACTGTTCTATACATCTGTGTCCTTCTATTAACCCTGGTACTGTTTTTAAAATTTAACTCTCAAAGCTAAATTTACTTTCCCAATTTCCAGCTTGATAGGAAGCATTCTCTTATATTTCCAAGTATTAATACTAGCAACTTTAAAAATCATATTGCAATGTTCTTACAAATAGATTTTAATTGCTTGAACTTCCTGTCTGTTTATACACACAATACATACATACTTGCCAACATGATTTGTCTTAGAGAAACTTCCATATTTTCCTTAGTTAAATCTGAAACTGCGTAGGGAAGCTCATTACATGTTCACTAAATCTATTCCCTCTTCCTCTTGGATTATATGTCTTCATCACTCTGTGGCTTTGTGAAATCATGTAGCTTACTTCTAACCAAGGAAGTGTGAATGTACCATGTGTGATTCTCCAGCCTCTCCCACTTTGTGTTGACCTCTGAAAACACAGATTAAACATAGAAGTCACAAAAAGGAAGTAGCCCAAGTTCCTAAGGCCCTCCTTAAAGGAGAACATCTGAATATCTTTATGTGAATGGAATACATGTACATTATATTAATTAGAAAAAAATTTGGAAGTTATTGTTATAGCATTTATAATTTTCATCTTTAATACATCAAATGCTGTCTCACCTGGTCTTTCTGAAAATATTTTTCATTAGCTACAAGAAAATTAAATTTAAAAATCAACTCCTAAATGATTGAACATTTCTATTTCAGTAACTGATTACAATGAAAGATATAGCATTTCAAATATTTAGCTGTGCTCTAGTTCAGTAAGCCTTTAATTCTGATTTATGTGAATGGAATACATGTACATTATATTAATTAGAAAAAAATTTGGAAGTTATTGTTATAGCATTTATAATTTTCATCTTTAATACATCAAATGCTGTCTCACCTGGTCTTTCTGAAAATATTTTTCATTAGCTACAAGAAATTAAATTTAAAAATCAACTCCTAAATGATTGAACATTTCTATTTCAGTAACTGATTACAATGAAAGATATAGCATTTCAAATATTTAGCTGTGCTCTAGTTCAGTAAGCCTTTAATTCTGTATATTTCTTTCTTAACTTCATGGTACCATATTAGCTTATTTGGCCAATACAGTTTCATTAACTATTTCATTCATCTATTAAACATGCATTGAGTGCTTAACATTATATGTTTCATTCACTAATATTTATTGAAACTTAATATGTATCAGAAGCAGAAGATATTAAGAACAGGGGGCAGGATTACACAGAAGAGTGATGTAAAAGAGATCTTAATGATCCAGATAAACATGATGGTGCGATCACTCACCTAGAGCCAGACATCCTGGAATGTGAAGCCAAGTGGGCCTTAGGAAGCATAACTACCAACAAAGCTAGTGGAGGGGACTGAATTCTAGCTGAGCTATTTAAAATCCTAAAAGATGATGTTAAAATGTTGCACTCAATATGCCAGTAAATTTCTAAAACTCAGCGGTGGCCACAAGACTAGAAAAAGTCAATTTTCATTCCAATTCCAAAGAAAGGCAATGTTAAAGAGTGTTCACACTACCTCATAATTGCACTCATCTCACACACTAGCAAAGTAATGCTCAAATTTCTCCAAGCTAGGCTTCAATAGTACATGAACCGGGAACTTCGATATGTTCAAGCTGGTTTTAGAAAAGGTAGAGGAACCATAGATCAAATTGCTAGTGTCCATTGGATTGTAGACAAAGGAAGAGAATTCCAGAAAAACATACTTCTTCTTCATTAACTACACTAAAGTCTTTGTGTAGATCACAACAAACTGTGAAAAATTCTTAAAGAGATGGGGATACCAGACCACCTTACCTGCCTCCTGAGAAACCTGTATGTAGGTCAAGAAGAAACAGTTAGAACTGGACATGGACCAATGGACTTCTTCCAAATTGAAGAGTGTGTTAGTCTCTCAGTCATGTTGGACTCTTTGTGACCACATGGACTTACCCTACCACACTCCTCCATCCATGGAATTCTTCAGGCATGAATACTGGAGTGGGTTGCCACTTCCTTCTCCAGGAGAATCTTCCTGAACCAGGGGTTGAACCCTGGTCTTCCACATTGTGGGCAGATCCTTTACTGACTAAGCCCCAGACACCAAATTGGAAAAGGAGAACATCAAGTCTATATATTGTTACCTGCTTCTTTAAATTATATGCAGAGTGCATTGTGCAAAATGCTGGGCTGGAGGAAGCACCAGCTGGAATCAAAATTTTAGGGAGAAAAATCAGTAACCTCAGATATGCAGATGGTGCCACTCTAAAGGCAGGAAAGCAAAGAGGAACTAAAGAGTCTTTTGATGAAGCTGAAGGAGGAGAGTGAAAAAAACAGGTTTAAAACTCAGCTTTCAAAAAATGAAGATCACGGGATCTGGTCCCATCATTTCATGCCAAATAAATGGGAAACAATAAAACAGTGACAAACCTTATTTTCTTGGGCTCCAAAGTCATTGTAGATGGTAACTGCAGCCATGAAATTAATGTCAATGTATAGCAAAATGAATACAGTATTGTAAAGCAAAACAAACTAAAAAAATAAAAATCAATTAAAAAAAAAAAAAAGACACTTGCTCCTTGGAAGAAAAGTTATGGCAAACCTAGACAACATATTATAAAGCAGAGACATTACTTTGCTGACAAAGGTCTGTGTAGTCAAAGCTATGGTTTTTCCAGTGGTCATGTATAGATGTGAGAGTTGAACTGTAAAGAAGGCTGAGTGCCTAAGAATTGATGCTTTCAAATTGTGGTGTTGGAGAAGACTCTTGAGAGTTCCTTGGACTGCAAGGAGATTCAAACCAATCAATCCTAATCCTAAATATCCATTCAAAGGGTTTATGCTGAAGCTGAAGCTCAATACTTTGGCCACCTGATGTAAAGAGCTGACTCATTGGAAAAGACCCTGATGCTGGGGAAGATTAAATGCAGGAGCAAAAGAGGATGACAGAGGAAGAGATTATTGGATGGCATACCAACTCAATGAACATGATTTTGAGGAGGTTCCAGGTGTTGGTGATGGACATGGAAGCCTGTTGTGCTTCAGTCCATGGAATCACAAAGAGTCAGACACAACTGAGTGACTAAACAACAAATATGTATCAAGATGATCATCATTTCTACAGAATTTCATGACTTTAAAAAATATATTTTTAAAATTTCTGAACCTATACTTAAGGAAAACTTGGAAATAGTGCTTTTTGAACCAAAGCTTTATGAGAATATGATTATCAACATTTTAATGGACATTGTGTAGCTCTCTGGTCTTTGCTCAGCAAATACTTATTGGTCAATTTCTAAGTGCCAATGACCATTTTAAGTGCTGAGAATAAGCTGGTCGACAAGATTGGCAAAGTTTCTCCTGTAACATATCTTATATTTTAGTAAAATAATCAGAATTAGTTAATTAACACAAACTGTTAATAGTAATGATTGATTGAAACACAAAATTTTGCCAGATAAACAAGGAAAAACAGGGAGGATGTTTTGGACTAGTGATCAGGGAAGCATCCTTTGATCAAGGATCTGAATTAATGCATCAGTAAATATCTCAGGAAAGAGTATTCAAGGTGAAAGTAAGGCCTTAAGACAGAAACAAATGTATATTTGAGCAACAGCAAGATGGGAGTATAAGTAACAAGGAGATGTAAAGACCATTGGCATATGGAATTCAAGTCATCCACATAGCCAGGAGAGAGATTGTTCAGGATGATTTACTAGTTTATTTGTTTTAAATTTTCAATTAATTCTGAAAGTGATGGGAAACCATTGGGATATTTAATATTTAGAGTAGAAGCAGGATATAGTTTGATTTATAAAAAGATTATGTTAATGCTACATAGATGCTATACTCTAAGAGGGTTTGGATCAGGGAAAGAATGGAGGCTGAGGTACCCGTTGGAGCTGGTGGTAGTCTTGGTGAGAGAAGGAAATAGACTGGCTTGAAGTAAAAGTAATGGTAGACAGTAAGGGTATTTTCAGGAAGAGACTTGGGAGCAGAACCTGTATGATATGCTAATATATGGATGTCAGGAGTGAGAAGAGAGGGTGCATAAGTTATTCCTAGGTTTCTGTTCCTGTTAAAAAGCTGAGTAGGGGTGTCACTTACTAATTTGAGGAGCATTGGTGGAGACTAGTTAGGAAATGGAGGTTTCTACTTAAATACTTTAAATTTGAGAAATTTATTAGCTATCCAAATATGGAGGTAGAGTAGGAAACTGGAAATAATTGCCTCTCCTAAGGCGGAATTACTCTCAGATCATTTCTGTTAATTAAGAAAGTATGACTTGAAAGAGATAGTAGCCCTTCTCCTAACTCTTGCTAGTCATAAAGTGAGAGATTTACATAGCCAGGATTCATAGGTAGGCAGTGACGAGCCAGAACCCATGCTCACAATCACTACCCTGTATTGTTACTTCCTGTCACATTCTCAACATTTGCTATGAAAGGTTCTACCATATAGCTGACTTTTTTAGATTAAAAAAAAATATATATTCTTCTACTCAGACTGTTTAACAAACAGCATTCTCAAATTTAATGATCACAAACATGTTTTAAGAATCTGGGTGAAACAGTGCATATTACTGAAATGAGTTTACAATCCAATGGGTCATTTTTCATTCCTTGTTTTTGTTGCTGTTCAGTCCCTAAGTCATGTCTGATTCTTTGTTACCCCATGGACTGAAACAAGCCAGCCACCCCTCTCCTTCACTGTCTCCCAGAGTTTGCTCAAATTCATGCACATTGAGTCAGTGATGCTATCTAATCATCTCATCTTCTGCCATCCCCTTCTTGTGCCTTCAATCTTTCTCCACATCAATCTTTTCTAGTGTTTCAGCTCTTCACACTAGGTGGCCAAAGTATTGGAACTTCAGCTTCAGTGCTTTGAATGAATATCCCAGGTTGATTTCCTTTAGGATTGATTGACTTGATCTTGCAGTCCAAGCATTGCAGTCCAAATGTTACACTTCAGTTCAGTCACTCAGTCTTCATCAACTCTTTGGGACCCCATGAATCAAGCACGCCAGGCCTCCCTGTCCATCACTATCTCCCAGACTTCACTCAGACTCACGTCCATCAAGTCCGTGATACCATCCAGCCATCTCATTCTCGGTCGTCCCCTTCTCCTCCTGCCCTCAATCTCTCCCAGCATCAGAGTCTTTTCCAATAAGTCAACACTTCGCATGAGGTGGCCAAAGTACTGGAGCTTCAGCTTTAGCATCATTCCCTCCAAAGCAGTCCCAGGGCTGATCTCCTTCAGAATGGACTGGTTGGATCTCCTTGCAGTCCAAGGGACTCTCAAGAGTCTTCTCCAACACCACAGTTCAAAAGCATCAATTCTTCAGTGCTCAGCTTTCTTTACAGTACAACTCTCACATCCATACATGACCACTGGAAAAACCATAGTCTTGACTAGACGGACCTTACTCGGCAAAGTAATGTCTCTGCTTTTGGATATACTATCTAGGTTGGTCATAACTTTTCTTCCAAGGAGTAAGCACCTTTTAATTTCATGGCTGCAGTCACCATTTGCAGTGATTTTGGAGCCCCAAAAAATTAAGTCTGACACTGTTTCTACTGTTTCTCCATATATTTCTCATGAAGTGATGGGGTCAGATGCCATGATCTTCATTTTCTGAATGTTGAGTTTTAAGCCAACTTTTTCACTCTCCCCTTTGACTTTCATCAAGAAGCTTTTTAGCTCCTCTTCACTTTCTGCCATAAGGGTGGTGTCATCTGCATATCTGAGGTGATTGATATTTCTCCCGGCAATCTTTATTCCAGCTTTTGTTTCTTCCACTCCAGCATTTCTCATGATGTACTCTGCATATAAGTTAAATAGGCAGGGTGACAATATACAGCCTTGATGTACTCCTTTTCCTATTTGGAACCAGTCTGTTGTTCCATGTCTAGTTCTAACTGTTGCTTCCTGACCTGCATACAGATTTCTCAAGAGGCAGGTTAAGTGGTCTGGTATTCCCATCTCTTTCAGAATTTTCCACAGTTTATTGTGATCCACACAGTCAAAGGCTTTGGCATGTCAATAAAATGTTACACTTCACAATGTAATATTGTGCTCCATTCTTATTTTCTACTTAAAATGATGAGTATGTAATATAGCAAACTACAACAAAAATCCCAGTGTTCACAATCAATTAACTGTGTAGATTAATCCACTTTAATTAGAATTGGTGGACCAAATTTTCTTTTTAAAACTTACTAAAATAATAGCTTAAAATTTCTCAAAGCTATTGAAATACATATTATTAATATGTCACTGTTTACATAGTAAATTGTGTATAGAATTTGTGGACACCAGTGCAAATAAAAATATAAATTCTCTTGTTGAGGAAATTATTATGTGTGTAAATCAGCAGCAGTAGAATGTTGAATTGTGGGTGAGGGACAGGGGTGGGTTCTTTTAATGATAGAGTCTTCTGCAACTCACAGATCACACACTCATGATGGCAGCCTGCTTATATATACTAATTTCCCCAGAGTATAACACTAGGTTTACCCACTTGCAGCTTGTTGCTCTTTGAAAATTTACTCTGGGTAATATTTGCCTTATTAAAATGAAATATGTTTTTGATAATCAGAGGAAGCAATTCAGATTATTTGTATTGTATCATGTTCTTCTATCATTTCTTTATATAAAGAAAATAATAAGTAGAGGATCCAAGATAAAGTAACCAAGCAAATAATTGCTAAGTAAGTCAACCTGGACATGGGTCCTCAAACTTACAACTAGCCAGCAGGCATCACTGAACTGAATGCTCCTAATGGCAGAAAATGAGCCTGGAATTAGATTTTCACCCAGTCTTTGGAGAAGAACTTAACCCAGCCAATAAACTGATCTCAGGCTGACAATTGACCTACAGAGCTACAGCTGTTAGATGGAAGTTGTCTTAAGTCACTGAATTTGTAATAATTTGTTCTGTAGCCATGGAAAACTAATGCATTGTCCCACCAACCTCAACACAGTAAACACCAAGAAATGGGCACAGTCCAGTTCTGGAGATGTGCTCACCCTGCTAGTTGGCATGTTAAGGCTACCAGGTATGGGTTTTGTAATTTTTGATCAAGTCAATCCTGGGCCTTTGTGCTTTGTGATCCCCTTCTCCCCACTTCCATCTCAGGCTTTGTGAGGAGTCCAGCCCACTGCAGACTACTCTTCCTGGCTTGCTAATCAGCTGCGTTCTACCCAGGGGAGGTACCAAGGTCCTAGCAGTGGGTGGGAGGAAGAGAGAAATTGAAGACATCTCCACGCCTCTCCTTTATGCAAGTGGTGACTCAGTCACCATGCCTGCCTCTCCCCTCCCATGCCTCCATCCCCCTGACATCCTGTTCCCATGGGCCCTGCCTTTCCCATCCTGCCTACAATGGCTTCCTGTTGTGGCCAATCTCTGCTTATCTCATTATCATCTTGTTGAATCTCTGAGCTCTTTCCTCACCTCTGCAATTAGTTCCCTCTATTATAAATGCTAGCAGTGGTTTCTATTTCTTTCTTTCTTTTTTTTCCCCTGGTTAAGACACTAACTATTCAGTGTTGCTGTCCTACAGAGGATAAGAGGCAGTTATCTAATGTGACTGGGAAATGGAAGGTAAAGTGGGTGTCAACTTAAAAGCAAGGATGACATTCTGAAGATTGAGATGATTCACCCATAATAATAAAAAAATGCTGTCTTAATGACTAGAGATCAAGGGTTAAGAATACTTTGGTATAAAATATGTAATATTCACATACTTCTGGGCTACATTCTATAGAGTTTCAAAGAGTTGGTCATGATTAAAGTGACTTAGTACGCACACACATACTTATACCACTGGGTTAAACATTTTTCTTTCTAACTTAAAAAAAAATTCTACATCAAATCAAATCAACATGTATAGCCTATATCCTAATCAGAATTGTTAATTATATGACAGTTTGTTTGTCTTTACCAGTAAAATAATCATTTCTCTATGCAGTAGGCTGCTTTTGTCCCCTTTTCCCTTTAATGGCCAGGGTTAGAATGATCTTTCGTACACAGTTACATATTTTGAAGTTAGTAAGCTCAACATTCAGAAAACAAAGATCATGCATCTGGTCCCATCACTTCATAGGAAATAGATGGGGAAACAGTAGCAACAGTGTCAGACTTTATTTTTTTGGGCTCCAAAATCACTGCAGATGGTGACTGCAGCCATGAAATTAAAAGACGCTTACTCCTTGGAAGAAAAGTTAAGACCAACCTAGATAGCATATTCAGAAGCAGAGACATTACTTTGCTGAGTAAGGTCCGTCTAGTCAAGGCTATGGTTTTTCCAGTGGTCATGTATGGATGTGAGAGTTGTACTGTGAAGAAAGCTGAGCACTGAAGAATTGATGCTTTTGAACTGTGGTGTTGGAGAAGACTCTTGAGAGTCCATTCTGAAGGAGATCAGCCCTGGGATTTCTTTGGAAGCAATGATGCTAAAGCTGAAACTTCAGTACTTTGGCCACCTCATGCAAAGTGTTGACTTATTGGAAAAGACTCTGTTGCTGGGAGGGATTGGGGGCAGGAGGAGAAGGGGACGACTGAGGATGAGATGGCTGGATGGCATCACTGACTCGATGGACATGAGTCTGAGTGAACTCCGGGAGTTGGTGATGGACAGGGAGGCCTGGCGTGCTGTGATTCATGGGGTCGCAAAGAGTCGGCCACGACTGAGCGACTGAACTTACTGAACTGAACTGAAATGAAACTTTCATTGGAAAAAACTAAAAGGTAACATTGTTTGAAGAGACGTCTTTATTTAAGTACTTCTCTCTTCACGTTCCGCTTTCTAGACACACATTTTGAGAGAGATATTGGCCAAATCTCACACATCCCATTCTTTCTTCTAGCCATTCTAATCCAGCTATCATGTCATCATACCACTAAAAATATTACTGTAAATTCTCAGAAATACAATCATGTTATTAAATTCAAAGCACAATTTGAGGTCTTCATTTTATTCAAATTCTCAAAAATATTTAAATGAACTGAGCACTATCTTCTGAAACACTTGGCTTCTCCCATACTTTCTACCTTTTTTGCTACTACTGTCTCCTATATTGAATTCTTCTCTTTATTCTAGCTTTCTGTAATTCCTTGGAGCTTTATCTTCAATCTTTTTATTTCCCCTGCATTTTCCTCTAAAACACTTCTATCTGTTCAAAAAAACATAAGGCTATCTGTGCATTGATGCATCCCCAAACTATATCTCCATTTCATATTCTTGCAGTATGTTCTTTTATAACACATGACTTGTTCAGCATTATTATTTTAATATTTCATGGGGACTTAATATTTAACAAGTACAGTGCTATGTGTTGAACAACTTGTTCTAACATATTCCTGTGATGATTCTTTCTACTCAGGAAATATATTGCCATCATTCTGTTGTTTAGTGTTGTGTCTTGATAGTTTTCTATAGTATATTTAAAATATAGTCTTATCTATCAGTTTGATTTGCTAAAATGATAGGTCAAGTCATCATTATCTTTTATGAAATAAATGCAATAGCCTATTTGATGTCTTCATTCATACTTTTCACACCCTTCCAGTCCCTTCTATACAGAATAAGAAGGATGTTTTAAGCATCTAAATAAGATCACATCTCTCTATTAAAATTTTTAAAACATATTTCCATTCATGAGTTAAGGTTCTTTTGTCTGTTTTTACTACCTCATATAGGACAATGTCTTTTCTTCCCTATGACTTGTAATGCATGTGTTAATACTCCCGACAACATGTCCAACTCTCACTTTTACCTTGGATGGTTTCTTCTATTCATCAGATTGTAATCTGTGTGCCCTCCTTAGAGAGATCTTCTCTGTCATCTGCTTCATTTTTCTCTCATTGCAGCTTGTTCTTTTCCTTCAAAACTCTGATGCTGCTGCTAAGTTGCTCAGTCATATCCAACTCTGTGTGACCCCATAGATGGCAGCCCACCAGGCTCCTCTGTCCACAGGATTCTCCAGGCAAGAATACTAAGTGCAGTTTAAATTTTACTTTCATATGTTTTGATCACTGTGTGTTTTCTGGTATGCTACAAGCACTACTAGGTGGTGTTCTGTTCCACCCAAGCTGTTCAGCACAGTGTCGGTTGGAGGCTAGCCATCAGTGTTTATTGAATGAATATATTAAAAATAATAATAACAACAACATTTTCAGAATTGTCTCCATACATTAAGCAGTTGATCTTGCAAAATATATCTACCCACAACTTGTATATTTGATGTTTGAAGCACCAATGATCCTTCACATGTCTTATGTAAAAAGAAACATAAGCAGCCCAAATAGAGTTCAGTAGATACTGGTCTTGAATAAAAGGGAGTGAGGTAGTTAAGTTTCCTCTAAGAAATAAGAGTCTGAACCTAGTGAATAGTCTGTCTTGAGACCAGAAGCTACAGATGAAAAAGTACAGCTGGTACTATTTTACTTTCCTATTGAGTCTTCTTTACTTGAGAAAAATAATTTCTCCCTCTCCAAGAGCCTCTTGTTGAAGAATATTTGCTGCTGCTAAATGGAGATGAGCTAGGAAGAATGAGTAAATTCTTTGATTTTAATAACTGAAAAGTTGAATAAGATCAAAGTCACTTAGCATTCTTTCCATCACATTTACACATGTGTGAGGTAACTCCTGGGCTTTGGGTACTAAAAACAGTAGAGACTTGAGTGAGTTTTATGGGTGTTCAGCAAGTCCTAGTGGACGAGAAAATGGCAACCGACTCCAGTGTTCTTGTCTAGAGAATCCCATGGACAGAAGAGCTTGGCAGGCCCAAGTCCATAGGGTTGCAAAGAATCAGACATGACTGAGCAACTGAGAACAGCAAATTCTAGAGGGAGGTAACTGTTGGCAGGACAGACAATATCATTGCCTCTTGTTCTGGTGGAATGTGTGCCAGTCATCTTTTAAAATAAACTCTGAGCAAGTCATTCCTCAGCATGTGAAAATCATCGGTGAATTACTACTCTTCCTAGGAAAAAGCAAACACAGTTTAGCCTAGCACACAAAGCCACTGTCATTTCTCAAAACTTATTATCATATCTTACCACATTTTCATGTATGTTAGGCTAACTCCATTTTCACTTACATTGTTTTCCATCCTAAATTCCATTTTTGCCACATATTCCCACCTGAACCCAAGTAATCTAGATAGAAATTTTTTTGTTGCTGTTGTTCAGTTCAATAGTCTCTTAAAAATATTTTCTCATTAGGTTCTCCTGAGTTCCTTAATTTTTTTTAATAGAGTTGACCCTTGACAATGTTGGGGTTTGGGGTTTGGGGTTCGGGCCTTCCACATAGTCAAAAATCTGTTTATCACTTATCAATTTCTCTTTTTCAGGGGTTCTGTATCCTCTGATCCAACAAACTGCAGAGCATGTAGTGCTATAGTATTTACTACTTAAAAATAAATAAATAAATAAAAGACAACGAAATACCTCCCTGTGTAAGTAGATGTATGCAGTTTAAACATATGTTGCTCTGCTCAGGGGTCCACAGTACATCACTACTGTTTTTTCATAAAATATTGGGCAGATCTTAAATATTACCTGTCTTAGTGTGATGATTGTTTGACATATTTGGGGCTCCCTGTATTATATAGCTTTTTAAGGGTAAAAGTGTTTCTTATATATCTGGTTCTGTGTGTGAGATTTGTTGTTGTTCAGTCAATTGGTCATGTCCAACTCTTTGCAACACCATGGAGTACAGGCCAGGCTTCCCTGTCCTTCATCATCTCCAGGAGTTTGCTGAAACTCAAATCCATTGAGTTCATAATGCTATCCAACAATCTTGACCTATCTCATTCCCTTTTCCTCCTGCCTTCAATCTTTCCCAGCATCAGGGTCTTTTCCAATGAGTCACATCAAATGGCCAAATATTGGAGTTTCAGCTTCAGCATCAGTCTTTCCAATGAATACTCAGGTTTGATTCCATTTAGGATTGAATGGTTTGATCTCCTTGCAGTCCATTCAAGGGACTCTCAAGAGTCTTCTCGAACTCCACAGTTTGAAGTCATCAATTCTTCAGTGCTCAGCCTTCTTTATGGTTCAACTCTCACACCCATAAATACTACTGGAAAAAGCATAACTTTGATTACACAGACCTGTGTCAACAAACTGAAGTCTCTGCTATTTAATATGCTATCTATGTTTCACAAGATTTACTTCCAAGGAGCGAGTGTCTTTTAATTTCATGGCTGCAGTAACCATCTACAGTGATTTTGGAGCCCAAGAAAATAGTCTGTCACTGTTTCCATTGTTTCTCCATCTATTTGACATGGGGTTATGGGACTGGATGCCATGATCTCCACTTTTGAATGTTGAGTTTTAAGCCAACTTTTTCACTCTCCTCTTTCAGCTTCATTAAGAAGCTCTTTAGCTCCTCTTCACTTTCTGCCATAAAGGCTGTGTCATCTGCATATCTGAGTTTATTGATGTTTCTCCCAGCAATCTTGATTCCATCTTGTGCTTCCTCCAGCCAAACATTTAGCACGATGTACTTTGCATATAAGTTAAATAAGCAGAGTGACGATACACAGCCTTGATATATTCCTTTCCCAATTTGGAACAAGTCCATTGTTCCTTGTCCGGTTCTAACTATTGCTTCTTGACCAGCATACAGGTTTCTTAGGAGGCAGATAAAGTGGTTTGGTATTTCCATCTTTTTAAGAATTTTCCACAGCTTATTGTGATCTACACAGTCAAAGACCTTCACATAGTCAGTGAAGCAGTAGTAGATGTTTCTCTGGAATTTTCTTGATTTTATTTGATCCAATGGGTATTGTCAATTTGAGCTCTGATTCCTCTGCCATTTTTAATCCTGCTTGTCCATCTGGAAGCTCTTGGTTCACATACTATTGAAGCCTTGCTTGAATGATTTTGATCATTATTCATTGAAATGAGTGCAATTGTCCAGTAGTTTGAACATTCTTTCGCATTGCCTTTCTTTGGGATTTGAATGAAAACTGATATTTTCCAGTCTTGTGCCACTGCTGAGTTTTCCAAATTTGCTGTCATATTAGGTGCAGCACTTTCAGAGCATCATCTTTTAGGATTTGAAATAGCTCAACTGGAATTCCATCACCTCCACTAGCTTTGTAGTGATGCTTCCTAAGGCCCACTTGGCTTCACACTCCAGGATGTCTGGCTCTAGGTGAGTGATCACACCATCATGGTTATTGTCATGAAGATCTTTTTTACATAGTTCTGTGAAATCTTGCCTCCTCTTCATCTCTTCTGGTTTTGTTAGGTCCATACAATTTCTGTCCTTTATTGTGTCCATCTTTACATGAAATGTTCCCTTGGTATCTCTGATTTTCTTGAAGAGATCTCTAGTCTTTCCCATTCTGTTGTTTTCCTTTATTTCTTTTCATTGCTCACTTAAGAAAGCTTTCTTATCTCTCCTTGGTAGTCTTTGGGACGTTGCATTCAGATGGGTATATATATATTTTTTTCTTCTTTGCCTTCACTTCTCTTCTTTTTTCAGCTCTTTGTATGGCCTCCTCAGATAACCATTTTTGCTTTTACTTTTCTTAGGCATGGTTTTTATAAACACCTTCTGTATAATGTTATCAATCTCCATCCATAGTTCTTCAGGAACTCCTGTCTATCAGATTTAATTTAATACCTTGAATCTATTTGTCACTTCCACTTTATAATTGTAAGGGATTTGATTTAGGCATACCTGAATTTGCAGTAGTCAGGTATCATGTTACAGTTGGACTATAAAGAAAGCTGAGCACCGAAGAATTGATACTTTTGAAATGTGGTGTTGGAGAACACTCTTGAGAGTTCCTTGAAGTGCAAAGAGATGAAATAAGCCAATGCTAAAGAAAATCAGTCCTGAATATTCATTGGAAAGGCTGATGCTGAAGCTGAAGCTCCAATACTTTGGCCACCTGATGCAAAAAAAAACTAACTCATTGGAAAAATCCCTGATCTGGGAAAGATTGAAGGCAGGAGGAGATGGGGACAACAGAGTATGAGATGGTTGCATGGCACCACCAGCTCAATGGACATGAATTTGAGCAAGCTCTGGAAGTTGGTGATGGACAGAGAAGCCTGGTATGCTGCAGTCGATGGGATCACAAAGAGTCAGACACGGCTGAGCTACTGAACTGAATGGACTAGTGGTTTTTCCTATTTTCTTCAATTTAAGTCAGAATTTGGCAATAAGGAGTTTATAATCTGAGTCACAGTCAATCCTGGTCTTGTTTTTCTGACTGTATAGAGCTTCTCCATCTTTGGCTCCAAAGAATATAATCAATCTGATTTTGGTATTGACCATTGGTGGTGTCCGTCTGTTGAGTGGTCTCTTGTGTTGTTGAAAGAGGGTGTTTTCTATGAACAGTGCATTCATTGCAAAACTCTGTTAGCCTTGGACCTGCCTCATTTTGTACTCCAAAGCCAACCTTGCCTGTTACTCCAGGTATCTTGACTTCCTGCTTTTACATTTCTTTTCCCTTGTTGGATGAAAGTGTTTGCTATAACCAACATGTTCTCTTCCAAAAACTCTTATAGGTCAGTAAGGGGTGCTCTCAGGGAGATTGTTGTCTTGGGCTAAGTAAAGCTGCTTCATGTTGGATTGGAAGATGAGAATAACAGTTTTAATGAATTGGAGACAAAGACTATTTGATCTAATCAACACAAATTGATTATAAATGCTGAACTAGAGTCTCAGGACAAGATCTTCATATCACTTGGTTTCCACCAAATTCACAGGTGACTGAAAAACCTTCATGGTACAATGGATTCATAATTTAAGACTCACTTTTTAAATACTAAATGAAAGAACCATTTTAGAAATTACACATTTGAAAGTTAATTATGCATACAAATTACTCAGAATCAGGTACATAAATAATATATTTCTAATATGTTTATAATGAAATACTTAGACTTTTTTTTTTTTTCTGTACTGGAAAATGTACTTGTACATAAAAACAAGTTTTTAAAATTTCTTTGAGTTATAGAAAGTTTGGATTAAACTGCCTTTAGAATAAATTTGCTCTGAATATGTTTCTAATCTTTTTGCATAAGAAAGAAAAAGTTTAGACCGATTTTTAGAAATATAACAGTCCATATAGCAAGAAGCATATTACATTTTGATAGAAGATGCACATAAATAGTGTATGTCAGCTCAGTTGTGTCCTACTGTTTGTGACCCTGTGGGCTGTTCCCTGCCAGGCTCCTCTGTCCATGGAACTTTCAGCCAAGAACATTGAGTGAGTTGCCATTTCCTACTCCAGAGTAAATTCTCAATCCTGGGACCCAACCTGCATCTCTTGGGTCTCCTTCAGTGGCAGCCAGATTCTTTACAACTAGTGTACCTTGGGAAGACACCATGTGAATAGAGTACCTACAAGTTTTAAGTGAATAGTATTTTTCAACTTTCCACAATAAACGAACTCAGGTACATGAAGCTGTTCTTCATCTCTGTGATTGCAATCAAGATGTGCTGGTGGCCTTCTTATACATTAGCTTATAAATACTGAACTTCAAAAGATAAAGTAGTTTGAATTTTAAAGTTATAGACTTAACTATGGCAAAGTTCACCTTAGAAATAGCATTGTATTTAAATTTTAATTTAAATGGTTTGTGTTTGATTTAATTTACCACAGCAGTATGGGAATCTACTTTTTCAGCCTCAATATCCAAATCATTTAATAACTATTACAATTACTACAGGTGCAAATAATCAGTGTGACTGATACAATGAATCTTTGAAGTCCTAATACCAATGTTTGTTGTTTAGTCACTAAGTCATGTTCAATTCTTTTGCAACCCCATGGAATATAGCCTTCCAGGCTCCTCTGTCCCTGGGATTTCCCAGGCAAGAACACTAGAATTTGTTGTCATTTCGTTCTCCAGAGGATCTTCCTGACTCAGGAAAGAAACCGTCTCCAGCAATGACAGCCAGATTCTTTTCCATTGAACAACAAGGGAAGACCGTTCTTAATACCAATAGCATCCTCTAAGTTGTGGTTTTCAAATTTTTCCCACATTTAAATCAAGCAAGTTAAATATTTCTCAGAGCCAACTGTCTATGAATCATCAGTCCTAGAATCTGATACCTGATTCACATACTTAAGTATGTATAAGCGAAAGAACCACCAAAATATCTCAGAAGTTAAATGCCCTGAGCTAACCCATATTTCAGGAGAAATAGATGAAACTAGAAGATACTGCAGGTTCACCCAATGTAAACACCTAGGACCAAAGGTCATTTGAAAGCTGGCAAGTAGAAGTTTACTTACCACTATCAGTTCAGTTCAGTTCACTCGCTCAGTCATGTCCAACTCTTTGCGAACCCATGAATTGCAGCATGCCAGGCCTCCCTGACTTACCACTATATGCCTATGCAATTTAGATAATTTTCCCTTCTTCACAGAGTATTCAACTCTTGTTCATGAGAAAAGATGATAATTTCATGATTCATTTCCTAATTCTTTCAATAGAAATGAAGTTTGCATTCTCTGTATTCTTATAATACTTATTTACTTACACCTTAGGCCATTTACTTCTTTATAACCTGTGTTATGGCTGTTTCTATTATTTTTTAAACTTTTTTATATTTCATTTTTAGGAATGTATTTTATTTTCATTTTGATTTAATTTCAACTCAAATTACATTTCCAAGTAATTCTGTTAATCAAGTTTTAAAGAAGAGCTACAATATGTGTAATTTTGTTGTTATTGTTGTTGTGTTTTTAAATTTAAATTTATTTACTTTATTGGAGGCTAATTATTTTACAATATTGTATTGGTTCTGCCACACATCAACATGAATCTGCCACGGGCGTATATGTATTCCCTATCCTGAACCCCCCTCCCTCCTCCCTCCCCATACCATCCCTCTGGGTCATCCCAGTGCACCAGCCCCAAGCATCCTGTATAGAACCTGGACTAGTGATTCATTTCTTATATATTATACATGTTTCCATGACATTCCCCCAAATCATGCCACCCTTGCCCTCTCCCAAAGAGTCCAAAAGACTGTTCCATACATCTATGTCTCTTTTGCTGTCTTGCATACAGGATTATCATTACCATCTCTCCAAATTCCACATATATGTGTCAGTATACTGTATTGGTGTTTTTCTTTGTGGCTTACTTCACTCTGTATGATAAGCTCCAGTTTCATCCACCTCATGAGAACTGTTTCAAATGTATTCTTTTTAATGGCTGAGTAATACTCCATTGTGTATATGTACCATGGCTTTCTTATCCATTCCTCTGCTGATGGACATCTAGGTTGCTTCCATGTCTGGCTATTATAAACAGTGCTGCAAGGAACATTGGGGTGCATGTGTCTCTTTCAGTTCTGTTTTCCTCGGTGTGTATGCCCAGCAGTGGAATTGCTGGGTAATAAGGCAGTTCTATTTCCAGGTTTTTAGGGAATCTCCACACTGTTCTCCATACTGACTGTACTAGTTTGCATTCCCACCAACAGTGTAAGAGGGTTCCCTTTTCTCCACACCCTCTCCAGCATTTATTGTTCATTGACTTTTGGATTGCAGCCATTCTGACTGGTGTGAAATGATACCTCATTGTGGTTTTGATTTGCATTTCTCTGATAATGAGTGATGTTGAGCATTTTTTCATGTATTTGTTAGCCATCTGTATTTCTTCTTTGGAGAAATGTATGTTTAAGTCTTTGGCCCATTTTTTGACTGGGTCATTTATTTTTCTGGAATTGAGGTGCAGGAATTGCTTGTATATTTTTGAGATTAGTTGTTTATCAGTTGCTTCATTTGCTATTATTTTCTCCCATTCGGAAGGCTGTCTTTTCACCTTGCTTATAGTTTCCTTTGTTGTGCAGAAGCTTTTAATTTTAATTAGGTCCCATTTGTTTGTTTTTGCATTTATTTCCAGTATTCTGTGACGTGGATCATAGAGGATCCTGTTGTGATTTATGTCGGAGAGTGTTTTGCCTATGTTCTCCTCTAAGAGTTTTAGAGTTTCTGGTCTTACGTTTACATCTTTAATCCATTTTGAGTTTATTTTTCTGTATGGTGTTAGAAAGTGTTCTAGTTTCATTCTTTTACAACTGGTTGACCAGTCTTTCCAGCATCTCTTGTTAAAGAGATTGTCCTTTCTCCATTGTATATTCTTGCCTCATTTGTCAAAGATATGGTGTCCATAGGTGCATGGATTTCTCTCTGGGCTTTCTGTTTAGTTCCATTGATATATTTCTGTCTTTATGTCTGCACCATACTGTCTTGATTACTGTGGCTTTGTAGTAGAGCCTGAAGTCAGGCAGGTTGATTCCTCCAGTTCCATTCTTCTTTCTCAAGATTGCTTTGACTTTTGAGTTTTTTTTTTTTTTTTATTTCCATACAAATTGTGAAATTATTTGTTCTAGCTCTGTGGAAAATACCGCTGGTAGCTTGATAGGGATTGCATTGAATCTATAGATATCTTTTGGTAGTATAGTCATTTTCACTATATGGATTCTTCTGATCCATGAACATGGTATATTTATTCATCTATTAGTGTCCTCTTTGATTTCTTTCACCAGTGTTTTATAGTTTTCTATATATAGGTCTTTAGTTTCTTTAGGTAGATATATTCCTAAGTATTTTATTCTTTTCGTTGCAATGGTGAATGGAATTGTTTCCTTAATTTCTCTTTCTACTTTCTCATTATTAGTGTATAGGAATGCAAGGAATTTCTGTGTGTTGATTTTACATCCTGCAACTTTACTATATTCATTGATTAGCTCTAGTAATTTTCTGGTGGAGTCTTTAGGGTTTTCTATGTAGAGGATCATGTCACCTGCAAACAGTGAGAGTTTTACTTCTTTTTTCCAGTTTGAATTCCTTTTATTTCCTTTTCTGCTCTGATTGCTGTGGCCAAAACTTCCAAAACTATGTTGAATAGTCGTGGTGAAAATGGGCACCCTTGTCTTGTTCCTGACTTTAGGGAAAATGCTTTCAATTTTTCACCATTGAGGATAATGTTTGCTGTGTGTTTGCCATATATAGCTTTTATTATGTTGAGATATGTTCCTTCTTTCTGCTTTCTGGAGAGTTTTTATCATAAATGGATGTGNAAGTGGGCACCCTTGTCTTGTTCCTGACTTTAGGGAAAATGCTTTCAATTTTTCACCATTGAGGATAATGTTTGCTGTGTGTTTGCCATATATAGCTTTTATTATGTTGAGATATGTTCCTTCTTTCTGCTTTCTGGAGAGTTTTTATCATAAATGGATGTGGGATTTTGTCAAAGGCTTTCTCTGCATCTATTGAGATAATCATATGGCTTTTATTTTTCAATTTGTTAGTGTGGTGAATTACACTGATTGATTTGCGGATATTGAAGAATCCTTGCATCCCTGGGATAAAGCCCACTTGGTCATGGTGTATGATCTTTTTAATGTGTTGTTGGATTCTATTTGCTGTAATTTTGTTAAGGATTTTTGCATCTATGTTCATCAGTGCTATTGGCCTGTAGTTTTCTTTTTTGTGTGGCATCTTTTTCAGGTTTTGGTATTAGGGTGATGGCGGCCTCATAGAATGAGTTTGGAATTTTACCTTGAATGCCTCAACCAAAAGACAAAGACTGGCTGAATAAATACAAAAAGAAGACCCCTATATATGTTGTCTACAAGAGACCCACCTCAAAACAGGGGACACATACAGACTGAAATTGAAGGGCTGGAAAAAGATATTCCATGCAAATAGAGACCAAAAGAAGTCAGGAGTAGTGCTACTCATATCGGATAAAATAGACTTTAAAACAAAGGCTATGAAAAGAGACAAAGTAGGAGACTACATAATGATCAAAGGATCAATCCAAGAAGATATAACCATTATAAATATATATGCACCCATCATAGGAGCACCACAATATATAAGACAAATGCTTACAAGTATGAAAGGGGAAATTAACAATAACACAATAACAGTAGGAGATTTTAATATCCCACTTACACCTATGGATAGATCAACTGAACAGAAAATTAACAAGGAAACACAAACTTTAAATGATACAATAGACCAGCTAGACCTAATTGATATGTGTAGGACATTTCACCCCAAAACAATGAATTTCACCTTTTTCTCAAGCACACATGGAACCTTCTCCAGGCTAGATCACATCCTAAGCCATAAATCTGGCCTTGGTATATTCAAAAATTTGAAATCTTTCCAAGCATGTTTTCTGACCACAATGCAGTAAGATTAGATCTCAATTACAGGAGAAAAACTGTTAAAAATTGCAACATATGGAGGCTGGACAACATGCTGCTGAATAGCCAACAAATCACAGAAGAAATCAAAAAAGAAATAAAAAATATGCATACAAATGAATGAAAATTAAAACACAACAACACCAAACTGTGGGACACTGTAAAAGCAGTGCTAAGGGGAAAGTTAATAGCAATACAAGCATACCTCAAGAAACAAGAAAAAGGTCAAATAAATAACCTAACTCTACACCTAAAGCAACTAGAAAAGGAAGAAATGAAGAACCCAGGATTAGTAGAAGGAAAGAAATCTTAAAAATTAGGGCAGAAATAAATGCAAAAGAAACAAAAGAGACCATAGCAAAACTCAACAAAGCCAAAAACTGCTTCTTTGAAAGGATAAATAAAATTGACAAACCATTAGCCAGACTCATCAAGAAACAAAGGGGGAAAAATCAAATCAGTAAAATTAGAAATGAAAACGGAGAGATCACAACAGACAACACAGAAATACAAAGGATCATAAGAGACTACTATCAGCAATTATATGTCAATAAAATGGACAAAGTGGAAGAAATGGAAAAATTCTTAGAAAAGTACAACTTTCCAAAACTGAACCAGGAAGAAATAGAAAGTCTTAACAGACCCATCACAAGTACAGAAATTCAAACTATAATCAGAAATCTTCCAACAAACAAAAGCCCAGGTCCAGACGGCTTCACAGCTGAATTCTACCAACAATTTAGAGAAGAGCTAATACCTGTCCTACTCAAACTTTCCCAGAAAATTGTAATATTGGTTTAAAAATAATACATCCTCATATCTTTCCATGTACATTGTTTGTAAACAACTTGCAACCTTTCTTACCTGTCCTCTGAGGGCAACTTGCAGTCACCTTTGTCATTCAGGCTTTTTTTTCTTATTGGAAAACTTCTTTATTTTAAATATAAATTTATTTACTTTAATTAGAGGCTAATTACTTTACAATATTGTATTGGTTTTGTCATACATTGACATGAATTTGCCACAGGTGTGCACGTGTTACCATCCTGAACTTCTTGAGCCAATGTAATCAAATCAAGTTTGGGGCTCTGTACTTTTCTTTTGATATCTATAATATCACATATATATAACTCTATCAAAACTCATTAGCTAATAAATATCATTTATTTACTCTTTCTCCAACCGTGTTGCCATTTTACACCTACCAAAATAGCCACAGTTCTGTCCATGACAAGCATCAATGATTCCTTGAAATACTGATAATTTTACACTTTACCTTTAAAACACAAGGGTGAAATCTTCATGTTAAAACATTAAACAAAATACCTTCTTAACACTACCACATTTATCTATTTTCTCTAACGTGCTTTGACAAGACACATTAGCTTTCTCTTTGGATTGAAGTTGATTGGGCATACAGTTAGAATACAGTTAGAATGTTTTGAAGTTGATCTTCAAGTTCTGAGCCATTGCCTACAAAGCCCCACTTTACTTGGAAATGCAAGGGCAAATGACATGAAAACAGCTACACAAAGTAAGACAAAACAAATCAGCACTGTGGTACAAGGATACTGTCTAACACCTAAAAGAAGTAAAATTCAACAAACATAGTGAGTTGAACCTCAGAGCCCAGCACCACATGGAGAGGGATAAGCAACTGGTCTTGTTTTTCCCTGTAGAGCCAAAGTTTTCTTAGTTTCATTTATTTTTAATTAAGAAAAAAAAAAAAGAAAGAAAGTTAAACCAGGTACTTTGACTATAAATAATAAAAGACTCCCAGGCCCCAAGGGCTGCACTAAAATTCTGCTGTTTCTCAATGGCAATGCCAGAAAAAACAAATAAATAGAAATTGGTTTTGTCATCAAAGAAATGCAGTAGATGTGTGCTATCAAATTTCCTTTTGCTGCCTAGCCTGCATTTAATTATTTATAGAATCAACTGGCAAATGTAAAATGCACAGTTCCATTTGTTGGAACATAAGAATCATACGATCTAAGAAATTTTGGTATAAACCTATGAGAATTTTTGTAGGAATGATATGAGTCAAGTCTTTTCTAATGTAGACTATTTTTGACAGAAATTTGAGCAAAGCTTGAGTGAAAAAAATCATAACTAGAGTTGAATGCAGAATAAAATCTCTCTGACCAAGTGTTTATGAGTATAGGATTTTTATTTAATGAATGGATGCAATTTAACATTTTCCACCTCTGGATAAATGTTTTAAACTTTCTGAATCTGTTTCCTCATTTGCACAGTAAAGACAACTATAATTCTTGTGATACAAGTTTGTATTAAACATTAAATGAGATAATGCATCTAAAACACTTAGCCTGGCAAATAGTTAATGCTTCACAAATAATAGCTTCTTTTCAGGATAGCTTGTGGCTCAAGAGATATTTTAAATCATGTTAACCATTATTTTAGAAAGAAATTCATGATATCTTTGATTGTGTATGGCACTGTACCCAAAAGCCTCTGTATTGTAAATTTATTGCATGATTAATTAAACCCCAAATATTTACAGTCTTACCCATGTTCTTGTTTATTTGATAAAATAAATAATTATTTAGAATCTATTATATGTAATCAACCTGGAAAATATAAATAAACTAGATGTGTATGGTTCTTGGCCACATGGAGTTTATTGGGAGAGAAGCAAGCTAGAGTGATGAGAAAAGAGAAGGGGAGGGGAAGGAAGAGTACGATCATACATTAAACTTTTAACCACACAAATAATGGATCTGATGGATTGTTCCCCATCCTTAACCCCCCTCCCACCTCCCTCCCCATAAATGCATATTACTAAGTGAATCTGAAGAGACTAGACTTTTTTTTTTTTTATAAAAGACAATGTAAAAAAAATCAATGATTTGCAGGAGTTAAAGGAGAAGGGAGTGCAAATAAATAGTTGGATCACAGAGAATTTTAGAGCAGTGAAAATACTCTATATGAAACTTTAATGGGGATGCATTTTATTATTTGTTTGTAAAAACCCATAAAATGCAAACACTGAGTGTGAATAATTATGTAAATTATAAACCTTGGTTGATAATGTTGCTCATCAATTATGACAAATACACCCCTCTCATGTGGGATGGCAATGGTAGGGATGGCTATAGAATGGGCTTTGGAATCTGGCCTATGCTTTTATTTTTGGAAAGTAGTTTAAATATATTTTGCCTCTACCCCTAACAATATGACATAGTGATGCTTACCTAATAATAAATGAATAAAAGGTAAGTTTCAGAGGAAAGAATGCCAACCTATAAATGTGGTCATTTAACATTCTGTTCCCACCTTTCCAAAGTACTAACAATGTCATCTTGGATATGATTCAGCAGTTAACTCATCTGTACCTTCATGCCATAGATATGGAGACTGAAGTTCTCCAAGCCTCAGTTCAGAGAACACAGCTCGAGTTTCTATTTAAATGAAGTCTAGAATATTAAGTCAATTCTCCATTGAGGCAATATACAAGACCATGAATATTTTAAATTTCTATCAAATATGAACGTTACTCTATGAACCCTGTTTATACAAAAAATAGACACATAAAGAAGAAAAGTGGACAACTATTACTAATGATATCTAAGTAGCTCAGGGGATAGTCACAATTTTACAACATGGCATTTACCAATAAAAAAAACTTTTTAAAAGAAATTTAGGTTGTATATAATGACTGCACATAGATCTGTTATATAAAGTACAGGAAAAATTGCTGTTTTCAATAGCCTGCTTCTGAAAATATTGAACTATATTTCCCTATTACAAACTATATTTACATAATACATAGGAGTTCCTCTTTGCTAAGGTTTGTTTAAATTTGTACCTTTCTTCCTTCTCCAATATCATTACACCCCTTGAGTTACAAAAGATAAAGTTACTGTGTTGGTTAGAATTCTTAGAACACATTCAAACAGGGATGCAATATGCTTGTGGTGAAACTGTTAGGGGAAGCACACTGATTGAAATTGCCCATCCTGGCCAGGTACCATAGTAACTATTTGCATGAGTTGTTTTATGAAAGGAGATCCTGGTAAGGAATATGGAACTAGTAAGCCACCACCAACTAGAAGAGTTCGGGAAAGGTCTAAAGGAGACCCTGCATGTCCATCCACTTCCCAGAATCCCTCTTGCTAGCATCCATCTTGGCTGAGTAATGCGTGTGCCACCAGGAAAGACTCTGAATTAGAATGATTGGTCAAAGACCACCCGGAAACTAATCCCATCACCATAAACCCGACATTGCAAGCAACGTGGCAGAGCAGTTCTCCTGGGTTTCCTTACCCTACTGCTCTCCACCCAGGTGCCCTTTCTCAATAAAATCTCTTGCTTTGTCAGCTCATGTATCTCCTTGGAAAATTCATTTCCGAGTGTTAGACAAGAGCCCAGTTTCAGGCCCTGGAAGGGGTCCACCTTCCTGCAACAAATGGCTTCTCTGGAGAGACTCTTCTTCACTGAGACTGACATCTTGACCAATCGGGGTACTCAGGGGCCAGCTTGCCTGCCAATGGACCAGACCCAGTGGCCACAACTGGGACCCTTTTGTCCCTGGTCTCCTTTTGATGCAGACAACTGGCCAGAGTGCCCCGACTGGTAAGAAAGGAGATTTTATTGACCTCTTTCCCCTTCCCTCTCTCTTTCCTCTCCTTAACCCTTCCTATCCTTCCCTGTTTTTCTTGTCCCCCAGTTCTGGATACAGGAATCTGGTCGAAGGGCTCTCAGCCTGAGCTGAGGATTGGAGACTGATCACCTCTTCTTGGCAGAGAACTCGAATTCTGGTTCTCGTAGGGCCAAGTTCCAGTCCTCCCTTCTCTGGAGGCCCAAGAAAAAGTCCCATAATGCCTGGGTATCTGTAGGTGGCAGGAGACATCTGTAAGGCCTCCCCTTTTGCGCCCCTCTCCCACCTCCCCCCCCTTCTTCTTTCAACCTGGCTTCCTTCCCTCCCTTTAAATCTTTGATGTTAGTACTTAGATCTGAAGTTCTGTGTCTCTATAGGAGGTTTTCTGAGAGACTGTATTCTTGTATTTAAGGGCTTCCCTGGTGGAGCCGAGGTTAAAGCATCTGCCTGCAATGTGGGAGACTTGGGTTTGATCCCTGGGTTGAGAAGATCCCCTGGGGAAGGAAATGGAAACCCACTCCAATATTCTTGCCTAGAGGATCCCATGGACGGAGAGGCTTGGTGGGCTGCAGTCCATGGGTAGCAAACAGTGAGACATGACTGAGCAACTTCACATTCACTTTCACTTTGATGAGGATGCCAGGTTTATATGTGTGTGTTTTAACTCTGTGTTCTGTGTTGTGATTTTTGATGGCCATTTTGCTTTGTCTGGCCATCATTTGGTTTAGACTTGCTGCCATTTTGTTAGAACTTGATTTTCTTTCCCTGTGCCTTGAGACCAGGGCTCTCAGGAACACTTATCTGGACCATCTCTAACTCCTGACACTGAGGAAAAAGGGAAAAAGAGTCTTGAAGCTAGATCTTGCACTGTGTCTGTCTAAATATGTCTTGGTATGTCTGTCTCTGGGTAATATTTTTCAGATTAATTTGTAAATGAGCTCTATTTATTTGTCTTAAAAAAAGGTAAGCACTTACAAATCAAGTAATTCTAAATTAAACAATAAATTCCAGGTTCATGTGAACTGGGAAATAGTCAATGTTAAATACCTGATATTGTTTGTTTGTTGACCTATCTAATATAGACATGTCTTAGAGTAATTAACATTAAGTAGAATATTTTCATTGTAACTAGGTTTAATATAAGTTAAATATTATATCTTTTACAAGTTTGTCAACAAGGAAATTACCTCAAGAGAAGAAACTTCTAAAAAATGTAAATGAGATATGAGCTTTTATATAAACTCTATTAAGAATAATTATTCTTTAGAAATATCTGTCTAAAATAGTCTCTCCAGATTGGCATAACTTAAATTTCTAAAGGTTGTGCTAATGAAGAACTTAAGCCACCTTATTTTGTTAAAAAAAAAAAAAAAAGACTCCATTTTAGAGTTCTGAGGAAAGAGTCTTTGGAAATCCCCTGACCTCACCCCATCACCTGCGAGCCAATCAGATCCCAGATCAGGGTCTCCTGACTTTACGTTCAGGACTTATGACCTGCCCAGGAAATTTGAATTAAGCCTGGAAATGAAAAACAGTCAGAACCCAACACCTAACCCTTCCACAGAAGGTAACCAATTAGACGTCTCCCAACCCAGAAACTCTCATTTTTCAAAATTTTCACATGAGAATACCCTATATAAGCAATGAAACCCAGAGTTCAGGCTCCTCTCCTTAGCTGCTGTGTCAGTAATGGTGGGAGCCCCAGCTTGAGCTTGGTAATAAAAACTCTCTTGCTTTTGCATTGGATAATGGCTCCCTGGTGGTCACTGGGAGATTTTGCGACTTGGACATAACATTTGGGGGCTCGTCTGGGATCTCCTATCTGCCCTGCAGGGAAACCGATCCGGAGAGTTATCTGCGGCCAGTAAGCTCTTCTCTGTCTCTTTGTTTCCCATAAGGCCTATTTTCTGAAGCCAGTATATGACTCAGGCGGATGCACCAATGGGTTGCTGGTGTGAGTTGTTGGGAGATATCCCCAAGCTCCTCAGAGGGGATGGAGTGCCCCTGTTCTCTGTAGGCGATAACAGGTCGCTCCCGCTGAATGGCCGGATGCCATCATCTTACTTTCAATTTTGCCTCCGGACTCCTGGAGGTCTGTATCTTCTATCTCTCTGTCTGTATGGCTATCTGTACTGTCTGTGTTAATTTACCAACATCTGACTGATCTAGGAATGATGCGGCAAAGTCAATCTAGCCCTACTCCTCTATCTCTGGTCACTGACCATTTTAAGGAGGTCAAAGCGTGCACCCACGACCTCAGTGTGGAAATTAAGAAAGATAAATTAATCACTTTTTGCAGCATGGAATGGCCAAACTTCCACGTGGGATGGCCCCCAGAGGGCATTCTTTGACTTGGAAACCATGCACCGTGTCCAAGACATCATCTTTCAACTGTGGAGCAACACCCTGACCAAGTTCCATATGTCATAGTGTAGGGAGATCTCATATTGTGCCCCCCTCCATGGCTAAAACCTTTCTTGCCTCAACAGAGATTTTCCACCACACAGGTGCTGGTGACACGTGTAGGAAAGAACCTGAAAGATCCCAAGAAACCTGAACCAACAACACCACTGTACCCCATCTTACAAGAGGGAATGGAGGAAGAACTCTTCCCACCCCCTTACCAACCCTCCGAGCCACCGCGGGCCCAGGCTATACCTCCACTCAGGGTGGACACACGAAAGGGAGGCCCACACAAAATACTCGCCAATAGGCGAGCCATGTCTCTGGTGGGGCCGGTAGACTCAACTGTTGCCCTCCTTTACAAGTGGCCGGTCCCCCTGACGAGGAAGGGAACCAGCCTCATCAATACTGGCCCATCTTTACCAGTGACGTCTATAACTGGAGGTCCCAGAATGCCAACTTCTCAGATAGCCCTAGAGATCTAACTAACCTTCTAGACACTGTGCTATTTACTCATCAGCCCACCTGGGACGACTGTCAACAGCTGCTTCAGATTCTCTTCACCGGAATGAGGTGAAGAGAATTCTGTATTCTCATTCTCATTTTCATTCTGTATTCTCTTCAATACAGAATGTGGCCTGTAAAAGGGTCCCAGGGGCAAATGGAGAACCCACTACTAATATAGATGAAATTAACACCATTTTTCCTTTATCGCGACCTGACTGGGATTACAATATGGCACAAGGTAAGGAGAGGCTCCGGGTCTACCGCCAGACTCTGTTGGGGGGGCTCAAGACAGCTGCACAGAAACCCACTAACCTGGCTAGAGTAGGAGATGTTCAACAGAGCCCCACCAAGAGCCCAGCCGCCTATCTGGAAAGGCTGATGGAGGCCTTTAGACAATACACCCCCATGGACCCAGAAGCAGAAGGCACTCGGGCCGCTTTGATAATGCATTTTGTCAACCAGGCGGCTCCAAACATTAGAAAAAAGTTACAAAAACTAGAGCGCCTGGGTGAAAAGAGTTCCCCACCATCTTCAATGAGGCCCTTCATGAAGACCTAGGTGAGTTCAGACAAAAACACCCCCAACTAACCCTGTTACAATATGTAGATGACCTCCTGATTGCAGCAAAGGACCAGCAGACTTGCCTCATGGGCACCCAAGAACTGTTGCGGGCCCTTGGAAAATTAGGAGACTGAGCTTCAGCCAAAAAGGCTCACATATGTCAGAGGTCACCTACTTGGGGTATGTATTAAAGGAAGGACAGAGATGGCTGTCAGAAGCACAAAAGAAGACGTACTCAAAATTCCTACCCCAGATTCACCTCGAATGGTGTGAGAATTTCTGGGGTCTGCTGGCTTCTGCCGTCTTTGGTTTCCAAATTATGCGGAACTGGCTAAACCCTTATATGAAGCCACAAAAAATACCATCCCTTTCAGTTGGACAGAACAGATGGAGACCACTTTCAAGGCCATTAAAATGGCCTTACTGTCAGCCCCTGCCCTGGGACTACCTGATATCACCAAACCCTTTCTTCTATATGTAGATGAAAAGCAAAGGGTGGCAAAAGGGGTGCTGATGCAACATTTGGGACCCTGGAAGCAGCGGTGGCCTACTTGTCTAAACACCTAGACTCCGTGGCTTCGGGCTGGCCTCCATGCCTCCACATGATTGCGGCAGTGGCCCTAATGATCAAAGATGCAGACAAACTGACACTAGGGCAGGAGTTACATATTACTGCCCCCATCCCATTGAGGGCATACTGAAACAACCCCCAGATAGATGGATCAGCAACGCTTGGCTGACCCACTACCAGGGACTACTGCTAAACCCTTCCAAAATCATCTTTCTACCACCTACTGCTCTCAATCCAGCTACGTTGCTTTCTAACTCAGACTTGGAAGCCCTGTTCCATGACTACAGCGACATACTAGCCCAGGTGCATGGGACACGAGAGGACTTGCAAGATCGCACCCTGGTGGATGCTGAAGTCACCTGGTATACAGATGGAAGCAGCTTTGTTCAAAATGGACTCAGGTATGCAGGGGTGGCCATAACCACGGAAACCCAAATTGTGTGGGCGGAAGCACTACCTCCGGGTACTTCGGCTCAAAGGGCTGAACTAATCGCCCTAAAAAAAGCCCTTCAGTTTGGAAAGGACAAAAAACTTAAAACATCGTTACTGATAGCCAATACGCCTTTGCTACTGCCCATATACATGGGGCCATCTACAGAGAGAGGGGACTCCTCACAACCAAGGGTAAGAAAATTAAAAACAAAGAAGAAATAAAAGCTCTCCTCTTGGCATTATGGCTACCTAAAAAACTAGCCATAATACACTGCCTGGGGCACCAAAAGCCAGACACCCCAATCTCAAGGGGAAACAACTTAGCAGACAGAGAAGCCAGAGATGTGGCCCAGAATACCATGATAGAGGCCACTCTTCAGCTGCCTGACCCTGGGAGCCCTGCTCTGTCAGACTTGCCCAATTACTCACCAAGAGACTTAGACTGGATAAAAAGCCTGCCTATGGCCCAACAGCTGGCCGGGTGGTGGAGAGCAGCAGACAGCTCTCTAATCCTCCCAGAAGAACCAGGAAAACAAATATTACTAAAAATGCATCATGCCACTCACCTGGGAACCCACAAGATGCAAGACCTGATTAGACATGCCAAAATTACTATGAAAAATGTCAGAACGACAACAGAAGGCTGTAAGGCTTCAAACTGTAAGGGTTGCCAGCTTACCAACACTGTCTCTTATCTGGCCAATGAAGGTGCCAGAGAATGGGGAACAAGATCAGGAGCCTACTGAAAAGTGGACTTTACTGAGGTAAAATCGGGTAAATATGGATACAAATACCTGTTAGTGTTCATAGATACCTTCTCAGGGTGGGTGGAAGCTTTCCCCACCAAAGAGAAACAGCATAGATGGCAGCCAAAAAGCTGTTTGAAGACATCTTGTCACGGTTCGGGTTTCCGGTACAGCTGGAGTCAGATAATGGGCCAGCCTTCATGTCTCAGGTAACCAGGGTAGCTCGGGCTTTGGGGGCTAGATGGAAGCTGCATTGTGCCTATAGGCCCCAGAGCTCAGGAAAAGTAGAAAGGATGAATAGGATGCTTAAAGAGACATTAACAAAACTAGTTGCTGAGACTGGTGGGGACTGGGTGGCTCTCCTCCCCTTTGCCTTGTACTGGGTGTGGAACTCACTCTACCAACTGGGACTCACCCCTTTTGAAATTATGTATGGGATACCTCCCCCAATAATCCCTAACCTAAAGCCAGAAGTGTTAAAAGAAATAGATGATCAGAAGTTGCTTTTTTGTCTCCAGTCCTTACAAAGTCCCACAGGGACACATGGTAGAGGCTCAAAGCACTATATGAATCAGGCCCTCTACCTGAACCTCACCACTACCAGCCAGGAGACTGAGTGTACGTGTGCTGTCATCGCCAAGAGACCCTAGAGCCTAGGTGGAAGAGACCCTTCTTTGTCATCTTGACAACACCAACTGCTCTCAAAGTTGATGGCGTCTCTGCTTGGGTCCACTACACCCACACACAGCCTGCAGACCTGTTTGCCTTACAAGAAGAGTTCCTCCCCCAGTGGAAGGCCAAATTGGACAAAACTAACCCGCTCAAGCTAAAACTGAGAAGACAACAAAAGCACTCACCTTCGGGCCGTGTTTATTGAACAAGTTAATGACCTTCATCAAGAGCCGCATCAACACGGCACAGCTTATGGTGCTCAGGTCCCAATATACAGCTCTGCCAGTGACTCCCTTAGTGGAAGAAAACATAGAGCTGGACCCATGATTGGGTCTATCTTGGGACCTTGAGAAGGGGGGAATGAAGAACCTAAGCCACCCTATTTTGTTAAAACAAAACAAAACAAAACAAAAACTCCATTTTAGAGTTCTGAGGAAAGAGTCTTTGGAAATCCCCTGACCTCACCCCACCACCTTCGAGCCAAACAGATCCCAGATCAAGATCTACTGACTACGTTCAGGACTTATGACCTGCCTGGGAAATTTGAATTAAGCCCGGGAAATGAAAACCAGTCAGAACCCAACACCTAACCCTTCCACAGAAGGTAACCAATTAGACGTCTCCCAATCCAGAAATTCCCATTTTTCAAATTTTTCGCATGAGAATACCCTATATAAGCAATGAAACCCAAAGTTCAAGGCTCCTCTCCTTAGCTGCTGCATCAGTAATGGTGGGAGCCCCAGCTCGAGCTTGGTAATAAAAACTCTCTTACTTTTGCATTGGATAATGGCTCCCTGGTGGTCATTGGGAGATTTTTCGACTTGGGCATAACACTAAGTGTTGGAAGTCTATTGAATAGTTAGGTCATTTCCAAATAAATAAAATTTTGAAACGTTTACTACTAAACACTAATTCCCTTTTAAAGAGAAACTAAATAGATTTCGGACTATAAATGAATAATGTTTGGTGCCATCCTAAAATGTTCTAAGAAAGCAAGGGTTTTAGAAATTCTCACTGGTATTTATGCTCACCAATATATAAAATGCTAATATAAAAGTTATTGGTTGCCAAAGGAAAGTAGGAAGTATGTTTTCAGTTAAAAAAAAAAAAAAAGGTATGATAAAATACTAAAAAGTGTTGTGCATGATCAGGATTTTCTAAAATTGGATTACAATTAGTTAGATAAATGGATTTTGTTAAGAATGACACAGTCATAGAAAAACTAGTCAGAGTCAACTAGGTCCAAGATGGCAGAGCTGACTTTCACTAGACCTTGAGCCTTGGTATTTAGGCCTATTGTGACATATCAACAAGCTAAAGGATACACCCATCAACATTGACTAAATCTGACCAAATGTTCTAAATCCTTTTAATTGATTTTTTTTTTTTTTGGTAAAACTTCCTAAATAGAACTCTTTTTAAGTTATTTTGATCTCCAGCTAACTTTGGGGTGCTTCAGAGGGCCCCTGGAACATCCCAAAAAGAGATATTAAAATGTATTTATTTGGTTGGATAAATTACATGGAAAAGATTATCAAATGAGTAATAAATCTGCTCATGTTATAATGTATGGTAAAATTACTAATACAGATATCCTAGAAATTATATGGCATTTTTAACATTCTGATGTCCTGGTATTCTAATGGAAAACCTGATGACTTCACAAAAGTTAACAAAAGGACTGAATGAACCAACAAATATGCTTATAACTTTTATGGTTTCTGTCTGAAAAATCATGGGTTTGAATCTTGTTTTCAGGGAGTAGGGAAAATCTTCCTCTCAAACTAATTATGACAGTACTTTGGTAAAATTAAATGTTATAAACAAACCAATTATATGTTCTATCTGACTCCTTCAAAAATTGGAAGTTCTTAGGTTTCCAGTAAGTTTATCAAATGATTAGGAAGGTTATCTCACAGGTACAAATATCTCAAGAAATTTTTGAGACCTTAAAAAGGGAAGAATTCATCTAGATTTGTTAGGCAAAATCTGTGATAAGACTTTGGTGTGAGTTTCCCAGCTCTGTTTCATTTTAAAAGTTCAGTCTGAGACTCTGTGTTTCAGCAAAATAAAAAGTGTATAATCAATTGTGGTTATACAAATCATCAGACCAAAATTAGTGAGAACAGACCTATTTTGCAAACAAACTAGCCTTAATTTGGTTATATTTAATAAAAATAAGGGTAAATTTAAGGAGAAAAAGATATTTCAAAAATGTTAAATCCCAGTTTGTTAATGGAGGTCTGCATCTAGAAAGACTCATCTTTTAGATAGTTCTTTGCTGTTATGTGATACTAATGTAAAATTTAATTGAATTCTTGAAGAACACCCTAAGTTTGTTTCTGAAGCTTATCTCAGTAATCTATCTTTGGATGAAGATCATATGCCTCATGACCTTCAACCAGCACTGGAAAAAGACATTATTTAAGGGACTGTCTCCAACATAGATGGAAAGACATTTTTTATCAGGAGAAACTACACTACACCAGGATGAGAAGACGACGACATCAGAAGTAGACAGCTTCCCCAAGATGCTGGACCTGATTCGTATGATCATTTATGTTTTCTTGACTTCTTAGACTTTTGCATATAAATCAAATGCTTTTCTATCATAGGCCTGATCCTATGCTAGTTTTAAAAATCAATTGTTGGGTTTGTGGCCAAATTTCCCTACTGCAAGTCTCTAACTGATTGGCCCTGAGAAAATTTATTAAAAAAAAATTATAGGCATATTCAGGTCACTTTGATATTATTAGATGGGATCCCCTCACTAGGCCAATTAATAATGCCTGCTCTGACTCTGGCCATAAATTTGAGATTTTTTTCTATTACCCGAACTCAATCAGAACAAGAAACGTTTCCGCAAAGGAGGGAAAAATATCCCAAAATTATGGGATGGATTTATATAGATAACACCAGGCATGGTAATTTAGGTTTAAAGTCTCCTCTGTGTTGGAAACAATTAAATCAAACTAAGAATAATTAGTCTAGAAACACTAGAAAACTGGGCTATGTGCCTTATAGATGGTGCCAATATATAATTTCCCTGGAAGATAAAGATTCTACAGAGCAGACTAAGTCAGATGACCTGAGATATACTGGGCTACATCTAATGGAAGTTCTTAACATAAGTCTTACTTGTGACTTTACTAATACTTCTGGCTATGTTATTTGTATTTCACTTGTTTTACAAAATTGCTGTTTCTTACACTGTCAAATGTGTGTGTGAGGCCTCTAATAGAATAATATATAGTCCCATATGAGATCAATGATGGTAACATTGTAACTCTAGATATGGCAAGAAGCAACAAGAGGGAATATTTTCCTGGACCAAGAGGCTAGTAAGACAAGTGATCCAGAGAATTTGGGATACTGTTTTATGGCCTAGACCAGTAACAGCACATTGAGTGGCCTGTCAACAAAATCTTTGCCAAACCTGAGAATGGACATTCTCAGCACCATGGGATGAAATGATCATGAAATGTCCCCCCCTCAAAATCATGATCAAGTTTATGAGCAAAAATGGGGCTCTGCCAACTGAGGACTGACACTTGCCATCTACATCTACAAAGACTAAATCATGGCCACTGCAACTGCTGACTTTCAACACCCCTGAAAAGGGTTCAGGGTGAAAATCAGGAATGAGGCACTCTGTGCTCTGGGAATAACTGGCATAACAGGCCTTCAGATAGTTAGATCTTTTCAGGAGAAGATTTTATGAGTCCCAATTCTTGCATCTTCTCAAACCTAGAGAAACACTGATGTCATTAATGGTGAAATCTGCTTTGGCTATTAAGGAAAAAATTTACAATTAAATTTACAATTAAAAGTCAAAATAGAGTAGCTATGGTTTAGATATCTTGGGAAATAACTAGGTGATGCTATGCGTGTGCTTTCAGATTAGACCTTGTATTGCTAAACACTTGAGTTTTCTGAGTCGTGTAGGCTTGGATGCCACCATTCTCAAAACAATGTCTGCTGGAAACTAGTAACCGTTTTATAAAACTAGGCAACTGGCTACCTGGCTACAAGTCTCCCTGAAGTGCCAGGTCCAGACTGGGTTTCAGGCCTATTCTAAAAAGAAATGAGATTTATTTTGTTTACTAAATCCCAGTTATCACTCCTCCAACTACTTCTAATTGGGTCTGTTACACCAAAATGACAGACCAAGGGATTAGGATTTTAATCATATAAGACTCAGCTCTAGAACTTGGAACTCAGAAATACTTCCAATTCAGTGTCTATCCTCCAAGCTGAGGCAGTCCTATGCCCCATTTTGACAGGAAGTTATCACAGTCATACTTGCCCAGTTCCCTAAATTAAAACTGAGTGGGACTCTGTGGGGCTCTGGAGTACAGATCTGTTCTGTTTTCTCCATTTCTTACCTGTAGGATATAGGCTTCATTCAGCCGCCTTGACCTTCCCTGAGTTCCAAAGCAATGATTGAAACAATTGCAAATCAGGGAAGGGAGGGGATACAGAAACAGGAGAAACAATCAAAGGTTGGTATAGCTTCCAGACAGAGTCCTGGTTCCTACTCAAAGAAATATGCATAACAATGTCTTTGAGCCTCCACCCAGATGGAGGATGGTAACTTCAGACTGAACACAAGATTCCTGGAGCACAGCTCTGTTGTTTCACCACCAACCAATCAAAAAGGGTCACAAGCCCTGCAATCCTCACCCCAAATGTTGCCTTCTGTTTCCGGGGACCAGAGATGACCATCCTGTTAGGTCTCCTGTTTGGTTCTTGTCTATTTCATCTCTGAGAGGTTGCCAACTAAATTGCTGTTTCTATAAGGGTAGAAGCTGGTTTCAGGTGTGGAACACCCTGATTTAGATCAGGTAGAGAGAGACCTCTGCGCTGCTAGGCAGGCCTTAGCCCATGCACAGCAAGAAGAAGTTACAGAAGAAAGAGACCTTCACCCCAGTTCCCAAGAAGTATCTTGAGTATGAAGTCTCTCAGGGGGAGTTGTTAGGGGAAGCACACTGATTGAAACCGCCCACCCTGGCCAGGTACCATAGTAACTATTTACATTAGTTGTTTTATGACAGGAGATCCTGATAAGGAATATGGAACTAATAAGCCACCACCAACCAGAAGAGTTCGGGAAAGGTCTAAAGGAGACACTGTGTCTGTCCACTTCCCAGAATCCCTCTCTCTAGCATCCATCTTGGTTGAGCGATGCGTGTGCCACCAGGAAAGACTGAATTAGAATGATTGGTCAAAGACCACCCGGAAACTAATCCCATCACCATAAAACCTGACATTGCAAGCCATGTGACAGAGCAGTTCTCCTGGGTTTCCTTACCCTCCTGCTCTTCACTCAGGTGCCCTTTCTCAATAAAATCTCTCTCTTTGTCAGCACATGTGTCTCCTCAGACAATTCATTTCCAAGCTTTAGACAAGAGCCCAGTTTCGGGCCCTGGAAGGGGTTCGCCTTCCTGCAACAAAACTAGTCCTGAGAAGCAGATGAGCCTTTGTTCTAACTATTGCACACTTCATGTTTTCATTAGCAGAGCTGAGCAATATCTCTGGGCGACTTCCAAGTTGAGTAGGTTCCATTCAGTCGCTCAGTCGTGTCCAACTCTTTGGGACCCCATGAATCGCAGCACGCCAGGCTTCCCTATCCATCACCAATTCCCGGAGTTCACTCAGACTCACGTCCATTGAGTCCGTGATGCCATCCAGCCATCTCATCCTCAGTCGTCCCCTTCTCCTCCTGCCCCCAATCCCTCTCAGCATCAGGGTCTTTTCCAATGAGTCAACTCTTCGCATGAGGTGGCCAAAGTACTGGAGCTTCACCTTTAGCATCATTCCTTCCAAAGAAATCCCAGGCCTGATCTCCTTCAGAAGGGACTAATTGGATCTCCTTGCAGTCCAAGGGACTTTCAAGAGTCTTCTCCAACACCACAGTTCAAAAGCATCAGTTCTTCTTCGCTCAGCTACTAGATTTTATTGGCTCTCCACGTAAACCAAGTTATTCAGCCTTCTTTTCTCCATCTTAAATCTCCTACTATACTATTTCTTCCTAATCTACTCTTATATTTCCAAATAAAAAGTTTTTCCTCGCCGACGCCGTCCCCCCTTTGAATTCCCTGGATCCACCGGGGCTGGACCCCGGCAATTAGTGATGTTGAGTATCTTTTAATGAGTCTGTTAGCCACCTGTATGTCTTCTTTGTTAAAATAACCAAGTTTTCTACTCAGTTTTGCTTGGATTTTTGGATATCAAATTGTATGAGCTATTGATAAAAGCAAAATCTTTTTAGTTTAATTGGGTTGCATTTGTTTATTTTTGCTTTTATTTCTTTTGCCTTAGGAGACCAATTCAAGAAACTACTTCAAAGATTTAAATCAAAAAGTGTTCTTATATTCTTTTCTAGGAGTTTTATGGTTTCAGGTTTTACATATGTTTTTAAACCATTTTGAGTTTATTTTTATATGTAGTGTGATGGAATGCTCTAATTTCATTGTTTTATATTTAGCTATCTGATTTCCCCAGTACCACTTATTGAAGAGATATCTTTTCTCCATTGTATATTCTTGTCTCCTTTGTAGTAGTGACCATCTGTGGGTGGGTTATTTCTAGGCTCTCTATTCTGTTCCATTAATTTACGTGTCTCTTTTTGTACCAGTACCATACTATTTTGATTACTGTGGCTTTGTACTAAAGTCTGGAGGAGTTATACCTCTGGCTGTGTTCTTTTTTTCTCAGAACTGCTTTGGCAATTTGGCATATTTTGTGCTTTCATATGAGTTTTAGGATGGTTTGTTCTAGTTCTGTGAAAAACATCATGAGTATTTTAATAGGGATTGCATTAAATCTATATACTAATTTCGGGATTATGTTCATATAAAGTGAAAGGAAATGGAGCAAAGGAAAGATACACCCATTGGAATGCAGAGTTCCAAAGAATAGCAAGGAGAGACAAGAAAGCCTTTCTCAGTGATCAGTGCAAAGAAATAGACGAAAACAACAGAATAGGAAAGGCTAGACATCCCTTCAAGGAAATTAGTGAAACCAAGGGAACATTTCATGCAAAGATGGGCACAATAAAGGAAAGAAATGGTAGGGACCTACAGAAGCAGAAGATATTAAGAAGAGGTGGCAAGAATACACAGAAGAACTATACAAAAAAGATTTTCATGAACCAGATAATCACGATGGTGTGATCACTCACCTAGAGCCAGACATCCTGGAATGTGAAGTCAAGTGGACCTTAGGAAGTATCACTACAAACAAAGCTAGTGGAGGTGATGGAATTCCAGTTGAGCTCTTTCAAATCCTGAAAGATGATGCTGTGAAAGTACTGCACTCAATATGCCAGCAAATTTGGGAAACTCAGCAGTGGCCACAGAATTGGAAAGGGTGAGTTTTCATTCCAATCCCAAAGAAAGGCAATGCCAAAGAATGCTCAAACCACTGCACAATTGCACTCATCTCACACACTAATAAAGTAATGCTCAAAATTCTCCAAGCCAGGCTTCACAGTATGTGAACCATGAACTTCTGGATGTTCAAGCTGGATTTAGAAAAGGCAGAGGAACCAGAGATCAAATTGCCAACATCCGTTGAATCATAGAAAAAGCAGAGGAGTTCCAGAAAAACATCTACTTCTGCATTATTGACTATGCCAAAACCTTTGTGTGAATCACAACCAACTGGAAAATTCTTAAAGATGTGGGAATACCAGACCACTTTACCTACCTCCTAAGAAATCTGTATGCAGGTCAAGAAGCAACAGTTAGAACTGGACATGCAACAACAGACTGGTTCCAAATCAGGAAAGGAGTACGTCAAGGCTGTATACTGTCACCCTGCTTATTTAACTTCTATGCAGAGTACATCATGAGAAACGCTGGGCTGGATGAAGCACAAGCTGGAATCAAGTTTGCCAGGAGATATCAATAACCTCAGGTATGCACATGACCCCACCTTTATGGCATAAAGCAAAGAAAAACTAAAGAGCCTCTTGATGAAAGTGAAAGAGGAGAGTGAAAAAGTTGGCTTAAAATTCAACATTCGGGAAACAAAGATCATGACATCCCTTCATGGGAAATAAATGGGGAAACAATGGAAACAGTGACAGACTTCATTTTGAGGGGCTCCAAAATCACTGCAGATGGTGACTGCAGCCATGAAATTAAAAGGCAGTGATGCTTTCTAAGGCCCACTTGACTTCACATTCCAAGATGTCTGGCTCTAGATTAGTCATCACATCATCATGATTATCTGGGTCGTGAAGATCTTTTTTGTACAGTTCTTCCGTGTATTCTTGCCACCTCTTCTTAATATCTTCTGCTTCTGTTAGGTCCAGACCATTTCTGTCCTTTATCGAGCCCATCTTTGCATGAAATGTTCCCTTGGTATCTCTAATTTTCTTGAAGAGATCTCTAGTCTTTCCCATTCTGTTCTTTGCATTGATTGCTGAGGAAGGCTTTCTTATCTCTTCTTACTATTCTCTGGAACTCTGCATTCAGATGCTTATATTTGCCTCTCTTCTTTTCACAGCTATTTGTAAGCCTTCTCCAGACAGCCGTTTTGCTTTTTTTCATTTCTTTTCCACGGGGATGGTCTTGATCCCTGTCTCCTGTACAATGTCACGAACCTCGGTCCATAGTTCCTCAGGCACTCTATCTATCAGATCTAGGCCCTTAAATCTATTTCTCGCTTCCACTGTATAATCATAAGGGATTTGATTTAGGTCATACCCAAATGGTCTAGCGGTTTTCCTTACTTTCTTCAATTTGAGTCTGAATTTGGTAATAAGGAGTTCATGATCTGAGCCACAGTCAGCTCCTGGTCTTGTTTTTGTTGAGTGTATAGAGCTTCTCCATCTTTTTTGCTTTTTTTCATTTCTTTTCCACGGGGATGGTCTTGATCCCTGTCTCCTGTACAATGTCACGAACCTCGGTCCATAGTTCCTCAGGCACTCTATCTATCAGATCTAGGCCCTTAAATCTATTTCTCGCTTCCACTGTATAATCATAAGGGATTTGATTTAGGTCATACCCAAATGGTCTAGCGGTTTTCCTTACTTTCTTCAATTTGAGTCTGAATTTGGTAATAAGGAGTTCATGATCTGAGCCACAGTCAGCTCCTGGTCTTGTTTTTGTTGAGTGTATAGAGCTTCTCCATCTTTGGCTGCAAAGAATATAATCAGTCTGAAGTCGGTGTTCACCACCTGGTGATGTCCATGTGTAGAGTCTTCTCTTGTGTTGTTGGAAGAGGGTGTTTGCTATGACCAGTGCATTTTCTTGGCAAAACTCTATTAGTCTTTGCCCTGCTTCATTCCGCATTCCAAGGCCAAATTTGCCTGTTACTCCAGGGAAGCAAGGGTTACTACTAATAAGAGTTACTTAGGAAGCACTTCTATGCTCACTCCACAGAAGATATGTATTGCACACAGCATACATGGAAAAGCAGAAAAGCTTCTGGTTTGTGTGATCATCAAAGTGACAGCAAATGTATAATCCCAAAAGTGAATGTAAAGCTGTAACTGTGAAAAAGGCACATGGTCTATGATATAGTACAGGGGTGAAAAGGCTTAAGCTAAACTCCCACTTTCCCTGAGAAAGGGATATTTAAAGTTGACTTCTAATGACTGGTTAACTAAAAGATAAAGATTGGTGGTCGGGGGAGCTGTTCCAAGCAAAAGTGGTTAACCAGAAGGAAGAGTGAAGTATTTGAGGAAACACAAGGAGACTAGCATGACTGGAACAGAAGGCTAAGAGGGCTAGATTGGGCCAAATCACAAAGGGTCTCACAGGCTTTATTAGGGATTGGGGGCTTTATCCTAACATAATGTCCTGACTCTATCCATTTCTGGTAAGCAGCAAGCAGTAATAAGGACACAGAAAGTTAGTAAAGTGAGGAATTTTAAGATTCTGGTGAAGACTTGGTTGTAATGGCTAACCCTGGGATCAGGCCAGTAAGGAAACAAATTAAGTCTGAAGGAGCAAGTAATGAGAGGCAGACAAAAACGTCAGACTGTCACCATGTACAAAAATAATTCAATCAACAGTAGTAAGTGAAGGTGGTTGCAAAGGTAAGGTAACTATTACCATAAAACAAAGTTTCAGACTCTACTGAAATTCAGAGTAATTTTTACTGAGAAGCTCAAAGTGATATAAAGGTGACTAGAGTTAAGAACATCAAGAAAATATTATGAAGCCATAGTTTTAGAAGGACTGGCACTGTAAAATCAGAAACACTGAAGAAGACTTAGGAAAGAAAGAGGGATAGGAGAAAGAAAGAAGATAAACTTTAGATAGATGGTGAAGTCACTATAAAATGTGATGAGGGTTTCTTGAAGAACAGGGGGTCTGAGTGATAAAAGATGGAAAAGGACACTTGAGAATTACCAAAAAGTATTTAAGGTATTGATCAGACCTTCTCAAATCAAGTGTTAGCAATCAAGTCACAACAGCAAATAAATCACCCCTCTTAGAAGAAAAATTTTCAAATTTAATATAAAAATGGCTGTGACTATAATTTGGGGAACTTTTCTTTATTCAAATTCTCATCACAGAAATCCAAGATCAACAAGTTATTTGTTTGTTTTTTGTTGTGGGTAGGATAGACATGGGCTTCCTGGGTGGCTCAGACAGTAAAGAATCTGCCTATAATGTGAGAGACCCTGGTTCAATCCCTGGTTCAGGAAGATCCCCTGGAGAAGGGAATGGCAATTCTCCACTCCAGTTTTCTTGCCTGGCGAATTCCATGGACAGAGGAGCCTGGAGAGCTACAGTCTATAGGGTCACAAAGAGTCAGACATGACTGAGCGACTAACATACACACAGGATGTAAACAGCTAAGTTTTTTCAATTATAGGAATTAGAATATACAACCCTCAAGGAATCTAAAGAAATTCCACTAAGTATTCTTCATAAAGAACTCCATCTCTGGTGCATTTCAGGCTGCAACTTCTAGATTAGAGTCATCTTGTCTTTTTGTAAAATGTATTGCAACATTAGCGAGAATGAGGAAAGAGACGAAGGTAAAAAACCCCATCTGAAATGAGACCATTTTAATATCATCTGTGTGAGAGTGAGAATTCCACACTTTTTTTTAGTGTGAAATGGATGGTAAGAAAGGGAGTTTCTTGAATGTAATCATCTGCATATATGCTTTCTTGACCAAATAGAAAGGGTAGGTCTATGTAAATCCAAAACGTGAACTCTTGATGGAAAATAAGCATCGTGCTCAGACTGCCTAGTAGATGGTCCTCTCCCACACGACTTACACACTGTAAACCTACACCTGCCCAAGGACATCTCAGAAACTGCTCGAAATGCAGGAAGTGTCTGTTTCCAGCCATCACATTTGTTCTCTGACTTCAGCTCCAGGCATTCCATATTTCCTCTGAGGCCAAGGCTTATAAATCAGATGAGATTGGTCATCTTGCAAGAAAATGGATTTTTAAAATATGATTTTGCAGAGATTGGAAAGTGTAATACAACAAGTTTTTCAGTCTTCGAGGCTGAGAAACGGTTGTCTTATTGCGGCTGTTTGGAGAATGTAGTATTACTTCAGACACATGTAGAGCTGTAACGGTAACACTCCAGGAGCCATATCATTAGGTGTTTATTCCAGTGACTAAATGTCAGACACCAGTTACATGATTTACTCCAAAAGATAAAATAATAATGACTTAAGGGCTCCAATTACTGCTTTTATTTTTGAGTTCATCACATTGTGATATATCCACAAAGAAAAGCCTTACTGATAAATTCCAGTGAAACTGAAGTATTCCAATATAGGTACATGGTAAATGACAATATAGTTGTATGGTTCCCACTTTAAATGTCACTATCACCAAAGAAAAAAATCCAAACAAGTGCATTACAAAATGGTTCTATATTTGCATCTGCAGAAACAATGCACTTCTGCTCTTCACATTAACATACACAGAATAAGAAACAGTTTTACCAAGTCGATACCTTGCTAAATTAATTCATCGCTGTCTTTTAGATATTCAAGCATTAGATGGCCTTTCACCTTTCCCCCCCATAACAGATTATAGGATACCCATTTACCCCTTCTCCCCACCCCCTGGTTTGCATTTGATGAGTAGAATTCATGCAAACTGGCTGCTCTTACGGGCTCATAAGGAGACGGCGAAATCTGGAACCAGGTGGAGGATGGCCAGTTAATTGGCTCTTTCTTTGCCAAACACCAGGGGACAGCTGGTTTGCATTGTTGTTCTAATGAGCTACGCTGAAACTGAAGCTGGGCACATTAGTTGGAGCTCTTCTGGTGCTATGTACAGTCTTGGAAATCATGCTGATCACTGCCAGAGGCTTTTGTGGTGAAAAGAATAGTTTCTATATTTCAAAACATGCAATCTGATACTCGGAGAAGGCTGCAGTGTTTCTAGGTTGTCCCATCTCAGTCCTCCTGTTTCTAAATGGTCATTTCTTCTGCCACTGTTCCCTTGCACAGGCACACGTATCTGCTATGAGTGCACACGTCTGAGCACCACAAGCACATACACTTTGCGGGGAATCTCCGGGAGACAGGGGCAGCACAGGTTCAACAGAGGCAGAATGAGTTTAAGCAGGCCTGGTAGCCATTTTAAAAATAAGAATAAAGCACAACTACGGAGTGGGCTTCCCAGGTGGCACAGTGATAAAGGGAGATGGGAGGGAGGTTCAAGAGGGAAGGGATGGGTATACCTACAGCTGATTCATGTTGATGTTTGGCAGAAAACAACACAATTCTGTGAGGCAATTATCCTTCAATTAAAAACAAATTTTTTTTAAAAATAAATCTGGATGCCAGTGCAGAAGAGACTAGAGACCCCAGTTTGATCCGTGGGTGGGGAAGATCCCCTGGAGGAGGAAATGACAACCCACTCCAGTATTCTTGCCTGGAGAATCCCACGGACAGAGGAGCCTGGTGGGCTACAGTCCATGGGATCACAAAGAGTCAGACAGGGCAGAGCGCACATGGAATAGCTTTGCAAATCATCTCTTTACGGGGCTGCCCAGTTAGTGTTAACATCTTCCTTAAATATTTTTGAATAAAAGAAGGGGAAATGATTGGGATGTTCCCATTATAAGATTTAGGAAATGTTAGTAAACTGACAAAAGTCCAGAATCATAAAATTCCCTCTTCTCCCAATAATCCCGTCTCTAAGGTTCCTCACTAGTCATGCAGGTAAAGACTCAACATTTGTCCAGGCGTTGTCCCCTAACACCCAGTATAACTGGGTCCCTGTTTTTCTCTTAATTTTTAGGAGAGACATGAGGTGTCTTATTTTTCTTCAATCAATATGAGCTGTTAAAACAGTTCCAAATGGTATCAAAATACAAAAGATTTAATAAAATATTTAGGCTTTGAAACCTTTTCTTTTCAGGACAGTGAGAAGTCACACAAAGAATGAAGTTAAGCAACTATAAAAATATTGACTTGATGAAACTGAAGTTTTCTAGCAATAAATTGTTTCAGTTCCTTGTATCTTGCTTTCACAAATTTCCTTTGTTTTTCTCTTATACTGTGAAATTTAAGATCTTTGTAAGTCTTCCCCTAAGCTACCTATAGGAATGAGGTGTCCTCAACATCCACATATCTCAGCCTGCAACCTTCCATTGTAGGAGACTCATCTAGATGATAATGAGCATGAAAAATTGATTATCTCCTACGTTGAACTGGTCTTTGTGCTTTTCAATGCGTGAATCTTAATAGTGCTAGACAAGGTCTCAGAGCATAAACATGCCAGCAGTTCAATTAATAGAATAGTTAGAAGCAAGTCTAGAGGAAGTTACCTATTTTCAGCAAAGAACTTCTCAAATAATGGTGATTCATATCAGCAATTCAACAGAAAAAGGGCCAGTGTGAATTTTTAATTCTCTATTTAAACTTCATGTGGACTGTTTTCCTCAAATCCTCTATCCAAGGCAGAAAATAGATCACAGGGTTTTTAGGCATTCCAAAACATGAATTGCAGTGACCTAGCCCTCTAATAAATAACCTCACGAAAATATCTGATGGAAAAAGTAGTTAGATGTTGGGCTTTCTGGATCTTCATCTTCCTTCCAATTTTCTGTCCTTAATTTTTTATATTCTCCCCATTTAAAAATGTGTTCCCTCCAAGATTTCAGCTGTATTCTATAATATCTCCCAAGCTATGGCTCTAACCTTAATCCCTCTACAGATCCAAGTATCCACAAGAAGTCTCCACCTGTGTTGCATTCTACCAAATCATGTTCTAATTTAGCATTCACAAACAATATCCTTCTCCTGGTTTCCTTGTTTCTATGAATGATGCCCATTCGTTTTTTATTATGCCGTAGTTCTCTCAATCATAACGTATTCTGCTATTCATGATTTTCTGCCTACTTCTATGGGCACCACCGCATTGAGACCTTCAAGGTAAGTGATACTTTAAATAAACTTCTAGAAATTACTTTTTTATATCCTTAAGTATTGTTATTTAACGACGTTGAATGAACAAATATATAGATAAACCATTCTGTGGCACTTTATTAATGCTGCTACTATGGAGTTATCAAGGGATTCCCTGGTAGTTCAGCTGGTAAAGAATCCATCTGCAATGCAGGAAACCCCGATTCAATTCCTGGGTCGGGAAGTTCCCCTAGAGAAGGGATAGGCTACCTACTCTAGTATTCTTGGGCTTCCCTGGTGGCTCAGATGGTAAAGAATCCACCTGCAATGCAGGAGACCTGGGTTCTATCCCCGGGTTGGGAAGGTCCCCCGAAGGAGAGCAAGGCAATACACTCCAGTATTGAGAATCGCCGTGAACAGAGCAGCCTGGCGGGCTACAGTCCATGGGGTCACAAAGAGTCAGACACGACTGAATGACTAAGCACAGTACAGCACATGGGGCTATCACATTCAAGTTTGAAAATGAACATGAAAACTCAGCAATATCACTCATCAAAAGTGGATGACAATTGGCAGTATATGGATTGAATGCTTGATAGTATTAATATTAACTTTCCTAAATTTTGTTATTGCTAAATGTTAGAATGCTATGTGGTTGTACCTTAGAATGTCCTTGTTCTTGGGAATTTGTGCTAAAATATTTAGGGGCAAAAATGTTAAGAAACTACTGAGCAACTTAGCACGCACACACACAGGTCACATGGTAGCTATCAGTATGGTTGATGCTGGAAGTAATGACTTTAAAATAAAACTGCTAAATAATATGCTAAATTCAGATTCTGTAGGATCTGCGCTGTGTGTACTAAGCCGCTGCAGTCATGTCTGACTCTTTGCTACCATATGCACCATAGCCCACCAGGGTCCTCTGTCCATGGGATTTTCCAGGCAACAATACTGGAGTGGGTTGCCATTCATTCCTGCAGGGTATCTTCCCAACCCAGGGATTGAACATCCCTTATATCTTCGATCCCCAGGTCAGGAAGATCCCCTGGAGAAAGAGATGGCAACCCACTCCAGTATTCGTGCCTGGAGAACTCCATGAACAGAGGAACCTGGCAGGCTACAGTCCATAGGGTCACAAAGAGTTGGACACAACTGAGTTACTAATACACTTGGTAGACTTTAGGGCCCATGTTGGGAAGTAAAGGATAACTTGACCACTGCTTCCTCCTGAGCCATCCTATTAATATTTTTACCTGCTTTGTATATTGAGGGTCTGGGTAATATTTCATTTGAAAAATTAGGTCCAGTCCAATCATGAAGATAACAAAACTGAGGCCAGAAATGTTGAGTGACTCCACTGTTATATTGAAAATGGATAACCAACAAGATTCTACTGTATAGCACAGGGAACTCCATACAATGTTCTGTGGCAGCCTGGATGGGAGGGTAGTTTGGGGGGAGAATGGATACATGTATATGAATGGCTAACATCCTTTGCTGTCCATCTAAAACTATCACAACATTGTTAACTGGCTATACCTCAATATATTCAATATTTAATATATTCAATATTTAAAGTCTTCCTAACTGGTCAATGCAAAGAAATAGGGAAAACAATAGAATGGGAAAGACTAGAGATCTCTTCAAGAAAATTAGAGATACCAAGGGAAATTTTCATGCAAAGATGGGCACAATAAAGAACAGAAAGGTATGGAGCTAATAGAAGGAGAAGATATTAAGAAGAGGGTTCAAAAATACACAGAAGAACTGTACAAAAAAGATCTTCACGACCCAGATAACCACGATGGTGTGATCACTCACCTAGAGCCAGACATCCTGGAATGCAGAGTCAAGAGGGCTTTAGGAAGCATCATTACAAACAAAGCTAATGAAGGTGATGGGATTCCATCTAAGCTATTTCAAATCCTGAAAGATGATGGTGTGAAAGTGCTGCACTCAATATGCCAGCAAATTTGGTAAACTCAGCAGTGGCTTTAGGACTGGAAAAGGTCAGTTTTCATTCCAGTCCCAAAGAAAGGCAATGCCAAGGAATGTTCAAACTACCACACAATTGCACTCATCTCAGATGTTTGCAAAGTATATCTCAAAATTCTCCAAATGAGGCTTCAACAGCACATGAACCAAGAACTTCCAGATGTTCAAGCTGAGTTTCGTTGGATCATAGAAAAAGCAAGAGAATTCCAGAAAAACATCTACTTCTGCTTTATTGACTATGCTAAAGCCTTTGACTGTGTGGATCACAACAAACTGTGGAAAATTCTTCAAGAGATGGGAATACTAGAACACCTGACCTGCCTCCTGAGAAATCTGTACACAGGTCAAGAAGCAACAGTTAGAACTGAACATGGAACAACAGACTGGTTCCAAATTGGAAAAGGAGTACATCAAGGCTGTATATTGTCATCCTGCTTATTTAACTTATATGCAGAGTACATCATGAGAAACGTGGGGCTGGAAGAAGCACAAGCTGGAATCAAGATTGCTGGGAGAAATCTCAATAACCTCAGATATGCAGATGACCACCACCATTATGGCAGAAAGTGAAGAAGAACTAAAGAGCCTCTTGATGAAAGTGAAAGAAAAGAGTGAAAAGCTGGCTGAAAACTCAAAACATTCAAAAATCTAAGATTATGGCATCTGGTTCTATCACTTCATGGCAATGGGGAGACAATGGAAACCATGACAGACTTTATTTTTGCGGGAGGGCTCAAAATCACTGCAGATGGTGATTGCAGCCATAAAATTAAAAGATGCTTGCATCTTGGAAGAAAAGCTATGACCAACCTAGACAGCTTATTAAAAAGCAGAGACATTACTTTGCCAACAAACGTCCGTCTAGTCAAAGCTATGGTTTTTCCAGTAGTCATGTATGGATGTGAGAGTAGGACCATAAAGAAAGCTGAGCACCAAAGAATTGATACTTTTGAACTGTGGTGTTGGAGAAGACTCTTGAGAGTCCCTTGGACTGCAAGAAGATCAAACCCATCAATCATAAAGGAAATTAGTTCTAAATATTCATTGGAAGGACTGATGTTGAAGCTGAAGCTCCAATACTTTGGCCATCTCATCTGAAAAACTGATTCATTAGGAAAGACCTTGATGCTGGGAAAGATTGAAGGCAGGAGGAGAGGGGGATGACAGAGGATGAGATGGTTGGATGACATCACAGACTCAATGGACATGAGTTTGAGCATGGTCTAGGAGTTGGTGATGGACAGGGAAGCCTGGCATGCTGAAGTCCGTGGGGTCATAAAGAGTCACGACTGAGCAACTGAGCAGAACTGATACTTCAATACAAAATAATTTTTTTTTTAAGGTAGGATTTAAAAAAAAAAAGGAATGTTGAGCAACTTATCTAGTCCACACAGCAATATCAGAGCAAGATTGGAACCGAGGGAGCAGATACTGAAATTCTCTGTGCTCTTTCCACAGCAGCAGAGATTGCAAGACCCGCCTAAGCATCTAAACGACCTAGAGAGCTCATTCAAGGAAAAACTCCTATGCCTCCCTCCAGGGATTCCAATTCAGCAGGTTTGAGCTGAGGTCTGGGAATGTGTATTTAACCAGATGTCCCAGGTGATTCTGATTCAGCCAGTCTACAGGCCAGCCTTTAGGAACCACCGATGCCTCTATTAATTCATGTATTAAATCTCACAAAAAAATGCAATTTGTACTTATCAAAGCCAAGAACAAGGCTCAGCCTCTTGCCACTCAGGATCCTGATCTCAGCGGCTCAGGAGTTCAAAAGTCTTAAAAGTTAATTTAGCACCAATGAGAAAAGTGATTTATAGCCTCCCTATGTGTGTGTCTGTGTCTGTGTGTGTTTGTGTATATGTACGTACTTGTTTCTGTGTGTGTGTGTGTGCATTTGTGTGTCTGTATGTACGTGTGTCTGTGTGTGTATATGCATGTGTGGGTCTGCCATGTGTGTCTGTGTATTTGTGTGTGTATGTGTCTGTGTGTATATGTGTATTTGTGTGTACGTGTTTCTGTGTATGTGTGTAAGTGTATGTGTCTGTTTCTGTAAGTGTGTCTGTGTGTTTATGTGTATGTGGCCTGTGTGTATGTCTGTATGTGTGTATTTGTGTGTCTGCATGTGTATGCATGTGTGATTGCATGTATGCATGACTGTATGTGTCTGTATGTGTATCTGTGTATTTGTGTGTATGTGTGGTCTGTGTGTATGTGTATGTGTGTCTGTGTATTTGTGAGTGTGTGTTTATATGTGTGTATATGTTTGTGTGCATGCACACGCATGCTCCCTAGGGATAGCTCTCAAAGGCTCGGGAAACAGCACATCTGTCTTGGCCTTAAGGCTTCTTCCAGGTGGCTCCTAAATACAATGGAGGAATCAGCAGCAGCCTCACAAAATCCTGCATATCCCCCCACACTTATCTAAGCAAGTGGGTACTTTTAATGAGTCCCTGGAATAGGAAAAGAACTTACTGGGTGCAGCAGACAAAGAAGAATGGTGCCAACTGTCCCCCTGGCTTTCCCCTGCTCCCTCCTCTCTCAACGTGAGCCCCGCAGCAGAAACTCTCAGGGAGAGGTGTAGCTGATCACCCTTTCAAGGTGTGAATCATGTGTTGGCAACGCTAAACTGGCAGTATGGTGCTTCTCGGGGAGAAAAGGAGAAGCACGTGGGGAAATGCCAGTCACAGCAGCCCCGCCTCCAGACATGAGCCTCCGTCCTTTTATCATGTACGGTCCACTGGGTAAGCATCACTTGCGACCAATAGGCCACAAGTAGCAGGTCTACGCTCATTCCTGGGGAACTACTCTGCCCAGCCTCCTTGCCATTAGGCAGGGTCAGTGAAGGTGTGTGCTAAGTTGCTTCAGTTGTGTCCAACTCTGTGCAGCCTCACACACTGTAGCCCCCCAGGCTGCTCTGTTCATGGGATTCTCCAGACAAGTATACTGCAGCGGGTTGCTGTGCCCTCCTCCACGGGATCTTCCCAATCCAGGGATTGAACTCACACCTCTTGTGTCTCCTGCCTTGGCAGACGGGTTCTTTACCACTTGGGAAGCCAGGTCAGTGAGTAATTCTGGCCAGTGAACTCTATGTAGAGGTACCACAAGTCCCTTCCTGGTAAAGGCAGGGAGAAGCTTCCACTCAACCCCCTGGCTCTGTCTTTCCCTGTCACTGTGCGATGGAATCCACATGCTGATACACAGAAATGCTCAAAAGCAGCAGGTGGGATTCTTAAATTGCTGCTTAGGACCGAACAGAACTGTCTACAGAGCATCAGGGTCTGCAACACATTATACATGATCAGGAAATGATTCTTCACTGCATCAACCCACTGAGACTGCAAGGTTAGTTTGTTTCCTGAGCGATCCTTAGCCTGTTCTGACTCCTCTCCTCCTCTCCCTAACCCTATCCCTCCCTGCTCCTATGTGTCTCCCCAGCACTGTTATATCAGAATCAGGGGCTTCATTCTCACGACCAGCTCCTTTGTGGGATCTGAAGTATTACTGGATCCCCTGGTTTATGTTATCTATCAAGTCAGTGAATGAAATTAAGACTAAACATCTGTTTTATCTTAATCCACAGGTCAAAGAAAACAGAAAGTAAAAGAGACAGAGGTCCCTGTGAAGTCCCAACATGACTCTGGTTTCAGGTTCTGAAGCAAGACTGATTGTCTTTTCTTAAGAAATGCCAGCTCCATCACTGAAGTAGAGGCTTAAGGCTGCTCTAAATCAGTCCAGGTCCTTGGACAACAGTCCCCAACCTTTTTGGCACCAGGGACCAGTTTCATGGAAGACAGGTTGTCACAGACCAGGGAAGGGGGGTTGGTCTCGGGATGATTCAAGTGCATTAGATTTATTGTGCATTTTATTTCTATTATTATTATATTAACTCCACCTCAGATTATCAGGCATTAGATCCCAGAGGTTGAGGACTCCTGCTTGGATATATTCAAAATCCTTCATTTCACAACAGACGCAAATACAGGCTTAAGCCATTGTGAGTTAAGTCTTTCTGTTCACAGCAGTAATTCACAAAACTCCCACCCTCCCCTGTACAAAGGTAAACTCTGAGACCCATGCCTATCTTAGAAGTGGCCTTTTTATGACTCAGAAAATAGCCATAAGACATGTTGATGTCCTTTCAGAGCTACACCAACAAGCCCAGGTGTGCTCCATCAAGCCTTCTGAGCAGAAGCTACACAGAAGGTGGATGACGACCTTGCAGGTGCTGTGGGTTAAGTGAAGGAACCATGGTTCACACATGTAAGGAAAACCCTCCAAGATGAACTGCAGCAGGGCTTCACACACCCAGCATAACCATGACCCAACAAAATCAATGAGAGCAGAAGTCCTATATAAAGGTGGTCCAAGAGGTGAGGAGAAGGACCTTGTCAAGGCAGGCTTGCAAGCAGCTGAAAGTCTCGGTGGACAGAAATCACAAAGGTGTTTTAGCCACTCTCTCCCACAAACAGTGATGCCGACCATGACTGTGAAATGTTGCAGACTGTTGATGGGGAACAAATGAGGGATTGACTTCTCCTGCCCTGCAATGTGATCCACAACAGTGAAATCAATTTCCAAATACTAACCCAAACCAACTATGTGTGTGTGTTCAGTCATTCATGATGACTCTTTGCATCCCCATGGACTGTAGCCTGCCAGGCTCCTCTGTCGATGGAAACAGGCAAGAATACTGGAGTGGGCTGCCATTTGCTCCTACGGGGGAATCTTTCCGACCCAGAGATCGAACCTGTGTGTCTCGCATCTCCTGCAATGGTAGGTGGGTTTTTACCACTGAGCCATCAGGGAAACCAAAACCAACCACTATATGGGAAAGGAGCAGTCACTCAGATCCCAGTGCAGGAGCTCAGGCATCACCATTGTGGCTCCAGGTCTCAACTCAAACGAGTGCGTCACCTTAGTGGGAAAGTCCATTCTCCTAGGACAAGGAGTCTACCCTTCTGAAATCAAGACTTTGTCCTGAAAGCGAGGGCCAGCCACAGTCTCTATTCCCAGGAACAGTCCTCTAACTTCTCCTTTTCAAGGTAACTCAAAGTTTAATACAAAGACTAAAATCTCAGAGAGCTTTAAGCAAAGAAAGAAATACAGGGGGAAACTCTAAGGTCTTCTTCTAAAACTTAGGACCTAGTGTTCTATGATAGGAGCTCGATAACACCTTGTCCTACTTTTCATGATTGGAAGAAGCATTTTCTGCACATAACTCCACTCACAGTTAGATATACACAATACATCTGCTCAGATTTCTGCTAAGTCATGATGAAATTCAAATCTAAACCTCGTGCTGAGGGATCATATATTACTGGAGTCTTCTGATTTCAAAGCCCCTTCACCAGGCCAACTCTGTTTTAGTTGAATAATTATTTAAATGTGTGCTCATAGGAAATATTATCCAATTACAGAGAATGAACAAATGCAATTAAATAAAGCTATGGCTCCTCATGAGCACATAATGATCTGAGATGTTTGGCCCCAGGAAATGTGCAGAGAGTGGACATTAATCTCTGTCCACTGATTCAGGTGTGCAAAATAATCAATTTTTTAATAAATAAACTTAATTTCTTGCTCGGTCCCCAGCCTGCAGCCTGGTGAGGGATGCCCCGTCCTCCGGGGTCATGTGGAGGTCATCTGTCTTGCTGCCTTCATCAGTTATTATCCATTGTCATGGATTACATGGTCCCGTAGGATCCAGAAACTTCTCGCGGCTTCTATGCTCTGCCAAAGGTAGAGAGATGCATGTGAAGCTGAACACTCCAAGCCTGAGGTCAGGCCCTCTCCTTTGTACCAGGCAGTCTTCTCTCTGGAATCTCGCTGCCTCACAATTACCCCTGAAAATGGGCCTGGGTCCTCACTGCTTCTGGACTCACAGGGCCCATCTGGAAGAATTACATCTTCAGTCTTATAGAAGTCCGTATTTCCCTCCTGCTTCTTCCAAATCAGCCCAAGTCTTCCTATAAACCTTCCCTTCTTTTCTCCTTCTATCACCTCTGCAAACCATCTCATCCTCTTGTGAACTAAGATTTTTAGCTACAAACATAATAATGCATCACAGGCTATTTCTGTGTTCAGTGATCCGACTGAGGAACAGAGTCTCTCAACCCTTGAGGTAAAAACGTAAAAGCAAGTCCAAGCATACAGAACATTCTCGAATCTGTTGTGATATATCCCAATAAATACTAAACTATTTTTAGAATCTGACCACAGAGCACTAAACAAGAAGGGTAAAATACCAGAGGTAAATTAGGGGGTAAAAAAAGAATTTTGAATAATTAAAATGCACAGCCTATTTGATTGCCTTTTTTTCACCAATTAGTGTCACTCAATTAAATCAGATGAATCTTCATTTAGTCCACTGGATTCAAGACTCATTAAAACAATTGAATGACTTCCATTGAGTTTTTTTTTTCCTTCTCCTCGTACACATCCCATCAGATTGGCTCACATCCCCGCTGAGAGGCCGTTGGCAGCTCCAAATAAACTATATTCAAGTTATTCTCATATTTCTGCTAATTCAGCCTAGTTGTTTTTTGGGTTTTTTTTTGTTTTTTTTTTTTTGGCTAAAAGATAGTATCTCCAAGTGTTCATAAATATGCATGTAGGAGAACTTTTAAAACCTAGATTTTTTTTTTTCCAGTCTTCCAGGAATTTTCAAAGTCACAGATCTCTGGCTAAGAAAAAATACAAGTAGTCAGTCACCATGTCAAATTTACTAGCACTCAAAGAATTGAAAGATCAAAGAACAATGAGACACCTACCATTTACCTGCTATGGAATTGGCACTTTTTTAGCACTAGGGATGCCCCAGTGAGACTGAAGGGAATAAGGAAGGGCACTTTCATATGCCGTTGGTGAGAACAAGTGAGCTGTAGACAAGGAAGCACTAGGTACTGTAAAGGATGAACCCCTGATCTCAATGGCTTTGCACAATGAGTAAGGAGTAGTTTTACTTAGAGTTTCAAGCGGATAATCCTGATTGGTGGTAGGGTTCTCATCCTTTGACTTGGAAAAGAATGACAGAATCTGATAGAGTCTCCACCAACTTTTGTGTGGCTTCCAGGTTAACACAGGCATCAACACCCAGCTGCGAAATGGGAAAAGAGAGAGGCCATGAAGAAGGTACACCAAGAAGTGACACAAATAACTTCAGCTAGGAGTTCAAGGATGAGAATCAGCCATATGGGTACACTGAGATGCAAAGAGGGCTGGGAACTGCTGTTCCCCAGCAATAAACCTATGCTATGGATAGATGATGTCCAATGTTCCTACGCGCCGTTTCTGCCAGGGCTCAGAAATAGGCTGGGAACCATTTCTCAAAGGTGTGTAATTCTGTTACAAGTATGATGTCCAAGAACCCTATGAAACTGTGTTATGATTCTCCTACTGGTACGTGTGTTTGTGCATGATAAGTAGCTTCAGTCGTATCCAGCTCTGTGACCCCATGGACTTTAGCCCGCCAGGCTCCTCTGTCCTTGGGATTCTCCAGTCCAGAAAACTGGAGTGGGTTGCCATGCCCTCCTCCAGGGGATCTTCCCCGCCCAGGGATTGAACCTGCCTCCTCTGTGTCTCCTGCATTGGAAGGCAGGTTCTTTACCACTAATGCCACCTGGAAGCCCCCTCCTTATTGGCTCTTGCCATAAATTGCTCATGATATCATTTTTCATTACTGAAACCCCTGTCACCAGAGGGTCTGCTGAGATACATGGTCTCACGGGCCAGGTTGCTTGAACTGCAGCCCAGATCTGCTGCATCGCCCTTTCCTGCTCTGATCCTAATGAAAAGCTGACAAATTTTCCTGCCCTGTGCTCGGTAACTCGGTGGTGTCCCACTCTTTGCAGCCCCGTGGACTGTAGCCTGCCGGGTTCCTCTGTTCGTGGATTTCCAAGCAAGAATATTGCTATTTCCTTCCCAATCCAGGGATCGAATTAGTGTCTCCTGCTTGGAAGGAGGATTTTTTACCACTGTGCCTATTTCATGTACAGAAATACCCAGAAGCTGAGAGGCTGACAGGATGACAGAACAGCCTATTGAAAGCACAACTGAGATACCAATTCAGAAAAACTACCAGCCAAGAGCCAGGCTCCAGGATATGGTACATATTTTAAATCAATGATGTTTCCATGAGTAGTGTGTCCACAGCAGGTAGACTATATGGATCTGAGAACTAAGGAGTAGAATCAGGAATAGCCCCACATACCATTATTCCTAGAGTCCCATTTTGGGAATCTATATTTTCTGGCCTCATAACTTGGGGTTTTGTGGTTTTACAGGTCCTGGTACCCAAAGAAGGAATGTTTCCTCCAATGGACACAGCAGCAGTTGCCTTGAATAGCAAACTGTTGCTTCCCCCTGGCCACTATAGATCCCTCATAGCAAGGGCTTAGACCCCTTGGGAATGAATGTCTGGGTCACAGCAGCAAGAAAAGCCACTAAGACCAGCAAAGAGATCATTGAAGGGTGGTAGGAGCTGAGAACAGAGAGTAGAGGAGGGTGATGATGAATATCAACTGTGGCCCTAAGACTTGCTGTACTACAGGGAAATTGCTTGTCAAATTACCTTTCTTTTTTAAGTTTACATCAGGGAAGAAAAAGGCCCACTGGAATCCTGGAGGAGTTGCTTCCAGAACTAACACTAAGAAGTGGATGAAAATGGCCCAAGGGATGGACTGTGGTGACTGTCCACAGGGTAGGATTTGCCGGGTAGGGTTTGCTACCCAGACCCCTGGAGGAATGCAAGACTTACTCCCAGCCTCTGCCAGTGCTGAAAGCAGAAGCCCTCAACTCTCAGACACCTGTGTAGATCTGCCTCTGCTGAAGAGAGCTGTCTCACCCAAGGTCATGCCTCCTTCCTGGGATGGCTAGGATCTGAAAATTGATTGACATGGAAGTGTATTGACCGGTCCCTGGTTCCCCTCAGGACAACTCTCAAGAATCGTCCCAGGTTTAGAACTCTCCAGAGAGTTGACTGAGACCTCTGCTGAGATGCATCACGGTTCAACCTTTCCCTCTGCCCAGTCCTGCTTCTGGAATGTTCCTGTTTGCTCCTCTTCATCTCAGAGTCTTTTTCTCAGGGAACTCAGCCCATGATATATACCAAAATACAGGCAACCAAAACCATTTGTGTACAACAGATAAGTTCTCTCCTTTGAATGGTACTTGATAAACACCAATATGTTCACTGTCCAACTTGCTTACATCATTCTCTACTGTTAATAATAACCATTTGATCCCTGGATTGAGAAGATACCCTGGAGTAGAAAATGGCAAACCAGTCCAGTATTCTTGCCTGGAAAATTCCATGGACAAAGGAGCCTAGCAGGATATAGTCCACAGGGTTGCAAAAAGCTCAACATGACTCAGCACCCACACACACACAATAATAGACAAGCAAAAATATAACTGAGTTGTCATAGTTTCTTTTTGTTAAATATAAATATTGATGAGACACCGTTTACTGTAAGGGGTCAGTAAGGGGTCATCTTTCAAGGTGGTTCCAGATTTCCAGAGTTCGACTAGACTTCTTCTTCAAAGATGACTCACTATCAACCTCAAATAAAATCCCTGATTAATTCTTGCTTTGAAATTAAGTAACTGCCAAAACCGTTCCAAACTAGGAAAAGAGTACGTCAAGGCTGTATATTGTCATCCTGTTTATTTAATTTATATCCAGAGTATATCACAAGAAATGCCAGGTGGGCTGGATGAAGCACAAGCTGGAATCAAGATTGCCGGGAGAAATATAAATAATATCAGATATACAGATGACACCACCATTATGGCAGAAAGCAAAGAGGAACTAAAAAGCCTCTTGATGAAAGTGAAAGAGGAGAGTGAAAAAGCTGGCTGTAGATTCAGCATTCAAGAAACTAAGATAATGGCATCTGGTTTCATCACTTCATGGCAAATAGATGGGGAAACAAGGAAACTGTGACAGACTTTATTTTCTTGGGCTCCAAAATCACTGCAGATGATGACTGCAGCCATGAAATTAAAAGATGCTTGCTCCTTGGAAGAAAAGTTATGACCAACCTAGACAGCTTATTAAAAAGCAGAGACATTACTTTGCCAACAAAGGTCCATCTAGTATCAGTACTCTTGCCTGGAAAATCCCGTGAACGGAAGTGCCTGGTAAGCTGCAGTCCATGGGGTCGCTAAGAGTCGGACTGATCGACTTCACTTTCACTTTTCACTTTTCACTTTCATGCATTGGAGAAGGAAATGGCAACCCACTCTAGTGTTCTTGTCTGAAGAATCCCAGGGATAAGGGAGCCTGGAGGGCTGCCATCTCTGGGATTGCACAGAGTTGGACACAACTGAAGTGACTTAACAGCAGCAGCAATCAAAGCTATGGTTTTTCTGGTAATCATATATGGATGTGAGAGTAGGACCATAAAGAAAACTGAGTGCCAAAGAATTGATGCTTTTGAACTGTGGTGTTGGAGAAGACTCTTGAGAGTCGCTTGGACTGCAAAGAGATCAAACCCATTAGTTGTAAAGGAGATCAGTCCTGAATACTCATTGGAAGGACTGATTCTGAAGCTGAAGTTCCATTACTTTGGCCACCTGATGCAAAGAACTGACTCCTTGGAAAAGAACCTGATACTGGGAAAGACTGAAGGCAGCAGAAGGGGATGACAGAGGACGAGATGGTTGGATGGCATCACCGACTCAATGGACATGAGTTTGAGCAAGCTCCAGGAGCTGGTGATGGACAGGGAAGCCTGGCGTGCTACAGTCCATGGGGTTGCAAAGAGTCAGACATAACTGAATGACTGAACTGAACTGCCGAAAAGATTAATTACACTTCCAGTGGGCTTGCCCTTTCCATTACTAGGTTACTCTCTGGTTTTCAGCAGCAGTACCTGGGGTCAAATCATGGCTTGTGATTTCCTGAAGTTCCCTGTTTAAGATCTCCCCTCTTGACTGTCCTAGAAAAACAAAAGTACAGAAGAACTCTCTTCAACTTCCTCAGTTCATTTGTTCCTGAAAAGCACTATCCTATTACCTAGGTTGGTCCTCTACCCACACAAACACTCTGGATCTTTTAATTTCTAGAAAAAGCAAAAGAGCTACTGTTTTCTAACCCTTCTCACCTCTGTTCCCTTAACATGGCACTTCCCCTAAAAGATTGCTGTCTTTTCCAAATTCTGGAAGTACATGAATTTACATGTCAATTAATTTCAGGTAGAAAAACAGTAATTCAACTAGCTGTGAAACTACAAATCTGTACAAATAACAGAAAGTTCCAAGGACAACCCAGCCCTCTCCATATCAAAATGGTGCCAGAGAAATTAGGTAACTAAGTTTAGAGGAGAAGAGACGAGATGATAAAAGGATAGTTCTGTGTGCTGTACCATTTATGTCATCCAGGACCTACAAATGTCCCAGTGTTGAAGACTTTTCATTAAGAAATGGTCCTGTTCATAATCAAAATGGTAGTAATAAATGAATGGCCCCTCTGTTTTCCCCTCCACACCAAAGCAATGCCTGGACTAAAAACAATCGAAAATCCTGATATAAAATAACCGTAGTTGAGGAGTTTAGGGGTCTTGGTCCAGACATGCTGCTGAAGATGGCAAGCTTGCATCTCCTGACATGTCCTTTTCATCATCTGTTTACAAAAATGGGGAAAATAGAAAGTGAAAGTCGCTCAGTTGTGAGTGACTCTTTGCAATCCCATGTACTATACAGTCCTTGGAATTCTCCAGGCCAGAATACTGGAGTGGGAAGCCTTTCCCTTCTCCAGAGAATCTTCCCAACCCATGGACTGAACCCAGGTCTCCTGCACTGCAGGCGGATTCTTTACCAGCTGAGCCACAAGGGACTCCCAAGTATGTGTTATCTTGTAGAGGCAACAGTTTTAAAATGCTTTATTATTTGAAAAATAAACTTTAAAGGTAATGTCTAAGTTTCTATCCAAAGTTAAAATTGTGTGAACTGACCTGTAGTCATGGTGAGCTAAACGCATTAATCAGTCCCAACCCAAAGTCCAACTCTTTGCAACCCCATGGACTGTAGCCCACCAGGCTCCTCTGTCCGTGGGATTTCCCAGGCAAGAATACTATAGTGGGTTGCTATTTCCTTCTCCAGGGTAACTTCCAGACCCAGGGATCAAACCCATGTCTCCTGCTTGGCAGGCAGACTCTATACCAGTGAGCCCACTTAAGCCACCTAGTCTATGATATTTGTTACAACAGCCCAAGCTAACTAAAACACACTCCATTTTCTTTGCCTAGTTAACTCCTACTTTTCCTTCAAATATCAGCTCAAAAACCCCCTTTTCAGGGAACTCTTCTGTGACTCACAGGCTTTCTGTTACAAGTTTTCATGGTACCTCATACATTTTCTTTACACCACTTATTACAACTTGTAATGATGAATGAAGGAAGTTATTTATTCAGTATTTCTCTTTCTTACCAGAAAGTTTTATAGGGCTAAGACTTCTGTTTGTTATTCCTTTTACTCCTGACACTTCACTCAATGCTTAGCACATAACAGGCACACAATAAATATTTCTTTAATGGATGGATGAATGGATGGATGAGTAAAAGCAGGGGAAAGCGATGAGGCATTTTTCTCTTTTCTTTTGCTCAAAAACCTACACATTTTTTTCTTTTAACTTTATTACACTGTGACTGTAAAGAAGTAATTTGTGACTGCTGTTCAAATTTCATCAATTTTAGAGGAGAAAAGATATCATTTCTACTTATCAAATTAAACTGTTAAGAACAATCACTTGCTACTTCCATAACAGTTATAAGATGTCAAGTAAAATTGACAGTCTTGATAGTCTTTCTGGGGAAATTATTAGCAGGTCAAGGATGCTTGGAGAGGCTAAGCAATGTTTGGGATACTCTCCAGAAATGAGATACCAGCCCTGAGTATTATGCAGTGGAAAAGTCGTGAATCATCATCAGCTTTGCTTCTCTGTAATGATCCTAGGTGCCTCACATACTTCATTCTTAGACCTTTAATGAGGTCCCCAACCCTCTGCTGGAGACCACTAGAGAGGGAATCAGGAATGTTTCTAGGGTAAGTAGGTAGACAGGTACACCAGTCTGATGAAAACACACAGATGTTGTTGGGGAGGAGGAGTGAGTATTTTCCGATTCAGCCTCTGATCAGTTCACCTCCCAATGTCCTTGGCGGTGAACTTTGTAATGCCATCTCCAACTAAAGATATCCACAGAACATTCATTAACTGCTTGGGACCTTGGGCTCAAGGCACTTCTCTTGTTTAACTTATCCCTCACTGATGCCTTTTGGCCCATTCTGTCTTTAGGGAACAAACTAACATCAAGATTCTAAGTCAGCACCAAATTCTTCTAAAACCTCAAATGTTACCTCTTCCAGTGAAAAGGCTCCAGACGATGTTTTGGAGGCGAGTCATGTCCACATTGTATCTTAGCTCAAACTGAATCCCTAAACTGACTTCTCCTTCCCTCCACCCCCTACTACTTTCCTATATTTCTGAACTAAAGGAGAAAAAAAAAATAGAAAGAGGGCAAGGCAGGAATCCATCACGGAGGGCCAAATTTCCTCTTCACATGACTCAGATCAGCAATTACTGCCCTCTCATGGTCTCTCAATGTGACTTGAATAAATCTCTCCTCCTTAAGAGCATCGATTGGTCCTGGACTGGAGAGAAATTTACAAAAGGATGCATCAGAACCACACAGACAGGCACCTGAAAACAAGATCAGCCACCTGAGCCAAGTAAGATCTCCTCTCCTATCAACCTTTGGGGCTTCAGGATAGTTTCCATAAGCTCCCAATGCAGAGAATGAGGCTCACAGGGAGCATGCATTTGGTATAACTAAGGAAAAGAGAGACATGGAGTCTCTTTATGAAGCCATCTATGTCAGTTCCAACAGTTCCAACATACTCAGTTACACACACACAAAGAGACACACACAGACACACAGGCACACACACCTTCAGCTATCATAGCACATTTTTATGCATTGCTATTTTATCACTGATCATAGTATCACATAATTATTTTTTAACTGTTGTTTACTCCACTGTACTGGAAGACCTGCTGGGGCCTGGAGCTACATTATTCCACATTATAGCTCTATCACATAGCAGAGTAAGTGCTCAATTGGTGTTTGTTGAATGAACAAGTGAATAAAAGAATGCAGGAATCTGTCGGGATCAGTCAACTAAGTCTTTATCTTTTTAATGACAGAAGTAAGATTCCTCAGCCAATTTACTTCTTTCGTTTTTAATGTGTTTCTGTTTATAAACATAGTTTAAGCAATATTAAATGTGCACAAATATGTATAAAGACTAGCACAATAAATATCAGGGTGTGTGTGCTAAGTTGTTTTAGACTTATCCAACTTCGGGTGACCCTATGGACTGTAGCTCACGAGGCTCTTCTGTCCATGGGTTTCTCCAGACAAGAATACTGGAGTGCGTTGACATGCCCAGGGATTGAACCCACATCTCTTGTATCTCCAGCATTGGCAGGCTGGTTCTTTATCACTAGCGCCACCTGGGAAGCCCCATTAGGCTGTACACTTTAAACTTATACAGTGTTGTATGTCAATAAAAATCATTGCTAGATCACTAATAATATTATGGAAATTTATTCTCATTTTTACTTAATAAAGCATTTGACAAACTCTCCCATAATGTTTCTGGATAAGATGATAAAATGCAAGTTAGATGATAATGGAATTGTAAAGATTTAAGCTAGTAGAACTAAAATAGCAGGTCTCTAGATGGATAGATAAATAGATAGCTATAAAGATATAAGACCTTTGCAAACTGATCCATCATGTTCCTATATTTGATCAAACATTTCTTTGGTTTCCTGTGGCCATTGCTGATTGACCGTTTCACAGACAACTGCCTCTTTTCCTTGGTAACAAAATAATGATTTTGCTTAGTTCATTTTCCAGGAAATCTAAGGCTACACCAAGTATAACAATCTCAATCCATTTGGCCCATTGATTGGCCCATGAGACATAAAGATTCTGCTGAGCACTTCTGGGAAAGATGTTTCTCTCTGAAAAAAAGATAGTAAGGAGTTTATTTTACCCCTTCATTCTGTTGTAGATATTTTTACCCAAGAAAGTGATGCTTGAAGCTGCAGTGGCCATTTCTGAAACCATAAGGTCACAAGCATGAAGATGAAGCTAATCCTCTGAAGAAAACAAAGTAGAAAAAAGGATGGTATGGGGGGGGAGGAGGGAGGGGAGTTCAGGATGGAGAACACGTGTATACCTGTGGCGGATTCATGTTGATGTATGGCAAAACCAATACAATATTGCAAAGTAATTAACCTCCAATTAAAATAAATAAATTTATATTTTAAAAAAAGAAAAAAGGAAACAACTTAGATCCTTGGTGACTTCATCTATCCATCAGACAAGTCTGAAGATCACATTCTTCCAAGCTTTTTTTAAGTAAACAATAAACTCCAGGAGTTGGTGATGGACAGGGAGGCCTGGCATGCTGTGATTCATGGGGTCATAAAGAGTCGGACACTACTGAGCAACTGAACTGAACTGAACTGAATCTCCTTATGGTCTGAGTCACTATTAGCTGAGGACATCTTAACTGATATATTTCTAAATACTTGAGAAATGAGAAAATGACCAAAGAATTTTCAGTTATCAAAAAAAGAAAGTTTGGTGAAGTTTCTGCAACTAGTGAAGAAAAGTCTTAGTGTACACATTCATGGACCATGTAAATCATGTATCACTGGGGTAACATAGAGAATAGCAGTAATGTTCTACAGTCTCTTGGTTAAACTTTATTTAGTAAGTTTTCTTTAAAACAGGGTATACCTTAGGAGAAGCAGTGGAAAAGTCAAATATAAGTAGCAATTAAAACAAGGAACTATGAACGAAGATGGAACTTAAGGAAATATCAGATGAATTATTTTGAGGCTATGTAATTAAAGACAAAAGGAATCATGGTGGCTAATTTAAACATTTGAAGGTTTTGATGCAGTATAAACCAGAGAACAAAATGCTCTGCCCTGGACCTCCCTGATGGTCCAGTGGCTAAGACTCTGCAATCTTAGATTAGACCAAAAGGGACCATGTTCGATCCTAGACTGCCATCACCACAACCAAGTCGCTTCAGTCATGTCCGACTCTGTGCAGCCCTCCCATCAGGCTCCCTCGTCCCTGGGATTCTCCAGACAAGAACACTGGTGTGGGTTGCCATTTCCTTCTCCAATGCATGAAAGTTAAAAGTGAAAGTGAAGTCTCTCAGTCGTGTCCGACTCTTAGCGACCCATGGACTGCAGCCTACCAGGCTCCTCCGCCCATGGGATTTTCCAGGCAAGAGTACTGGAGTGGGGTGCCATTGCCCTCTCTGTCTATCCTGGACAGGGAACCATTATTAGATCCTGCGTGCCACAACTAAGCGTTCACATGCCACAACTAAAGATCCCCAAGCCACAATGACGATGGAAGATGCACTCACCACAATTAAGACCCAGAGCAGCCAAATAAAAAATTAATTGAACAGATAAATACTCTTTTAAAAAAGAAATCCAATGTTCAAAATAAATGTTCTGCCCTACTTTGTCACAAAATTCTTCCTCTTGCATTCTATCTCTATAATTACACAATATACCCTAGTGCCAGTGTCAAAAACTGAGTCATTCTTCACTCCTCCCTTCTCTCACCTAACTCTCATATCTAGAAAATTACAAGGGTTTCTGACTCTTTCTTTAGAGTGTCTCAAATACCCCTAATCCTCTCCATTTCCAATGTGGCATCTTAGGCCACCATCATCTCTCGCATGGGCCATAGCACAGCCTCTTGAATGTTCTTCCTCCCTCCTCACTGCTCCCTAGTACAGCTCCCAAAATATGCTCTCTGCAAACACAAACATGACCAGGTTGCTCCCCTACTTAAAATCCTTTAGTGTTCCCTGCTTGCCTTCAGAGTAAAAATCTTTCATAATTTGGTCCATATCCTGTCTTTCCACCTTCACTTCATGATGAATTGTTGTCGTTGCTATATTTAGTCACTAAGTCTTCACCAGCTCTTTGTGACTCCATGGACTAGCCCACAAGGCTCCCTCTGTCCATGAGATTTCCCAGACAGAACACTCAAGAGGGTTGCCATTCCCTTATCTAGGGATCAAAACCATGTCTCCTGCATTGACAAGGTGGATTCTTTTACTACTAAGCCACCTGGGAAGCCCCTCATGATGAATGAATTCTACAAATACTGCATGTTTATGTCAAGCTACTTGCAGGCTCTTTAAAACATATAAAATTGTTTCAAATTTCGGTGTCTCTATTTCCTCACTCCATATTCATGTGAAAAATCCCACATTCCCTTCAAAATTCTGTTCAAAATTCTACTCCATCATCGAAGTTCCTAAAGCTTTTTTCTTCCAGACAGAAAACTCTGAAGGACAGTAGTATAGAACAGTTAGTATATGTCAGAAAGTTACACATAGAATTACCATCTGAGCCAGCAATTCACTCCCAGGTATAGCAAAGTGAAAGCATACATTGTCATTAAAACGTGTAGCCCTGGGTCTTCTCCGGTAATCCAGTGGCTAAGACTCCATGCTCCCAATGCAGGGGGCCCAGGCTTGATGCCCCATCAGGGGAACTACACCCCACATGCCACAACTAAAGACCCAGTGCAGCCAAATAAATAAATATTTTTTTTTACAAACGTGTAGCCCTAACGTTCATAACATTTTTATTTATAATAGCCAAAATGTGAAAACCACCCAAATGTCCATCAGCTGGTGAATGGGGAAAAAAAAATTATATTTATACAATGGAATATTATTTAGCCATTTAAAAGAAATGAAGTTCTGCTATATGCTATAGCAAAAATGAACCTTGAAATCCTATGATAAGTGAAAGAAGCCACTCACAAAAGGCCATATATTATATGAGCCCATTTATATGGAATTTTCAGAAAAAACAAATCCACAGAGACAGAAAGTACTGGTTTTCAGGGCTTGGGAGAAGGGAAGAGTGGACAGTTATAGCAAATGGGTACGGGTTGTCTTTGGGGGGTAATTGATTAGATAGTACTGATGATTCAAAACTTTGTGAACATACTAAAAATCACTCAGTTGTATACTTTAAAAAGGTGAATTTATGATATATGAGTTATATCTAAATTTTTAAGTGCCCCTAAAAATAATTAAGAGGATTGGGTGGACCTTATATGACTACAAAGCAAAAATCACAAAGTAGATTTTGGTGCAACTTTTTTAAGCACTTTCTTTTTTAGAAGCTGACACACAACCCCTATGGAAATAAATTCCTCACTCAGGTAGTGAGCTGCTTATCACAGGCATTATTCAAGATAAGCTTGTCAGTGGTGCTACAGGAGGAATTCTTACACTGCATTTGAGAGTAGACTATCTCATAAACCTCCTATCATGTTAGGTACCTCTAGTGCCCTATGCTAAGCAGGCACTCAATTACAAATAAATGCCAACAAGGCTGAGCACTGAAGAACTGATGCTTTCAAACTGTGGTGATGGAGAAGACTCTTGAGAGTCCCTTAGACTGCAAGGAGATCAAACCAGTCAATCCTAAGGGAAATCAACCCTGAATATTTACTGGACAGACTGATGCTGAAGTTGAAGCTCCAATACTGTGGCCACCTGATGTGAAGACTGCCTCATTGGAAAAGACCCTGATGCTGGGAAAGATGGAAGGCAAAAGAGAAGTGTGCAACAGAGAATGAGATGGTTGGATGGCATCACTGACTCAATGGACATGAGGTTGAGCAAACTCTGGGAGACAGTGAAGGACAGGGACCCCTGGTGTGCTGCAGTCCATGGGGTTGCAAAGAGTTAGACATGACTGAACAACAACAACAGCAAACATCAGCCACAATGCCTGGTGCATAAGTTAACAAATAAATCCTCACAAAGCATTTGTTAAGAATATCTCTGCACATGATGCTGTGTTAATCAGCAAACACAGACCTTTTCACTGAAAGCTCAATCTGGACGGAAGTCAATCTGTGCCTGATAGGCAGAGAAGTGAACTTCACATACTCTGCATTGGGTTTTGTCAGCTGTCAGAGAAGTTATTTAGAAGAAAACCAATAATGGCTGATGAAGACCAATTGCTCAGCTGAGTGAATATAAATCCCGCTAGCCAAATGCTCAGGCACCCCACTGATGGACAGCATACAAGCCTAGTGGAGAAGCAGGCTGAGATCAGTGTTACCTTTCAAATCCTAGGAGAACAAGAGACACAATCAGAAGAACAGCATTCCCCAGGCATCAGAATATGTCTACAAAGGCTGCAGAAGGCACTTCACACCAACACTACAGCACTCAGAGAGTAGGCACTCATTTTTTGTTTTGTTGTGTTTTGTTTTCTCTCTTCTTCTTTCAAAGCAAATGTTTTTGTTTTTAAATTCTCCTACTCCTTTTTTTTATTTTAAATTTTTATTTTTACTTTATTTTACTTTACAATACTGTATTGGTTTTGTCATACATTGACATGAATCCGCCACGGGTGTACATGAGTTCCCAATCCTGAACCACCTCCCACCTGCCTCCCCATATCATCTCTCTGGATCATCCCCGTTCACCAGCCCCAAGCATCCTGTATCCTGTATCGAACATAGACTGGCGGTTCGTTTCTTACATGATAGTATACATGTTTCAATGCCATTCTCCCAAATCACCCCACCCTCTCCCTCTCCCTCAGAGTCCAAAAGTCTATTCTACACATCTGTGTTTCTTTTGCTGTCTCGCATACAGGGTTATCATTACCATCTTTCTACTAGTCCTCTTCTTTCTTTTTATTTTAATTAATTTTATTTTTTAGTTTGTTTTGCTTTACAATACTGTATTCATTTTGCTATACATTGACATGAATCAGCCACGAGTGTACATGAACTCCCAATCCCGACCCCCACCTCCCCCCTCCTGCCCCACACCATCTCTCTGGATTATCCCCGTGCATCAGTCCCAAGCATCCTGCATCCTGCATCGAACCTAGACCAGCAATTCGTTTCACTTATGATATCATACATGTTACACTGCCACTCTCCCAAATCATCCCACCCTCTCCCTCTCCCACAGAGTCCAAAAGGCTGTTCCATACATCTGTGTCTCTTTTGCTGTCTTGCGTACAGGTTTATCATTACCATCTTTCTAAATTCCACATATAGTGTAAGTATACTGAATTGGTGTTTTTTCTTTCTGGGTTACTTCACTCTGTATAATACACAATGGAGTATTACTCAGCCATTAAAAAGAATACATTTGAACCAGTTCTAATGAGGTGGATGAAGCTTTCTACTAGTCCCATGTTATGGGTTTCCCAGGTGGCTCAGTGGTACAGAATCTGTCTGCCAATGCAGGAGATACCAGAGACACAGGTTCAACCTCTGAGTCAGAAAGATCCCCTGGAGGAGGAAATGGCAACCCAATCCACTATTCTTGCCTGGGAAATCCCATGGACAGAGGAGCCTGGAGGTCTCAAAGAGTCAGGCACAACTGAGGACGCACACACTCCTATGCTATGGGTTGAATTCTATCCATGATGCAATGGCGGGAATTCCCTAGTGGTTCAGTGGTCAAGGCTTTGCAATTCCACTGCAGGGGGCACAGGTTCAATCTCTGGTGGGAGAACTAAAATAATAATATTATGTTGGAGTTTTAAACCCAGTGACTCAGAATATGACGTAATTTGGAGACAGTAGATCGCTAAAGAGGTAATCAAGTTAAAATGAGGTATACCTATTGATTGATGTTGATGCTTGGCAGAAACCAGCACAATACTGTGAAGCAATTATCCCTCAATTAAAAATAAATAAATTTTTTTAAATGAGGTCATGAATGTGACCCCTAGTCCAGTATGACTGGTACTCTTATAAATGGGCAAATTTGGACACAGAAATGAAGATCATGGCATCTGGTCCCATCATTTCATGGGAAATAGATGGGGAAACAGGGTCAGACTTTATTTCTGGGGGCTCCAAAATCACTACAGATGGTGACTGCAGCCATGAAATGAAAAGACGCTTACTCCTTGGAAGAAAAGTTATGACCAACCTAGATAGCATATTCAAAGGCAGAGACATTACTTTGCCGACTAGGGTCCGTCTAGTCAAGGCTATCGTTTTTCCAGTAGTCGTGTATGGATGTGAGAGTTGGACTGTGAAGAAGGCTGAGCACCGAAGAATTGATCATTTGAACTGTGGTGTTGGAGAAGACTCTTGAGAGTCCCTTGGACTGCAAGGAGATCCAGTCAGTCCATTCTGAAGGAGATCAGCCCCGGGATTTCTTTAGAGGGAATGACGCTGAAGCTGAAACTCCAGTACTTTGGCCACCTCATGCGAAGAGTTGACTCATAGGAAAAGACTCTGATGCTGGGAGGGATTGAGGGCAAGAGGAGAAGGGGACGAGAGAGGATGAGATGGCTGGATGGCATCACTGGCTTGATGGATGCGAATCTGAGTGAACTCCAGGAGTTGGTGATGGACAGGGAGGCCTGGCGTGCTGCAATTCATGGGGTCGCAAAGAGTCAGACACAACTGAGCGACTGAACTGAACTGAACACACAGATATGAAGGCAGAGATTAGGATGATGCAGAAGTTAGTCAACATCAATGATTGCCAGCAAACGTCTAGAAACTTGGAGACAGGCAAGAACAGTCTCCCCCACAGCCCTCAGAGAGAACCACCCTGTTTACTCCTTGACCTTGGACTTCTGGTCTTCAGAACTGGGAGACGATCCTTTCTGCAGTGTGAGCTCCCCCAGTCTGTGGTATTCTGTTTCCACATCCCTAGGAGACTAACACACCCCACCCCTCACCAGCAGCAGTGGC